>JACEEZ010001093.1:200000-204567 GCA_016584305.1 Chionoecetes opilio | reverse complement strand
GCTTTTAAATGCCACAAATTCATTCGAAATTTTTCTTGCTCTATTTGAGATGGCATCCATTTGACTTTCATGACTTTTAGGGTGCTTGCTAATTTTACATCCTCACCCTGGCCACTTATAATGTTACGGTGTCGCGGCTGTCGCCATCCGCCCCGCCACCCCAAACTCACCCTTATGAAAATTTTCCCTTGACCCAAAATCCTGATATTCTCCACTGGCCTCTCTCCCTTTGTTAGAATACAAAACTTTAATTGCTCTTTGTTAGGTTTTCTTGCCACCCATATTAAAAGGAGTTACATGCGCGTCTGTTAAAAATTACTCGCGGGAAGGAAGGCGATACTTTTTAAAATGCTTCGTCTAAAATTTGAAAATTGGCATCTGAACATTCCTTAACGGTCTTGATGGATTGCCCGTGCCTTAAACAAGCTGCCATATTTTAGATTCCTTTTGGGAAGCAGTAGGCTGCCATAGAGTACATTTTCTGAATTCCCGTATGGAAGCGCTGTGTTATGATGTCGCGAACAATATTTTGGCGCGCTGTGTATACTACTACTACTATATTTCTACTACTAGTACTACTACTACTACTACTACTACTACTACTACTACTACTACTACTACTACTACTATACTTTTACTAATATTATTACTATTACTACTACCATTTAGGTATACAATGGTAGGACATTTTGTAATGGTCTATACAGGACGGTGACATGATTGCTGTGTATTAGCTAAGAACAAGCCTTTGATGTATACAGATTAGGAAGTCAAAATCCAATGATCTTAGCCACTTGGACACAGCAACAGCATATAAGACGTGGTTATTGTAGTGGTAGTCTTTGTTAGTGTGGTGGAGGCTGTGGTAGAAATGGTGGTACGTAGTAGTAGTAATAGTAGTAGTAGTGGTAGTGGTAGTAGTAGTTGTAATAGTAATAGTGGTAATAGTAATAGTGGTAATAGTGGTAGCCTTTGTTAGTGTGGACCATGGACCCTCCAACTGAGCAGCTTCACACCACTGGGTTACAGGCAGTGGATGCCGATCCTCCCATTGACGAAACCGCACCCTCTCTTGACGAAGTCAGAGAGGTTGTAGCAAAGTTGAAGGGTGGAAAGGCAGCTGGTGTTTGTAATATCAGTGCGGAGCTCCTCAAAGCTGGGGGTGAGGCCATGATCCGCGGGTTTTCATGCTGTCCCTGACTGCCGTGTGGGAATCAGGTACCATTCCTCCTGACTGGAAAAGGGGGCTGGTCGTCCCTATCTGGAAAGGGAAAGGGGACCGCAGGCTGCAACAATTACCGCGGTAGTACACTGCTCAGCGTACCAGGCAAGGTGCTTGCCCATCTATTGCTGACCACGAATTCGCAGTCATCTGGTGAAGCATCAGAGACCTCAGCATTTTGGGTTCACGCCTGGTAAGTCAACACGGACCGTATCCTGCGCTTCGTGTCCTGGTGGAACGCCGACGTGAGTTTCGACAGGGATGCTTGCAGCCTATGTTGATCTCAAGAAGGCGTTTGACTCAGTGCATCGTGAGCCCACTCTGGGATCTTCTGCGACTTCGAGGAATTCCTGCAAGGGCTATTGGTTTGATAACTGGTCTGTATTCTGGGACTGAGAGTGCTGTGAAGTGGGGGGCAGGTGTATCCAGCTTCTTTCCTGGGGAATACGGGAGTGAGGAAAGGGGTGCGTCCTTGCCCCATCATTTTTCAACGCTTGTATGGACGGGGGTATTGGACAAGGTTGTAGATAAAAGTGATTGTGGAGCATCCGTCGGCAACACCAAGATCACTGATCTTGTTTTTTGCCGATGATGCAGAAAATCTTTGCTGAGTCGCTGGAGGTCCTGGTGATGGCTCTCGAGGCGCTGCACGAGGAGGCAAAGCCTTTGGGACTTGAGGTCTCCTGGCTCAAGACCAAGGTCCAGGTATTTGGAGACTTACTAGATGAAGCAGTACAGTCTGTTCATGCGTGTGGCGAGACATTGAGATTTTGGGAAAAGTTTTACATACCTTGGTAGCGCAGTCCATAATGACGGCGGGTCACGTCAAGAAGTCTTACGACGGATTGGCATAGCGCACGGTGTTAGGGACTCGCTCAGGGGGAGTATTTGGCGTTGTCGGTACCTGTGCAGGAGGAAAAAAGATCGGGATCTTCAAGTCGCTTGTGACCCCTGTCTTACTCTATGGTTGTGAGACTGGAAAACTAAATAGTGACTTAAAGAGACGAAGCAATGCCTTTGGTAATAAGTGTCTTCGCAGAATCATGGGGTATCGCTGGGATGATTACTGTCAAATCAGCGATTGCACCGTGAACGGGAATCGAGGCCTATTACCTGCATAGTCCGTCAGCGCTAACTTCGGCTATATGGGCATGTTGGCACCTACCCTGAAACCGATCCTTCCCATCGGGTTTGTATCTGTAAGAACAATCCGGCGTGGAGGAGGCCAAGGGAGCGCCCAAAGGCTCGTGCTGGGGCAAGTTTATGTTTTTTTGCGAGAGCTGCTTGGTATGGGAAAGGAGCCTGCATGGGAGCTCGCGCGTGGTGACCCCCGGGAGTGGCGTCGTAGGGTGGGTGAGGCGACGCGCCCCCCGGCGTATGCCCCCAATGATTGATTGATTGATTTGTTAGTGTGGTGGAGGTTGTAGTAATAGTAGTAGTAGTAGTAGTAGTAGTAGTAGTAGTGGTGTTGGTGGTGATGGTGGTGATGGTACAGTGTGGTGGAGGCTGTAGTAGTTGTAGTAGTAGTAGTAGTAGTGGTGTTGGTGGTGATGGTACAGTATGGTGGAGGCTGTAGTAGTAGTAGTAGTAATGGTAGTAGTAGTAGTAGTAGTAGTAGTAGTAGTAGTGGCAGTAGTCGTGGTGTTGGTGGTGATAGTACAGCTGCCACGAACCTTGATGTCGTTTCCCACCTCCTTCCCTCCTCCTTCCCCTGAGGTGTTCGTTACCCGCCTCCTGACACCACGAATTAGCCAGCTCCTCACCGCCACCCTTCACCCCCCGGCGCCTCAACACCACCGGATAACACCAATAAATCCACCCAATTGTACACCAAACCTGTCACTGCAACGAGAGATAAGCCAGGGCGGGGAGGGGCGGGTTACCTACGGTTCTCCTGCGCTATCTGAAGGCGGACTCTGTTGGTTTTCTTCGTTGGGTGATAACGAGGTGATCATAGTCATCAGGAAGGCCCGGGTAACTTAGCGCTCCGGTTAAGGCGCCGTGGCCGAGTCCTGTTTACATTGGGTGATGCTATCGATAAGAACGGCGGCGCTGAAACCCCCAAGACCTGCCTGATGAAGAGGTATAAAAGATAGTAATGAGGAGGAGTTCTAACCCGGCCATTACCACCGTTTGAAGGAGAATTAACCAAGTTTTACGCCGTTTGCAGGTCGTATAGTTGCTTACGATATGTTCGCGACCTCTTGGTACTGCAGACGGGGTGCCCTTAAGCCTCTGTGCCCGCCCAGGATGAGGAGAAGGTGGGGAGAAAACTAGCGGGAGGAGGTGGAGGGAGACAAGGTAAGGGTAATGGTAAAAGTTGGTGGAGTGGTGAGGTTGCAGCTCTTCTTTTTTTTTCTTTTTTTTATGTGTGTGTGTGATTGTGAGAGAGAGAGAGAGAGAGAGAGAGAGAGAGAGAGAGAGAGAGAGAGAGAGAGAGAGAGAGAGAGAGAGAGAGAGAGAGAGAGAGGCAGGCAGGCAAGCAGAGAGAGACAGGCAGGCAGGTAGAGACAGACAGACAGACAGACTGAGATAATTGTCGAATGCATCTGTGATTATGAACTTGTTAGTCGGCTGAGAGGGGTGTGTGTGTGTGTGTGTGTGTGTGTGTGTGTGTGTGTGAGGTCAGGGTGGAGTTGGGCCGTGGGCAAAATGATGGATAATTCAGCCGGAGTATTTTATCAGCGGAGGCATCGGTACACACAGACGGTGCATAATTTGGCGCGATCCTCTCCTCGGGTATCCAACTTGATCCTATCATGGACGAAATTTATACATCAATTTGGTCTTAGAAGTCCTCGAAGTGATATTTAATCGATAAGAAATTCATACGCCTTTTTTTACCCCTTCTCCTGTGTGAGAGAGAGAGAGAGAGAGAGAGAGAGAGAGAGAGAGAGAGAGAGAGAGAGAGAGAGAGAGAGAGAGAGAGAGAGAGAGAGAATATTACCCAAGTTCCGAGTCACAATTCCGGAACACTGGTGCCAAATGTTCCCTTTGTGAAATACTGTTCTGTTTACTCCCTCTTTTCCCCCCTCTTTTGTCCCCCCTCTTTCCCCCCCTCCTCCCCTCCCCCAACCCTCTCCCCCTTTATATTCCCTCCTTTATCCCCCTGCTTTTTCTTCCTACCCTCTCCCCCTTCTTTTCCCCACGTCCTCCTCCCCTCCCACAACCCTCTCCCTCCTATTACCCCCTTCCTTTGTCCCTCCTCTATCCCCTCCTTCACCCCTTCCCCAACCTTCTTCCCCTCCCCCTGGCTGAATCTGGTAAGGTAGGGGGGGGGGGGGGAGGGGGGTGCGCTATTTGTCATTCTAAAATACAGACTCGAATACGAAAGAAAGAATAAGA
>JACEEZ010001093.1:195000-197500 GCA_016584305.1 Chionoecetes opilio | reverse complement strand
ACGCGACTTCTAGTGGCACAGTTGAGGTGCCCAGCGAGCAGACGAGTGTGAGCGAGACGTCAGATCAGAGTGAACGTCAACAACGAAAAGAATTACGCGACCGCAAGAAGAAATAAATGCTAAGTTCAATTAGCAAGTATGCTTACATATCATATCATATCTATCTTCACTATGTACTTTAAAGAGTTGCCCTTTGCTTCGATAAATAATTCAGATTTAATATATTTTCTTAACTCTGATAGATTATGCAGATCTTCTAAATTTAATGATTATTTTCAATAACCTAAACTTTGATCCCTTTATCACACTAGACGATAAATATAACATGAGTTAGATGTTAACAACTTCTACATTCAAACAAGACATCTGAGTGTTCCCAAGTCTGAATATCTGTTTCTGGATTCCTTTTCTGCACCAATTAATGATGTTAGCTTTACCATTCTTGCTATGAATATACGCTCTATTCCAACCAACTTCCAATATTTTGTTGATACAGTTTTATCTAATGTATGTATGAAATTTGATGTTTTAGGTTTTTCCGAAACAAGACTCGATTCGGACCTCGTCCCAGTGTACCAGTTACCAGGTTTATACCTTTTCACCAATTGTAGAAATAGATATGGAGTGGTGTAGCACTATACATCTCAAATGTCTATCATTCTTCTGTGTCTACTGATCTCTCAAATCTAGAATCTTCCTTAGAATGTTTAGGTATTGACATTAAGATCATGGACAAGTTATTCCTAGTCATGTGTATTTATAGACCTCCAAGTGGCAACATCAGCAGTTTTTTTTGATAAATTAACAGAAGTTTTATTATTAGCAAATAATAGGAAATATCATGGTATTCACTTGATAGGAGATTTTAATCTTGACTTGCTGAAACATAATGATAATAGTTCGGTTCATGAATTCATTAATTTAATGTACTCTTTTTCTTTGTTCCCCTTAACCACTAAGCCCACCAGAGTCACAGACACAACTGCCACTCTTATTGACCATATATGGTCAACACAGGTTGAAATGAATACAAAAAATTATGTAATACATAACGATACAACTGATCACTTCCCAGTAGTCTCACAATTCAGGCATCAAGCTGTGAGAAAAAGTAAATCGCGATTTATTTACAAAAGATGTCTAACGAATGCTGCCTTAGAGGTTTTCAATAATGATATTTCTCAACTGGATTGGACACCTATTCTTGATTGTGCTTGTCCTGATGATTCTTACAATTTATTTTACCACCAGTTTGATACTCTGTTCCAAAAACATTTTCCAGTGAAGCAGATTAGAGTTAAACAAAATGATCATAAAAATTCTTACATCACTCCAGCTTTAAAGAACAGCATCAAAGAAAAACACAGGTTAGAAAGACTTGCAAATAAATGGCCAATAACATTTCGTGAATTTTATCGAACTTACAGAAATAAATTAACAACTGTGCTAAGAGCTGCAAAAAATAAGTACTATAAGGATCAACTAAAGCAGTCTCAAGGTAATCCTAAGTCACACTGGAAGTCAATTAATGAAATTCTTGGTAGAAATTCCTCTGCTTCAAAGGACTATTCAATAGAGCTAAAACCCTTGTGTAAGATACTGCAACTAAGTTTAACGACCACTTCTTAAGTTTTGGAAATTCATCAAACAACACCACCTTAAATAACAATTCACATGATCAATATTTACGCAATCCTCCTGATTTTTCAATGTACCTTACTCCTGTAAAACCAACGGAAATAGAGAGCTTCCTAAAAGGCATTAAGTCTGATGCGGCAGGATATGATGATATTTCACCCAAACTACTAAGACACACCGCCTCTTTCATTTCTACTCCTTTAACACACATAATTAACCTCTCCTTTATGACCGGTATCTTTCCAAGTGAGCTTAAAAAGGCAAAGGTAATTCCGCTGCACAAATCAGGTAGTAAGCATGATATTAATAATTACAGACCCATTTCGATTCTTCCAGCATTTAGCAAATTGTTTGAAAAGGCACTCTCCACTCGCCTTGTTAACTACCTTGAGAAAAACCGCCTACTAACAGATTGTCAACATGGATTTAGATCAAACCACTCTACAGAGTCAGCAATCTTACAATTTGTTAATGATGTATATAAATACTTGGAAGGTAAATTCTATGTAGCTGGAATATTTTTAGATCTATCCAAAGCCTTTGATTCCTTAGATCATAACATACTTCTTGATAAACTTGAACATATAGGGATAAGGGGCATTACTCACCGGTTATTGAAGAGCTACATCAGTAACAGGTCACAAAGTGTATATTGTAATTCCATGTATTCAGTTTTCAAAGTTATAACTAAAGGTGTACCTCAGGGATCTATTCTAGGGCCTCTACTTTTTCTCATATATATTAATGATATACCAAATGCTAGCACAAAATTTAAATGTACTATTTATGCTGATGACACTAGTCTTTTATTAGCCGATACAAATATTGACTCTTTACATATAAATTTAAATCTTGAATTAAA
>JACEEZ010001093.1:177500-192500 GCA_016584305.1 Chionoecetes opilio | reverse complement strand
CTTTGTGTGGGAATCACAATGAGGCTATTTTCGAGAAAATCCTATGGTTAATTTCGGAGCTACAGCCAAGCGTCTTCACTAGGAAACCACATACTCACATAGAGTTGGGAAATATGCCTCCGGGAGGGTGAAACTGGCGATAGCCAGTCTGACTCGCGTGGAAAAGACCGTAGGTGAAAAGACCATGGGTGAATGACACACACACTCACACAACTCAGGCTTCGCTAGTGAAGGAATGCGTGTCTTTTCGATGGTTCAAGTTAAAGCCATGATGGATGCGTATTTCTGCAGGAAGAATGACGCACTCTCATTCCACTCGACGACCTGCCGCGTCATGCCGTGTATCATGTGCTGCAAACGTTTACTCTTTACCTCATTGATGGAGACGCTGAGGGTGGAAATAGTGGCGCAAAGATGACAAACCTTCTGCATCATTTTACTCTATAGGCAATTTCATGTGATCGAAAAATGATATCTTATATTCTATTGGTCTCTTTATTTACTTAGTCATCGATATATTTCTTTTGATCCAGAATATAAGTCAGACATTCATCAGTGTTTTCGTACCTCAGTTGGTTGATAATTTGTTACTCTTGGAAGCAGAAATAGAAAGTTATAGTAAACCCCAACAGTCTTATCTGCAATGGCCGCCCTCTAGCTACTCATCAGCCCCCATCACCGCCCACCCCCGCTAAGGCCTCACCGCCTCACAGTCCGCCACGCCCCCCTGACGAAGCTGTCCCCGCGCATGACGTCACCTCAGCTTTAAAACTGCTCTTGTCACTCGGCTGTGAACACGCGCTGATGTGTCCAGGCGTTACCGTCACTACTTTTACTACTATTTTTACTACTTTTTTTTGTTATCTTATTTTATGATTTTCTCTATTAATGCCATTTTTTGTGGGGGAGGGGGAGGTAATTATTATTATTATGGTTCTATTTTACATCTAAAAGAACTGGCCAAGGGCAAAACAGAAAAACAGAAGTACCTAACAAAGACCTCGCTAGCTAGTTCAGTTGCCTTGATGGTTTTGTTAGAACTGTCACAACCAAGAGAGAGAGAGAGAGAGAGGAGAGAGAGAGAGGAAGAGGGGAGAGAGGGGGAGAGAGAGAGAGAGAGAGATGGGGGGAGAGGAGAGAGAGGGGGACGAGAGAGAGAGAGGAGAGAGAGAACATAGAGAGAGTGCTAAGAGTGGATTAAGTAGCCCCAGATGCAGAGGATTGTAGGATGATGGAATGAGATTTCTTCGAGCCTTCGGGTGAGAAAATGGGAACATAGTATATTGCTTTATTTCAACCTACCCATTCTGTATCTTTATGTGTTTATTTCTTTTGATTCTAAAAGTTTTATTATTTTATTCAACATTTATCTATCAATTTTGAAATTTTTTTTGTATGGATATTACCTTCAATCAGTTTCGTACAAATCGTGGCACAGATTTTTTTTTTTACGTCGTTCTTTTGTTACATGTTGTTTCGTATCACTGCAACGCGAAGTGACTCAACATGACATCACGCCGTCCTTGACATCATTAAAGATTTATTATACCACTATTTGATTTCTATTGCACTCATTTACCATCATTTATTTCATCATTTACCATCATTTACTATCACTATTAAAAACATACTTAACAGAAATCCCCATCATGAGTCACATCCTGCGCCACTACACGACAAAAAAAGACTATAACAGAGAGAGAGAGAGAGAGAGAGAGAGAGAGAGAGAGAGAGAAGAGAGAGAGAGGAGAGAGGAGAGAGAGAGAGAGAGAGAGAGATGAGAGAGAGAGAGAGCGAGTAAGAGAGGAGAGAGGAGAGAGACAAGGACAGACACAGTAAAAGTAAAATGATTATATGCAAATGAAGACAAAGGAGAAACCAAAACCAAACATTACTTAAACTACCTGAGAGAGAGAGAGAGAGAGAGAGAGAGAGAGAGAGAGAGGAGGAGCAAGAGAAGAGAGAGAGAGAGAGAGAGAGAGAGAGAGAGAGAGAGAGAGAGAGAGAGAGAGAGAGGCCAGAAATCACTGTCGAGAGTACAAATGACCAAATCTTTAAATGACTTGGGCGACGAGAGGCAATGAAGAATGGGACAAAGGCTTTAGTCACCCTTGAGGCCCATTTTAGGAGACCCCCCGCCGGCCAGACCCATTGATCCCCCGCCCCCCCACTGAGACCTGTTGTGTGTGGTCTGTACGGCAGCAGGGATGGGTCTTGGAGTGTGGGTTCGGGTGGGTAACTTGTGGTGTGTCTGTATCTGTCTGTTTGTGTCTCTCTCTCTCTCTCTCTCTCTCTCTCTCTCTCTCTCTCTCTCTCTCTCTCTCTCTCTCTCTCTCTCTCTCTCTCTCTCTCTCTCTCTCTCTCTCTCTCTCTCTCTCTCTCTCTTTGTGATCTGTCTGTCTGTCAGGGTATTTCTAAATATGTCTGGGTCTCTCTCTCTCTCTCTCTCTCTCTCTCTCTCTCTCTCTCTCTCTCTCTCTCTCTCTCTCTCTCTCTCTCTCTCTCTCTCCTCTCTTCTCTCTCTCTCTCTCTCTTCTCTCTCTCTCTCTCTCTCTCTCTCTCTCTCTCTCACTTATGTTCGTGTTTCAGCAATTATTCAGCTTCATTAATAGTTGTCATCATCATTATCATATCCTGCCATTATAATACTCCTCTGTCTTCTTATCTTCCACTTGTATCGTAAGCTTGATTTCAAAAGACTTCTTGACCTACATTCTACCACACAGTATTAAGTTAATCAATCTTTTATTTTGGCACCTGTAATTATTCCTCCTCGCATAGCTTGTTCATCTCTACGTCGCCCCTTTAAGCAAGTCGGGAAACCTTTCGTTACAGGTAATTAGCCACCTGGGGATACCTGCGTCTGGTTAGAGGTCGATCTCGTTAGCTTTCTTTTGTGTGTGTGTGTGTGTGAGAGAGAGAGAGAGAGAGAGAGAGAGAGAGAGATGGAGAGAGAGGAGAGAGAGAGAGAGAGAAGAGAGAGAGAGAGAGAGAGCCCAGACTATTAGAAATACCCTGACAGAGAGTAAAGAGAGAGAGAGAGAGAGAGAGAGAGAGAGAGAGAGGAGCAGAATATTAGAAATACCCTGACAGACAGACAGAGAGAGAGAGAGAGAGAGAGAGAGGAGAGAGAGGAGAGAGAGGAGAGAGAGAGAGAGAGAGAGAGGAGAGAGAGAGAGAGAGAGAGAGAGAGAGAGAGAGAGAGAGAGAGAGGAACATAACACAAGAGATGGAAGTATGATGAAGGTTAAGTGGGTCCTGAGTTCCCATGGTCTTCCTTCTGTGTGTGTCCTGTGTGTGCGTGTCTTTGGTAGTCAGGTGACGGTGTGCTTGTCATTACGTTGCCTTGAGACGCAGGGGTGACGAGGGGGGAGGGGGCGGCAGAGGGGGAAGGGGGAACAACAGGGGGGAAGGGGAACACAGGGGGGAAGGGGAACACAGGGGGAAGGGGGAACACAGGGGGGAAGGGGAAACACAGGGGGGAAGGGGAACACAGGGGGAAGGGGAACACAGGGGGGAAGGGGAACACAGGGGAAGGGGAACACAGGGGAAGGGGAAAAGGGGGAAGGGGACACAGGGGGGAAGGGGAACACAGGGGGGAAGGGGAACACAGGGGGGAAGGGGAACACAGGGGGGAAGGGGAACACAGGGGGGAAGGGGAACACAGGGGAAGGGGGAACACAGGGGGGAAGGGGAACACAGGGGGGAAGGGGAACACAAGGGGGAAGGGGAACACAGGGGGGAAGGGGAAACACAGGGGGGAAGGGGAACACAGGGGGGAAGGGGAACACAGGGGGAAGGGGAACACAGGGGGAAGGGGAACACAGGGGGAAGGGGAACACAGGGGGGAAGGGGAACACAGGGGGGAAGGGGAACACAGGGGGGAAGGGGAAACACAGGGGGAAGGGGAAACACAGGGGGAAGGGGAACACAGGGGGGAAGGGGAACACAGGGGAAGGGGAAACAACAAGGGGGGAAGGGGAAACACAGGGGGAAGGGGAACACAGGGGGGAAGGGGAACACAGGGGGGAAGGGGAACACAGGGGGAAGGGGAACACAGGGGGGAAGGGGGAACAGGGGAAGGGGAACCAGGGGGGGGAACACAGGGGGGAAGGGGAACACAGGGGGGAAGGGGAACACAGGGGGAAGGGGAACACAGGGGGGAAGGGGAACACAGGGGGGAAGGGGAACACAGGGGGGGAAGGGGAAACACAGGGGGGAAGGGGAACACAGGGGGGAAGGGGAACACAGGGGGGAAGGGGAACACAGGGGGGAAGGGGAAACACAGGGGAAGGGAACACAGGGGAAGGGGAACACAGGGGGGAAGGGGAACACAGGGGGAAGGGGAACACAGGGGGGAAGGGGGAAACACAGGGGGGAAGGGGAACACAGGGGGGAAGGGGAACACAGGGGGGAAGGGGAAACACAGGGGGGAAGGGGAACACAGGGGGGGGACAAGGGGAAAACACAGGGGAGGGAACACAGGGGAAGGGGAACACAGGGGGGAAGGGGAACACAGGGGGGAAGGGGAACACAGGGGAAGGGGAAAGGGGAAGGAACACAAGGGGAGGAAAGGGGGAAGAACACGGGAGGGGCGGGGAAGGGGAACACAGGGGGGAAGGGGAACACAGGGGAGGGGAACAAGGGAAGGGAACACAGGGGGGAAGGGGAACACAGGGGGGAAGGGGAACACAGGGGGAAGGGGAACACAGGGGGGAAGGGGAACACAGGGGGGAAGGGGAAACAGGGGGAAGGGAACAAGGGGAAGGGGAAACACAGGGGGGAAGGGGAACACAGGGAAGGGGAACAAGGGGGAAGGGGAACACAGGGGAAGGGGAACACAGGGGGGAAGGGGAACACAGGGGAGGGCCAAGGGGAACACAGGGGGGAAGGGGAACACAGGGGGGAAGGGGAACACAGGGGAAGGGGAACACAGGGGGAAGGGGAAACACAGGGGGGAAGGGGAAACACAGGGGAAGGGGAAACACAGGGGGAAGGGGAACACAGGGGGAAGGGGAAACAGGGGAAGGGAACACAGGGGGGAAGGGGAACACAGGGGGGAAGGGGAAACACAGGGGGGAAGGGGAACACAGGGGAAGGGGGAACACAGGGGGGAAGGGGAACACAGGGGGAAGGGGAACACAGGGGGGAAGGGGAACACAGGGGGGAAGGGGAACACAGGGGGAAGGGGGAACACAGGGGGGAAGGGGAACACAGGGGGGAAGGGGAACACAGGGGGGAAGGGGAACACAGGGGGGAAGGGGGAACACAGGGGAAGGGGAAACACAGGGGGGAAGGGGAAACAGGGAAGGGGAACACAGGGGGAAGGGGAACACAGGGGGGAAGGGGAACACAGGGGAAGGGGAACACAGGGGAAGGGGGAACACAGGGGGGAAGGGGAACACAGGGGGGAGGGGACGGAGGGGGAAGGAACACAGGGGGGAAGGGGAACACAGGGGGAAGGGGAACACAGGGGGAAGGGGAAACACAGGGGGAAGGGGAACACAGGGGGAAGGGGAACACAGGGGGAAGGGGAACACAGGGGGAAGGGGAACACAGGGGGGAAGGGGAACACAGGGGGGAAGGGGAAACCAGGGGGGAAGGGGAACACAGGGGAAGGGGAACCAGGGGAAGGGGAAACACAGGGGGGAAAGGGGGGGGGAACACAGGGGGGAAGGGGAACACAGGGGGGAAGGGGAACACAGGGGGGAAGGGGAACACAGGGGGGAAGGGGAACACAGGGGAAGGGGAACACAGGGGAAGGGGAACACAGGGGGGAAGGGGAACACAGGGGGGAAGGGGAACACAGGGGGAAGGGGAACACAGGGGGGAAGGGGAAACACAGGGGGAAGGGGAACACAGGGGGAAGGGGAACACAGGGGAAGGGGAACACAGGGGAAGGGGAACACAGGGGGGAAGGGGAACACAGGGGGGAAGGGGAACACAGGGGAAGGGGAACACAGGGGGAAGGGGAACACAGGGGGAAGGGGAACACAGGGGGGAAGGGGAACACAGGGGGAAGGGGAACACAGGGGAGGGGAAGGGGGAACACAGGGGGAAGGGGAACACAGGGGGAAGGGGAACACAGGGGGAAGGGGAACACAGGGGAGGGAACAAGGGGGAAGGGAACACAGGGGGGAAGGGGAAAACACAGGGGGAAGGGGAACACAGGGGGGAAGGGGAACACAGGGGGAAGGGGAACACAGGGGGGAAGGGGAACACAGGGGAAGGGGAACACAGGGGAAGGGGAACACAGGGGGGAAGGGAACACAGGGGAAGGGAACACAGGGGGAAGGGGAACACAGGGGAAGGGGAACACAGGGGGAAGGGGAACACAGGGGGGAAGGGGAACACAGGGGAAGGGCACGGGAAGGGGAACACAGGGGGGAAGGGGAACACAGGGGGGAAAGGGGAACACAGGGGGAAGGGGAACACAGGGGAAGGGGAAACAGGGAATGGGAACACAGGGGGAAGGGGAACACAGCGGGGAAGGGGAAACACAGGGGAAGGGGAACACAGGGGGGAAGGGGAAACAGGGGAAGGGGAACACAGGGGAAGGGGACACACAGGGGGGAAGGGGAACACAGGGAAGGGGAACACAGGGGAAGGGGAACAAGGGGAAGGAAACTAGGGCAGGTAATCGGCGACTCCTAGTGTCATGGGATACCATTCAGTGCAGGTTGGAACATACAGCGGGGAAGTGCACTACCTGGACATCAAACCACAGCGCGGATACCGCGTCATCATCACAGTACTATCACACCACTACAGAACGTCATCACAGGTGAAGATACACAGAAGGCGTATGCAATCACAGCGGAGAGACTAGGCAGGCAATCATCAGGACAGGTACCATCAGTCATCATACGAACATCAGGATCATATACCATCAGATCAGCAACTACCATACATAACACTACCAAGTAATCATCAGACTAGCTAGTCATCATCATCATATCATCATCATATATACTTTATCTTCATCATCCCACACGATCTACCATCATATCAGCATACTATCATCAGAATATATCATCATTGCTGATACTAAATGCATCACATCACATACCATCATCATCATCACA
Organism: Chionoecetes opilio; assembly: GCA_016584305.1. Taxonomy (NCBI): domain Eukaryota; kingdom Metazoa; phylum Arthropoda; class Malacostraca; order Decapoda; family Majidae; genus Chionoecetes; species Chionoecetes opilio. The sequence goes on along the minus strand of JACEEZ010001093.1, from coordinate 185,415 downwards.
AGCCATCATCACATAGTATATATTATAACCTATCGTTATTTCATTCCAGTTATTTAGAATCAGCCATTAGTATCATCGGTAATGAGTCTATCATGCTGTGACTTTAAATCATGAATCAACACACAGGATCATATTTTTTTCTCATGTTCGTGTAATCGATCTCTTTATATTCATTCCTGACTGCTTTTCCGTTTTTAGCTTCAGGCATGCAGTTCTACATGTCCGCTTCATCGTTCGTTTCATCATCATAGCTGCTATCATTGCTTGTTAAATATTGCAAAATCATCAAGAATCATCGTGGTTTCGTATGTAAGTTTATGTAATGTCATTTATTTACTTGTCACTCGTGAACTTCGAACTCAAAGGAATGTTAACTGTTTCTCTTATTGTCTTTGACTGTAAGATATTTGCTTTAAGATCATGCACTCACGGAGAACAGAGAGAGAGAGAGAGAGAGAGAGAGAGAGAGAGAGAGAGAGAGAGAGAGAGAGAGAGAGAGAGAGAGAGAGAGAGAGAGAGAGAGAGAGAGAGAGAGAGAGGAGAAGAGAGAAAGAGAGAGAGAGCGAGAAAGAGAAAGAGAGAGAGAGAGAGAGAGAAAGAGAGAGAGATTTTGATTTTTTGATTGATACATTTATTGGCCACTTTGTACATAACATAAATACATAACAATAATAATAATAATGCAGCCAAGGTCCATTGAGCCAAGGCTCTATTACGGACCTACAATTATAATTAATGTAAGCTGACGCATGTTGTGGCCCATCCACCACCATGGATTACTTGTTTAACAAACAATGAATCTCGTGGAAAATAATATGAAAAATAATGAATAATATAAGCAATAATATTAGTAATAATGGTAACTGATAATGATACATAAATAATAATAATAATAATAGTAATAATGATACCAATAAGCAATAGTAATAATAGTAATAAGAGAGAGAGAGAGAGAGAGAGAGAGAGAGAGAGAGAGAGAGAGAGAGAGAGAGAGAGAGAGAGAGAGAGAGAGAGAGAGAGAGAGAGCGAGAGAGACAGAGAGAGAGTGTAAATGAGATATATTAAAGAATAAAAATGAGGGTATATGTGGAAAATGTATTTATAAAACCATACATACTAGTAGTACATAAACATTAATAAATACAAATCCCACAAGTGAAGCAACCATTCAAAGAGGAAACACAAGATAACATAACAGCAATATCAACAATCAAAGGAGACATTAAGACAATCTGAAAGAGGTGGAAGTAAAGAAAGTTGAATATAGGAAGAAGCTTAAAAAAAAAATAAGGATACACCATCTGTTCGAATATTAAAGGAGCGAATTTATTTACTGATAGGAGAAACAAAAAGTAGGAGAGAAGGAGGTGAATAAGTAGGAGAAGGATATATATTAATATATTAGTATACTTTCTTATATTATGTGTATTAGCGTATAGTTGTTAGTATAATTTCTTAATCACTCGTGTATCAGTATTATTTCATAGTAGAGAATTACTGTACTTTTTCCATATTATTTGTATAATTTTGTCATGAATAAAATATAATACTGCTAGAGATAGTCCTTGGCGTCCCAGTCAGGACTTTAGCACATCAACTCCCCTTCTGTTTTCAATGTATTAAGTTTAGAAAAAAGAAAAGAAAAAAAAAAAGGATATTTATAAGACACAGGAGATATGAAAACAGCTGGTTAGTTTATTTATCAAGGGGAAATCTTGCTGTTAAACTGAAAAGACAGTGAAGAGAATATATAGCAAGAGTGTATCTATTCCTGTTTCTATTTTTCCACCTTCCTATACGACTTAAATATCTTCAAGAGAGGAGCGACAAGACACCTCCCGAACTAAATTGGCCCACCCCCCTTTCAAAATGTTCTTACTGTCTTCTTTATAGGGACCGACAACTAAATGGGCTTTTTGTTGCTTCTATTTTTTTCCTTTTTTTTTTGCCGTTGTCCTTTATGATGTTAAAAATATATTCAAGTAAGTAAATGTGTAAAGGTAGATATACTGAGATGGCTGAGTGTCTAAGTAGAGGAAAAGGTGAGGTATAAAGTGTGAAGGAGAGGCCTAAAAAGAGGCTGTGAGAGAAGTAAGAGGAAAGTGGGCTTGACAAGGAAGGAGAGGTAAATAAAGAGTCTGTAAGATAAGTAAGAGGAAAGAGGGTTCGACAATGAAGGAGTGGTAAAAAAAAAAAAAGGCTGTAGAAGAGAAGTAAGAGGAAAGTGGGCTTGACAAGGAAGGAGAGGTCTATAAAGAGGCTGTAGGAGAAGAACGTGTAAGAGGAAAGTGGGCTTGACGTGGTGTGAAGGGCCGCGCGTAAACAGGTGAGACCCGCACACCGCATCACCACCACCCCGGCAGGTCCCCGTCAGGAGTGTCTTGTGCAGGACGCCGCCCCGGGCCTGCAGGAGGGCGGCCTGTAAATCATGGCAGCAGGCTCTCGGGAATTATACATTGGGGAGCCCTTAAAAGCAAAACAACAGTAAGAGGCCACTTAAAATCTAACAAGACCTGCACATACCTTCGCCCGGAGATTAGCGAGACCCATGAAGCTCGTCGGGGTAAAGCGCCTTGTTACTGACCTTAATGCGATAAATCATAAGGGGGGGAAGGGGGCGATGGGTGCGGTCTCTCTCTTACTCCCCCATCACTCCTACCCCCTCCCTCACTACCCACCATCTCCCCGGCTCTTCCCACACCCCCACCATCTTTCCGGGCCCCTACCTCACCCCCACCATCTTTCCGGGCCCCTACCTTAACCCCCCACCATCTTTCCGGGCCCCTACCTCACCTCCCACCATCTTTCCGGGCCCCTACCTCACCCCCACCATCTTTCCGGGCCCCTACCTCACCTCCCACCATCTTTCCGGGCCCCTACCTCACCCCCCACCATCTTTCCGGGCCCCTACCTCACCTCCCACCATCTTTCCGGGCCCCTACCTCACCTCCCACCATCTTTCTGGGCCCCTACCTTACCCCCCACCATCTTTCCGGGCCCCTACCTCACCCCCCACCATCTTTCGGGGCCCCTCCTTCCCCCCCCCACATACCCCCTACCTCACCCCTACCATCCCCCCCTCCCTCACCCCCCAACACTTCCCCTCTCGTCCACCTCCCCAGCCTGGCATCCCTCCCTTGGTAATTACGCTCTGCCCTCCCTTGTTAGCTTGTTAGCGGACAAAACCACCGCTTTGTGCTAAGTGCAGGCGCAGGTGACCAGGCTGGGGAATATGAGCAATGGTTCGGGAGAGAGGAAGGAGGAGAGATGAGAGAGAGGAAGGGGGGTAGGGAATGGGTGTATAGGAAGGGAGGGGGGGGGGGGGTATAGCGGCCATTCCAACTACACCAGGCATTAACGACCGTCGTGTGTGTCTCACCTAACGAGCTTCACTTGTTTCCTTTCTGGGGAGTTAACTATCATGAGCCGGCAATTACGGTGAGTCATTAGCGTGGTGCCCCGACGATAAATATGCGAGCTTGTGACAGGTCTGGGCGAGCGGCGGCCTCATTAGTAATTCCGGCCAGCCCTGTGACACCAGTTTACATTGCAAAAAGACCAATTATTGTCCCTGTGAAAGTCATAATTGGTTGTTATTATCTCACCGGCCGCTTAGCACTATCACCAGGGCAGGGCAGGGCTTACTCTCTCCTTTTGTATGGTAATGTCGGTGGTTTTGTTGCATAGTGATGATGCAATTATAAGAGCAATTATCCCAATTAGTCCCGAGTGACCCTGAGTGCTCGGTGCATGTGGAGTGCCTCTCTGATGAAGTGAGGCGGGGGAGGCAGGGGGTAGGGAGGGGGGCGGGAGGAGGACCAGGGGGCAGGGGGAAGGGAGGAAGGTCCAGGAGGCATAGGAGAGGTATACCGGCAAGGACAAATTAGGGAGGTCGGTAGAGTATAGGAATGGCAGGGATAAGATGATGACAGGGGTAAATAGCAGCAGGGGAAGATATGTTAGATTGGCAGGGTAAGGGATGGCAGGGATAGATAGGTTAGATAGACATAGTAAGGTGCAGAAATAGAATGGGGGTATTAATAGCGACAGGAACGGAGGAGGCAGGCAGGGGAAAGGGCGGCAGGGGCAGAAAGGGAGGCAGGCAGGGGAAGGGGCGGCAGGGGCAGAAAGGGAGGCAGGCAGGGGAAGGGGCGGCAGGGACAGACAGGGAGGCAGGCAGGGGAAGGGCGAGAGGGACGATAGGGAGGCAGGCAGGGGAAGGGGCGACAGGGACAGATAGGGAGGCAGGCAGGGGAAGGGGCAGCAGGGACAGATAGTGAGGCAGGCAGGGAAAGGGGCGACAGGGACAGATAGGGAGGCAGGCATGGGGAAGGGGCGACAGGGACAGATAGGGAGGCAGGCAGGGGAAGGGGCGGCAGGGACAGATAGTGAGGCAGGCAGGGGAAGGGGCGACAGGGACAGATAGGGAGGCAGGCAGGGGAAAGGGTGACAGGAACAGACAGGGAGGCAGGCAGGGGAAGGGCAGCAGGGAGAAATAGGGAGGCAGGCAGGGGAAGGGGCGACAGGGAGGCAGGCAGGTGAAGGGGCGACAGGAACAGATAGGGAGGCAGGCAAGGGAAGGGGCGACAGGGACAGAGGAGGTAGGCAGGGGAAGGGGCGACAGGGACAGATAGGGAGGCAGGCAGGGGAAGGGGCGACAGGGACAGATAGGGAAGCAGGCAGGGGAAGGGGTGACAGGGACAGGCAGGGGAAGGGTAGGCAGGAACAAACAGAGAGGCAGGCAGGGGAAGGGGCTACAGGGACAGACAGGGAGGCAGGCAGGGGAAGGGGCGGCAGGGACAGAGAGGGAGGCAGGCAGGGGAAGGGGCGACAGGAACAGATAGGGAGGCAGGCAAGGGAAGGGGCGACAGGGACAGAGGAGGCAGGCAGGGGAAGGGGCGAGAGGGACAGATAGGGAGGAAGGCAGGGACAGATAGGGAGGCAGGCAGGGGAAGGGGCGACAGGGACAGATAGGGAAGCAGGCAGGGGAAGGGGTGACAGGGACAGGCAGGGGAAGGGGCGGCAGGAACAAACAGAGAGGCAGGCAGGGGAAGGGGCTACAGGGACAGACAGGGAGGCAGGCAGGGGAAGGGGCGGCAGGGACAGAGAGGGAGGCAGGCAGGGGAAGGGCGACAGGGAGGCAGGCAGGTGAAGGGGCGACAGGAACAGATAGGGAGGCAGGCAAGGGAAGGGGCGACAGGGACAGAGGAGGCAGGCAGGGGAAGGGGCGACAGGGACAGATAGGGAGGCAGGCAGGGGAAGGGGCGACAGGGACAGATAGGGAAGGCAGGCAGGGGAAGGGGTGACAGGGACAGGCAGGGGAAGGGGCGGCAGGAACAAACAGAGAGGCAGGCAGGGGAAGGGGCGACAGGGACAGACAGGGAGGCAGGCAGGGGAAGGGGCAGCAGGGAGAGATAGGGAGGCAGGCAGGGGAAGGGGCGACAGAGACAGATAGGGAGGCAGGCAGGGGAAGGGGCGGCAGGGACAGATAGGGAGGCAGGCAGGGGAAGGGGCGTCAGGGACAGATAAGGAGGCAGGCAGGGGAAGGGGCAGCAGGGAGAAATAGGGAGGCAGGCAAGGGAAGGGGCGACAGGGACAGACAGGGAGGCAGGCAGGTGAAGGGGCGACAGGAACAGATAGGGAGGCAGGCAAGGGAAGGGGCGACAGGGACAGAGGAGGCAGGCAGGGGAAGGGGCGTCAGGGACAGATAGGGAGGCAGGCAGGGGAAGGGGCGGCAGGGGCAGATAGGGAGGCAGGCAGGGGAAGGGGCGGCAGGGACAGAGAGGGAGGCAGGCAGGGGAAGGGGCGGCAGGGACAGATAGGGAGGCAGGCGGGGGAAGGGGCGACAGGGACAGATAGGGAGGCAGGCAAGGGAAGGGGTGACAGGGACAGATAGGGAGGCAGGCAGGGGAAGGGGCAGCAGGGACAGATAGGGAGGTAGGCAGGGGAAGGGGCGGCAGGGACAGACAGGGAGGCAGGCAGGTGAATGGGCGACAGGAACAGATAGGGAGGCAGGCAAGGGAAGGGGCGACAGGGACAGAGGAGGCAGGCAGGGGAAGGGGCGGCAGGGACAGATAGGGAGGCAGGCAGGGGAAGGGGCGGCAGGGAGAGACAGGGAGGCAGCAGGGGAAGGGGCGTCAGGGACAGATAGGGAGCAGGCAGGGGAAGGGGCGACAGGGACAGATAGGGAGGCAGGCGAGGGAAGGGGTGACAGGGACAGAGGAGGCAGGCAGGGACAGAGGAGGCAGGCAGGGACAGATAGGGAGGCAGGCAGGGACAGATAGGGAGGCAGGCAGGGACAGATAGGGAGGCAGGCAGGGGAAGGGGCGACAGGGACAGAGGAGGCAGGCAGGGACAGATAGGGAGGCAGGCAGGGGAAGGGGCGGCAGGGACAGATAGGGAGGCAGGCAGGGGAAGGGGCGACAGGGACAGAGGAGGCAGGCAGGGGAAGGGGCGTCAGGGACAAATAGGGAGGCAGGCAGGGGAAGGGGCGACAGGGACAGATAGGGAGGCAGGCAAGGGAAGGGGCGACAGGGACAGAGGAGGCAGGCAGGGACAGATAGGGAGGCAGGCAGGGGAAGGGGCGGCAGGGACAGATAGGGAGGCAGGCAAGGGAAGGGGCGACAGGGACAGAGGAGGCAGGCAGGGACAAATAGGGAGGCAGGCAGGGGAAGGGGCGACAGGGACAGATAGGGAGGCAGGCAAGGGAAGGGGCGACAGGGACAGAGGAGGCAGGCAGGGACAGATAGGGAGGCAGGCAGGGGAAGGGGCGGCAGGGACAGACAGGGAGGTAGGCAGGGGAAGGGGCGTCAGGGACAGATAGGGAGGCAGGCAGGGGAAGGGGCGACAGGGACAGAGGAGGCAGGGACAAATAGGGAGGCAGGCAGGGGAAGGGGCGGCAGGGAGGATGTGGTGGCAGGGACGAGAGTGAAGGAAAAGCTGAAAAATTCCTCACTGATGGAAAGAAAAAAAGTGAAAAAGTGTTAAGGGAAAAAAAGAAAGTGGAAAGAAAAAAAATGTTGAAGAAAGAACAAGAGCGCAAAAATGTGTTAAGGAAAGAAAAAAGAAAAAAGAAAGAAAGATAGAAAGAAAAATAAGCGAAAAAAGGTGTTAGTGAAAGAAAAAAGAAAAAAGAAAGAAAGGGGAGAGAAAGATAGAAGAAAAAAAACTGAAAAAAAATGTGTTAAGGAAACTATTACACAATCAAAACACGCCTTTTTTATAGCATCTTTGGCGACCATGTTGTTTGAACTTATTTACGTATACAAATAACAAAAATCAAGGAGAAAATTTTTAAATCGCATGAAATAATTGCAACCACAAGAACGATGGCGTGTGAGAACGAAAAAATAATCTTTCTCTGGTAATTTGTGTGTGTGTGCTCGTCTGTTTGTGCGTGTGTGTATGTGTGTGTGTGTATGTGTGTGTGTGTGTGTGTGTGTGTGTGTGTGTGTGTGTGTGTGTGTGCGTGTGTGTGTGCGTGTGTGTGTGTGTGTGTGTGCGTGTGTATGCGTGTGTGTATGTGTGCGTGTGTGTGTGTGTGTTGTACAGCTGATGAGTGAGTCGGGTGTTGCTGTTTTTCTTGTTCTCCTTAAGGGATGGAGTGGATGAAGGATGAATGGACGGGAAAAAGATGAACAAGGGAAGGAGTGGAGGGGAAGGGGAAAGATGGAAGAGGAAAGGGGGAGGAGGTGGTAAAATGGAAGAGGAAGAGGAGGAGGTGGTAAAATGGAAGAGGAAGAGGAGGAGGTGGTAAAATAGGGAAGAGGAGGAGGTGGTAAGATGGAAGAGGAGAGGAGGAGGTGGTAAAATGGAAGAGGAGGAGGTGGTAAGATGGAAGAGGAGGAGGAGGAGGTGGTAAAATGGAAGAGGAGGAGGAGGAGGTGGTAAAATGGAAGAGGAGGAGGTGGTAAGA
>JACEEZ010001093.1:150000-172500 GCA_016584305.1 Chionoecetes opilio | reverse complement strand
AGTATTTATCAAAAGTATCGAGTGTTTATAAAAATGTTATATGGGAACCGTTGTGGCGCCTTAGTATTATAATTATTTTAACATTAAGATTATACTTCCATGTAATATATATGGCATATCCTATCAGCTCGATCTAAAAATTCAACAACACTATATACTAAAAGCAAAAATTATAAACTAACAACGCATTTAAGACACATCGAAGACAAGCAAGATGGTGGTGGCGGTGGCGGTGGCGGTAGCGGGTGTCTGCAAGCGCCGCCCAGATGTCAGAGTGGCGGCGGCGGCGGCGGCTTGATAGCGGTGGTGGTGTGGTGGCGTAGTGGCAGTGCGGTAGCAGGGTGTTGGATATGATGATAGTTGTTGTTCGTACTCATAAGTATAGTTACCTTTTGTGGTGTTGTGACGCGAGGCAATGAAGAGGAGCGAGTAATGGTGGTGATGGTGGTGGTAGTGATGATTGATAGTGATGGTGGTGGTAGTGATGATGGTGGTAGTGGTGTATGGTAGTGATGATTGATAGTGATGGTGGTGGTAGTGATGGTGGTGGTAGTGGTGTATGGTGGTGATGATCGATAAGCTATGGTGAACGTGGCCCGGTGTGATGATGGTGGTGATGGTGACGACTGTTATCCTTAGAGGCCATCAGTAATGCTACACCGTCACCAGCTGCTCATTGTGTGACGCCATCATGTTGTAACCACCAGCACTGCATTGACCTCCTTCTGCTGTTGTTACTAATGTCTTGTGTTAATATAGTAAGCCATTTAGGTATACTAATGGATTAACTCCTGCCATCATTTTCATACAACTTTTTTTCATATTCATTTACTGTAATTTTTGTTTCTTCAATTAAACAAAGACCGCAACACTACTAATACTACACTTAAAATTATTAACACTACTCTTACTTCCACTTTTAATTCTTTGCCAACACTTTACTAAGTATACTTCAATATAAATTAATATTACTACTCTTACTCTCCTTCTATACTATTATATTTCCTACCACTATATTCTCAAAGGCTAATGCAGCGGAGATGAGTATTGAGGCCACGCGCACTTTTACTTAACCACTATAGGCGTACACTGATGTTGCCGTTCACCACCTTCACTATTAAAATTACACCATTATCTCATGTCTAGATATCTTCTTTCCTCACTATCGAAACTACTCTACTATTAATTCTATCAAAGCTACAACTACTATTACTGTACCACCATAACTTATACCATTACCATGACTACTATGAATACCAGGACTACTATTACTATTACTATCACTTCGTCACGTTCTTCGGCAGCAGTCCACACCTGATGGTATTTACTGTTACCATAAAAACATTAACGCGTCACTTACACAATAATCACCGTCTGGTTACCTAGGCCCGTGACCACAACTTCCCCGTCACCACCTGTGTAGCATCACCTGCGGCGTGACGGCACCAGGTGTGTCGCGTCACGCCGTTACGTCTCCAGGTATTCAATATAATATAAGAGAAGAAAAAATGTTGCTCGTGATTTATGTAAATGATGCGAATATATCTATTTGTGTATCGGGGCTTCAACGTTTAAAATTGATATAAACGTTTTGCATAAATTATGAGCATCGCTTTTTACCAGAATTTATTTTAGTTAAAAGTTTTGTTTATATGAAATAACTCATCGCTACTCTAGATGATATTATAGGGACATTAACTATAAAAACACACACTCATGTTGTATACTGTCTTGAGAAACAGTAGTGATGTCATAGTAACAATCAAGACAAAATAGTAGTGCATAGTCCTTCATGAAAATTAGTATGTAGTAGCGCTATCGACACTCAGGAAAGTCAATGATGATGCACAACTATTAACTCTATCAAGAAAGTATAAAGTAGTCAAGCTGTAATTAAAAGAAAATAATACAACATGACTCCATGATTAACTCTTATCAAGAAAATATATAATAGTCAATCTGTATTTCAAAGTAGATCATAAAACATGACTCCATCTCCAGGAAACAAACACCAAGACAAAACACCTGTACGTTTATTTTTAACTTTACATCAAAATACAAGGAGCGTGACACACCTGCGGGCGCCACACCTGCTCCGGGGACTCTGAGGACCTACAACGCTACACCTACGCCACACCTGCCTACCTATGTACACCTGACAGACACAGGGGCGGCACTCTAAATGGTAATATCACATTTATGGCCAATGTGTAAATTTGTACAACAATTTTACAAATAAGAGTATTGATTAATGATATCGTGCGTTGTACTGCGATGCTGAGAGAAAGAGAGAGAGAGAGAGAGAGAGAGAGAGAGAGAGAGAGAGAGAGAGAGAGAGAGAGAGAGAGAGAGAGAGAGAGAGAGAGAGAGAGAGAGAGAGAGAGAGAGAGAGAGAGAGAGAGAGAGAGATTTCCTACCCTGCGTACATTGAGGTGGGTGGGTGGGTGGGTGCAAGTGGTGGGCGGCGAGGTGGTGTGTGTGGGCGGCACCACAGCACTCAGGCGACGATGAGGAGCACAGGGCGGCCCGAGGTGTGTGAGTGCCGTGGCGAGGACGCTGTTGTGCCTCCAGACAGGGAGGAACGAGGAAGGGTGTGGAGGGACACGGGTGGGGGATGAGGGGGAATGGAGGGTCAGGTCAGGCCACACCTTTGCCCGAAGTGATGGACATTGCATTCACAGTAAGTGTTGTTATGTACACTGAGCACTGGGGTCACGCAGCTATGTACAGGCCGCAGCGGGGCGGGGCGGGGCGATGAGGGGTGACGGGTGAGGGTGATGCACGTGGGTGAGGTGATGGGGTGACGATGTGGGTGATGATGGGGGCACCGGGCTGGCCGGTAACCTTACACTTGGGACGCCGCCTCGGAGCGGTAGTAGGGCGGCAGCGGCCCGGCGGAGGACAGCGGCGAGGGGGAGGCCGAGGACGTGAGGGGAGAGGTGAGGGGCGAGGACGGCAGGGAGGCTGACACTGTGAGGGAGGAGCCTACCAGCGGCATCGCGCCCGCCATGGAACAGGCGAGGGAGCGCAGTACGTCGGGCCGCAGCGCCTCGGGCCGGATGGTGTCCTGCCGCAGGTCCTGATGCCGCAGCATCTCATGTCTGAGGGCGTCGTGGCGGAGCTCTGGCCGCAGCGCCTCGGGCCGGATGGTATCTAGTCGCAGAGCCTCGGGCCGCAGCGCGTCCCTCAGGGGGTCAGAGTGGAGGTGAGGCAGCATGGGCAGGCCGGGCGGGTAGAGGCGGTAGGCCAGTGGTTTTTGTAAGGCTGCGGCGGCGGCTGCCTGGCGGTAGTACAGGTCGACTGAAGCGGCGGCGGGACTGAGGGCGGCGGCGGCGGCAGCGGCTGCGGCGGCTGACGAAGACTGGGGTGGGTAGGGCCAGCCGTAGGGCGAGCTGTAGATGCGCTGCACCGCCGCGTAGTTCCCCGCCTCGGCCAGCAGCTCCAGGCCCACGGCCGTCTGCCGCTTCCACTTGGTCCTGTCGGCGAGAAGGAATCAGGTCAGTTATGGTGTGTGGCGGAGCGCGCGTCACGGACACAGCGACGCGTTACCTACATGCTCATCAACAAGTATTTGAATGATTACCAAGATAGAATCGTGGAGCACCACTCACCGTCTGTTCTGGTACCACGTCTTGACCTGTGTGTCGGTCAGGCCGAGCTTGGACGCCAGCTCCATGCGGTCCTGCACACTCAGGTACTTCTGCCGCTCGAAGCTCTTCTCCAGCGTCTGCAACTGGTTGTCGGTGAAGGCCGTGCGAGCCTTGCGCTGCTTCTTGCACGGCGGGGGTCCGGAACCGTCAGCACATACCTCCGTGTGTTCTGCAAAGAAGAGAAAATCACAGTTAGTTTGTATCAAAGAGAAGCTCAGCGCACGCCACACATGCATGGGCGACCCTCTCCCAGGGCAGCACCCGCGCTTCCTCCCTTCCACCCACAACCTCATAATATTCTCTTAAAGCAATTGACACCGGCATTAAATAACCGATACCCCATGTGCATCAAGTAGCTCCCTCCCCTCCCTCCCCGGGGACGCAGGGAGGGTTGCCAATCTCCATGACGGGAGGCAGCGGCTGAATAGCACACATGAGGACATAACAGGCCCGCCGCTGATCCTTTTACCACGCTTGTCGCCATCTCAGGCGGAATGGAGCAGGGGAAATGGGGCTTCAAGGATGTTGTCTAATCTATAGGGAAGCACCGCGGCCTGTGGGAGTGTTGTGCTGCCGCTTCATGCCATGCCATGCCATGCCACCAATGCCACCATGCCTCACCTAACCCTACACTGCCCACTACTGACGAAGGAACAGAAACACCCACGACAAACACACGATACGCAAATCTCTTCCGCTTCTCCCCTCCCTCTCCCCCTTCATCCCCTATTTTCTCCGCTTCCTAAAGAGATCATCCCACAAACGCCGTCCTATTTCGGGTCGACCACATCCTATTTATACAGCCACACCCTCTCTCCTTCCTTCTTTCCCTCCGTCACCCTCACCCTTCCTCGCCCCCTCAAAACGCGTATTAGCCAACCCTCAATTATCGTCGCTCATATGCCTGTCGCACTCGCCCGCCACGCCTCACAAATGACGCCAAAATCGCTCAATTCATATCACTTTTATTTCAACTGATATATATATTTTTTTCAGTCTATCATAGTTTTCTTTGTTTTTCTTTATAATTTTTGAGAAGTAGGCTATTGTAGTATTTTTTTTCATATTTTTTTTTTGGGTGTAATTTCATATTGTTTTCTTTGTGCCAAGAGAGTTGAATTTCGTTTATGATGTCAGAGAAAGAAAGAAAGAAAGAAAGAGAGAGAGAGAGAGAGAGAGAGAGAGAGAGAGAGAGAGAGAGAGAGAGAGAGAGAGAGAGAAGAGAGAGAGAGAGAGAGAGAGAGGAAAAAAAAAAGAGAATACATTTGTTCTTTATTTATATTTTCTTTTCATCTATTCTTTAAACTCATATCTGACGGAAAAATGGAACACTGAGAATGCCTGTGAGTGTGTGTGTGTGTGTGTGTGTGTGTGTGTGTGTGTGTGTGTGTGAACAGTCCTTGCCGCCGCGTGCACGTGTACGTAAGCCAGACAGCCGTGCGGGAATCGGTCTGGCACGGTCCCGCGTTGGTCTCTGCGCGGCGTGTTTGGGGCGGGGCGAGGAGATGTTTTCCAGAAGACTAAATATTTACTAAAGCAAGATTGTTTTTGAAATATGACTACTGTGGAGATAGAGTTACCAAGCGGTTTTATCATTTTAACCCTTTGAGATTCAGAACGTAATTTCCATTGTAATTTGGGTAGCATTAGACGATTTTAATGAATATAAGCATTATTTTTTAGATATGACCTGTTTAGTATCCATGTCCACTAGCTAATTTGGTGTATTCAGTTACTTTTCGTTATTTTATGGCTAACTACGGACGATTTTATGTAGCCAATGAAAGATCTGGGCGTGAAGGGGTTAAATGCATAGTAAGATTATTATTATCTAACATATATTTATGACTATTATTATCATGACTTATCTTATTACTGTTGTTATTGACACTTTTATTATTATTTGTGCAGACGAAGTGAGAGCACCTGTGGTCCTTCTTTACCTGTCCTGCCTCGCATCAACACACCTGCGCCGGTAAGTACCCTGTAATGACCTGCTTTGTCTTAATGGATTGTTGTTACTCAGGTGCACGCAGGTGAGTGTAAAGATTCGAAATATGTAAAAGTTTTGAAATGACGACCATACACGTAGTACATTATGCGTGTGAAGTAATGCAAGAGGAGCAATGAATGTGAACTAAACTCACATTAATATTTGGAAAGGTATCTGTAGGTATCGTCGATCATTAAATTTGTATCTCCTTTGTATTGCTTTAGAATTATTCTTTTTTGGCCATTCTGAGGAAGATTCACTTGACGACTGATGATGAAAATTGAAGCATTGATATATTATTTTTTTCCATCATTTTCATTATTGTTTTTTTAATTATTATCATTATCATCATTTTTGTTATTATATACCATCTATTATTATTATTATCATTATTATTATTAATATTATAGCAGCCCGGTGGTGTAGTGAATAGCACATAGCACCACAAGCAAGAGATCCGCTAAGTTCGTTTCCTCGGCCGCGCCAAAACAATTTGGGTTTGTCTCCTGTCCTGCTAAAGCCCCTGTGTACTAAGCAGAGTTTAGGTACGGGAGCAAGGCGAGGAGTTGTGACCTCGAAATGCAGGCAGGAGCTGAGGGAGGCAATCCTTCACTCCTGTGTGTGTGTGTGTGTGTGTGTGTGTGTGTGTGTGTGTGTGTGTGTGTGTGTGTGTGTGTGTGTGTGTGTGTGTGTGTGTGTGTGTGTGTGCATTATTTACAGAAAACAACTAAATTTCAATTCTGAATTTCTTTATCAAAATAAGGGCTCACAACTGTCAATTTTTAAGATTTTTCAGCCCTCGAAAAATACACTAAAACACTTCCAAAAACGTCATTTATAAGATTAAAATTGGTTGAGTGAGTGTGTGTGTGTGTGTGTGTGTGTGTGTGTGTGTGTGTGTGTGTGTGAGCAACCTTACCATGAAATATAACCAAATAACTATCATTCATTAATTATTTCTATCATCATCATTGTTATTAATATTATTTTCATTGTTGTTCCTATTATCATTACTGTCACTATTATTGCAGCCATTACTGCTACTTCCATAATAATACTCAAATACTACCAAAATACTCTCATATATTTTCATTCAATTATTTCTATCATAATCATTGTTATTAGTATATCATTACCATTATTGTTCCTATCATCATTACTATCATTATTGCTACTACCATGGACCCTATCCCTCATCGCAGCCCCATTACATCTTGATCTTGTATTCCGGCGCGCCTTATAGACAGACATCCTCCCTCTCGCTTATGGGTTCCGGATGTGACATGTGAGGGAGGGAGGGGGGGGGAACAGCGTCAGGGGGAAGGGGGGGAAGGGGGGGCAGGGGAAGAGGATGGGGGGGGGGTAACACAACACTTGCACCGACCGGATGTATTGATAATTGACAACCTACCGGGAAGGGACACTTAAAGAGTAAAAGAAAATATATAGATAAAGAGAAATAGAGAGAAAAGCTAAAGAGACACAGAGAAAAGATAAGGAGACACATAGAAAAGATTAAGATAAAGAGACAGAAAAAAGATAGAGAGACACATAAAAGATAAACACAGAGAAAAGATTAAGTAAAGAGACATGGATAAAAGATAAAGAGACAGAAAAAAGATAACGATAAAGAGACACAGAGTAAAGAGAAACAGAATCATAGGGAAAGAAGTGAATAGGAAGTAAGCGAGAAGGAAGGAATAAATGGCAGATTGATTTAGATTTGAAGAATGTAACTATTTTGTGAGGAAGGAGAGAGAGAGAGAGAGAGAGAGAGAGAGAGAGAGAGAGAGAGAGAGAGAGAGAGAGAGAGAGAGAGAGAGAGAGAGAGAGAGAGAGAGATTTGTAAGGCTTCATAGTAGTAGTAGCAATAATATTAACAGTGACAACAACAACATAGTAACATTACCAACAAAACTGAATACGAGAAGATAAGCATAAAATATAATTGTAGTATAAATAAAACGTAGTCTAACACACTTTAATCCCTTCACGCCCAGATCTTTCCTTGGCTATAAAAAATCGTCTGTTGTCGAGCCATAAAATTACGAAAAGTCACTGAATCTACCAAATTAGTTAGTCGACAAGGATACTAAACTGGTCATATCTATAAAATACTGCTTATACTAACTAAAAATCGTCTAATGGTACCCAAATTACAATGGAAATGACGCTCTAGGTCTCAAGGGGTTAATATGATCCATCCTTCTATATACATACTCTCCTATCCATCATCCACTTATATCCATCCACTTATCATCCACGTCAATTTCTCCATTTTCTCATGTCAACATTACCGTCTAGATGGCCATAAATCCAAGGGGAAAACAAGCGTAACCCAATCCAAGGGCAATGGTGATCAGAATAACAATAATAACAAGCATAACAACCTTGCTCTCCCCTTCCTCTCTTCCCCCTCTCTCTCCCCTCCCCCCATTCTTCTCTCAATGGCGACAGCTGACCACATTGATGCTTCCCCCCCCCCATGAGTCACGGCAAGGGGGGAAGAAATTAGCACAGATAAAATAGAAAAGATAAAAAAGAAAAAAATAGAAAAGAAAGAAAGACAGAATGAAAGAAATTAAAAAGAAAGATAATAATGAAAAAAAGGAAAATAGGAGAAAGAAAGATTAAGGAGGATGGAAACATGAGAGAGAGAGAGAGAGAGAGAGAGAGAGAGAGAGAGAGAGAGAGAGAGAGAGAGAGAGAGAGAGAGAGAGAGAGAGAGAGAGAGAGAGAGAGAGAGAGAGAGAGAGAGAGAGAGAGAGAGAGAGAGAGAGAGAGAGAGAGAGAGAGAGAGAGAGAGAGAGAGAGAGAGAGAAGCCTCATAAATAATTATAATCCTGTGTGACCTTTATTGTAACTGCGTGCGAACACACACACACACACACACACACACACAAAAAAAAACATGTTAGTTATACTTATAAATGTACAGCACAATATCTTACTTAGTCTTACTGAAATGGGAAAAAATATAGGTGTATCTATTTGACAGTAACAACAATAACAACATTAGTATTGAATTAGTAACGATAATGATGATAATAATAAAAGACAAAAATAACCATCGTAACATAGACAAAATAATAATATATAATAATAATAATAAAAAAATAGAATAGCAGGAATAAGAAGACATCAAGAGGGGAAGCAACACATATAGATAAACTCTCTCTCTCTCTCTCTCAGCCCGCCGCGTGAAGCTTCATACATTATGGTAATGACACCACGGATAATAAATGGCAAAAAAACATATAATATCCTTGGTTTATAAAGACGAGGGGAGACCTGAGGGGAGAGGGGAGGTACTCTTGGCCTGGTGAAAAGGGTAGAGTCCATTAAGAGTGGTGGGGGAGGTAGGGGGTAATTACGCCCTTGTGTTAGATAGTCGTTAAGCTGTAAGCAAGATTGTTGTGGTGAATTACTGACGAAATCGCTCCTGGGTCGTTAAGAGGAGGAGGAGGAGGAGGAGGAGGAGGAGGAGGAGGAGCGGAGGGCAAGTGTCATGAAAGGGAGTGTTGATGTAATGGATTTTTTTCTCACATTGTCTTAACTTTCTTTCTATTTGTCCCCCCATCTCTCTCTCTCTCTCTCTCGGGGGCAAGTGTCATAGATTTCTCTTACATTGTCTCACTTTCCTTACCTCTTTCTTTCTATTCTCCCCCCCTCTCTCTCTATCTCTCTTTTTCTTGTTACTTTATCACATCCTCACTCCTGTCAAATCGTGTCCACAAGACCTAAACACCACTTCTCTCCCTCACTCCTCATGATATTTTCCCCTTAGTCTTATCATTTCTTCGTCACCTCCTTCATACTCTCCCCTCCCTCCATTACTTCCCCTCACCTTTACCTCCAGTACTCCTTCCTTCCTTCCCCTCACCACTCCTCCCTTCCCTCCTTTCCTCCAGTATATACGTGACCGCTCCTTCCTCCACTCGGCTAATAATAAAATCAGTGAAGATTGAGACAAAAGACCAGCTTTGTCATAACTATTACCATCCATTTGTACTTTGTCGATACACTGGTCAGTCGGGGGAGAAGAGTGCCCCCCCCCCCCCCCTGAGAGTGTCTGTCCGAGGTGACCTTTCTCCCCTCCCCCTTAGGGCTACCTGGAGTAAGTGCTGGAGTGCGGGAGTTGCTCAGGTGAGGATAATGAGGGGAATGAGTGGTATGTGTCGCCTGTCGAAATGAGTGGTAATAGCTGGATGGTTAGGAGCAGGACATGGGTAGGGGAGGAGGGAGGGGATGAGTAGAGGAGGGAGTGAAGGAAGGGCGTGGGAAGGGAGGAGTGCTGGAGGTAAAGGTGAGGGGAAGGAAGGGAGGGAGGGGAGAGTATGAAGGAGGTGACGAAGAAATTATAAGACTAAGGGGAAAATATCATGAGTGAGGGAGAGAAGTGGTGTTTAGGTCTTGTGGAACACGATATGACAGGAGTGAGGATGTGATAAAATACAAAGAAATAGAGGGAGATAGAGAGAGGGGGAGAAATAGATAGAAAGATAGTAAGGAAAGTGAGACAATGTAAGAGGAAATCCATGACACTTGCCCCCCGAGAGGGAGAGAGAGAGAGAGAGAGAGAGAGAGAGAGAGAGAGAGAGAGAGAGAGAGAGAGAGAGAGAGAGAGAGAGAGAGAGAGAGAGAGAGAGATGGGGGTACAAATAGAAAGAAAGTGGTAAGGAAGGGAGGATACAGACACACTACGTTAATATTTGATAACGTGTGTCGTAAAACTGGCCACTGACAAGACTTTCTGGCCATTTAATAACGTTGAATTACAGCTGAGACGTGATCAGAAACCTAACATAACTTACTGAAAATTAAATAGATACTTCATAAATACGGACACGTTACTTTAATATTTGATAACGCGTGTCTTTCCGGCCATTTAATTACGTTGAAGTACAGCTGAGACGTGATCAGAAACCAAACCTAACGTACTGAAGATAAAATAGATACTTAGTAAATAAATCATAACGAGGTGAATCCAAATCGTCTAATACGTTGTCTCTTCCTTCCGTTAATAAAACATTTAGTGACGCCGTCGTGTACTTCCTCAACCACCCTCATCATAGGTAATTAGAGGACAAGCGGCAGTTAGTCTCCCCTTAATAGCCCACACAATTACTTCCCTCATGAAAATTTCCTCACAGAGTCCACGAGTATTCCTCAAATTGACGCTAAATGTTGCATCTGTGAAGGGGGTGAGGCGGGGGCTAGACTGAGGTGTTCGAAGGAGGAGAGGGAAGGAAGAAAGGAAGGGTGTGTGGAGGGGGGCAAGACTGGAGGTGTTCTAAGGAGGAGAGGGAAGGAAGGAAGGGGGGGAGGGTGGCTATAGTCTAGGAGGTGTTCGAAGGAGGAGAAGGAAGGAAGGAAGAGGAGGGAGGGGAAGTGCAAGACAAAAGTGTATGTAGCTATTAGGGTGATGACAGTATAGATCGAATCGTGAAGAAAAGAGAAGAGGAAGAAGACTAGGAGGAGGAGGAGGAGGAGGAGGAGAAGAAGAAAAAGAAGAAGAAGAGGAGGAGAAGGAGGAGGAGACATAAGTGAGGAAGAGGTAAGGAAGCTAACCAATCAAAGGGAATCTGTCTCCATTTATTTCTATTATTTATCTCTCCTGCCGTTTGGTAATTTTTCATCAGTTCCTCTTCTCCCCTCTTCTGGTCTCAGTTATTCCCTCATTCGTGCATTAATACTCAGTGGTTGGTCTGTAATCAACGGTATTTTTTTTTTTGCTGTATATGAATGACTATGTTCGCCTCTATTTACAGCGCATTTACCTGTGTCAAGTACGCTACCCTGATTCACCGTTAATGACCCTGCAGGTGTTGCCAGGGGGGGAGGGGAAGGGGGATGAGGGGATAAAGGGAAGGGGAAGGGTGCCACGTGTACACCTTTGCTCCTAGAATATAGTTGGTTAATTAAGACAGAAATATGAAATGAATTAGAATCAATACGTGAGATGGGGAATGAGACATGATGAGATGGATCGGAGAAGAAAGGAAAGGAGGAGGAGGAGGAGGAAGGGGAGGAGAAGAAGAAGAAGAAGAAGAAGAAGAAGAAAGAAGAAAGAAGAAGAAGAAGAAGAAGAAGGAAAGGAAGGAAGGAGGAAGGAAGAGACCAGACAAAGAGCGCCGGTGTGGTAGAAACAGTTAATGGCATCTGTCTGTCGCCGGCGGGTCACAGCTCATAGGTAACCATTATCATTCATTATTGAACTCACAAGTCACGGAAAAGAGTCAGCGCGCCTTCCTTCAACAATCTCTTACCCTGACAATCGCGCCCTCACCCATAACACCTGGAAACACGCCTTTAGAAGAAGAAGAGACTATCATATTTTTTGTTTTATATAACCTCCCCTTCGTGAACCCTGCCGCTCCCTTTCTTCCCCTCCACAGCTTACCTTACAACCCACCATTCACCTTCATGGGTTCACAAAAACAATTCTTGCAGTCATCGTCTTTTCGGCCAAATCGACGAGAAAATAAGGAAGCTACAAGAGACCGCGAAAACTATTATTATATATACACGTGGTAGTTCCTGTTTAGTTTCCTATTTAATCCCTATATTCCCTGACTTTGAGGAACATTAATCCCTTCCCTGTGTTCCCTGACTCTCGAGGACCCTCTGTGATAATCCTGAAGGCGGGGCACAAGAATGTCAGCCGCGGTGTTACGGCGTCACCACGGAGCGTTTACCAGAGGCCGCCGGGCACCCATAGCCTTGAGGCGGCGAGGTTATGAGACCATCTTGAAGTGGTGGTGATTTAGACGGCGGGAGGAGGGAAGGAGTGGAGAGAGAGAGGAGGAGGGTGAGAGGGACAAGAACTCTCCTTACTCCTCCTCCTTCCTCTTCCTCGTCCCCCCCCCCCCCCCGCCCCCCCCCCATCGTCATAAATTAGAGTGGACACGCGAGTTTTCATTATTCACGAGAAATAAATGTATGGGCCTCCTGCGTCAACACAAATGGGGAATAAGACGACAAAACAAAGCGGCGGCGGCGGCGGCGGTAATGAGGCTTGGGCGGGCGCGCGTGTGTGTGTGTGGGGGTGGGGGGGGGGGGGGGCACACTCTTCGATTTGGCCGAAAAGACGATGACTGCAAGAATTGTTTTTGTGAACCCATGAAGGTGAGTGGTGGGTTGTAAGGTAAGCTGTGGAGGTGAAATAGGAGGGGAGGAAAGGGAGCGGCAGGGTACACGAAGGGGAGTTTATGTAAAGAAAAATATATGATAGTGATAGTGTAAAAATAGTGAATATATAGTGATAGTGTTGATAGTGTGAATAGTGAAAATATAGTGATAGTGTGAATATAGTGATAGTGTTGATAGTGTGGATATAGTGAAAATATAGTGATAGTGTGGATATAGTGAAAATATAGTGATAGTGTGGATATAGTGAAAATATAGTGATAGTGTGGATATATTGAAAATAGTGATAGTGTGAATATAGTGATAGTGTGGATATAGTGAAAATATAGTAATAGTGTGGATATAGTGAAAATAGAGTGATAGTGTGAATATAGTGATAGTGTGAATATATTGAAAATAGTGATAGTGTGAATATAGTGATAGTGAAAATATAGTGATAGTGTGAATATAGTGATAGTGAAAATATAGGGATAAGAACATAAGAAAATAAGGAAGCTACAAGAGGCCGCGAGGCCTACACGGGGTAGTTCCTGTATGATAGTGTTGATAGTGTAAATATAGTGAGTGATAGTGTGAAAATAGTGAAAATATAGTGAGTGTTATAATTGTGAAAATATAGTGATAGTGTTATAATTGTGAAAATATAGTGATAGTGTTATAATTGTGAAAATATAGTGACAGTGTGAAAATAGAGAAAATATAGTGATAGTGTTGATAATGTGAATATAGGAATATAGTGAAAATATTGTGATCGTGTGAATCAAAAACAAATTATCTGTATCACGGCGGACCTTGAGAGCAGGAGCGTCGCCATTAAGCTCATGGCACATTAAAAGGGCGGGTGATAATCTATAAATATTAAGTGACGCGTGACTACCGCTTTAAATTGAGTTCTATAAGACAGACACCTGGTTATCCCCATGCACCCCACTCCCCTGCCTCTGCTCTTAGCCCCCCCCCCCCACCAGGGAAGACGACAGACAGACAGTGAGCCATCCCGGATCTGTCATGAAATATATAATAACACTGTCAAGCATAACTAATCTCCTGCAGCGGGAACCAAGAAGCTCACTGTGTCCTGAAACGTCCCAGAATGGCTCCAAATCAGACAGAAAAAAAGGGAGAGAGAGAGAGAGAGAGAGAGAGAGAGAGAGAGAGAGAGAGAGAACCACGGAAAAAGCAACAAGATAATGCAATATAACAAAACTAAATAGAAAAAATATCCCAGAAATGGCTCTAAATCAGACAGAAAAAGAGAGAGAGAGAGAGAGAGAGAGAGAGAGAGAGAGAGAGAGAGAGAGAGAGAGAGAGAGAGAGAGAGAAAACATTCACATTAGCCATCATGTGTAAAATTTACGCCACATTGGATCTGCCCTGCACCTGAATGGCTATTAAAGTGCATTAGGACCAACGTCCCTCATTGGGCGATACATTGAGACCCTTATGGCGGCCAGACCCAGACAGCTCCGGGTCACAGAGGATCGGATAAAGCTTGTAAGAAAAGGATTCAATATTAAATCACGAAGCGCATGATAAATGACGCGTACATTTTAGAGGAGGACAATTGAGCGGTTTGGTCTTGGCCAGAAGCAGCTCCTGTCACCGGTGCGGCGCTCTGAGACAGCGGTAATTGGCCTCAGCGGAGACTCTGAATGCAGCAGCGGCCAGGAAGAAATTACGTTGCAAGATTTAAGGCGGCTTCTCGGAGCGGTGGCGCGGTGGTAGCTTCATGCGAAATGGTTCAGGATGAGTAAAATTAGCCTGTGATTTATAGGTGAAGGGAAGGGAAGGGAAGGGAAGGGAGGAAGGGAGGAAGGGGTGGTAGGATAGACAGGTGAGTTCCTAGTAAACCTTGGACATCCACTTACCTACCTTTTTACTAGAACAAATGTACGACGTAGGATTTACTGAAGATTTACTTAGCGTGTGTTTTATGGAGTGTGCATGTGACGGGACCTTTCGCACTCTACCGATAATAATGATAGTAATAGTAGTAATAATAATAATAATAACAATAATAATGAAAATAAGTGACATGTAACATTCAGAACAGCAGCAGCAGCATTCATAGTACTAGTAATAATGATAATAATAATAATAACCACAATAATAATGATAATAATAATAAGTGAAATATAACATTCAGAGCAAATCCCGTTACCGCCGATTGATTATTGATAAAAGTGCTTGTCTAATATTTCACGAGCATGCATTAGGTTGATGAAGGATGATGAACAAAAGAAGGAAGAGAAGGAAGAGGAGGAGGAGCATTTACAGACTACATAAAACTACAGACGTGACTATTACACATTCATGGCTCCCGTTATATATTAGGGCCATAACGGTTGATTGAATATTTTGCTTCGCTTGCAGTTTGCTTATGATAGAAGGTATAAACATTGAAGCCTTTGTATTATTTTTCTTTCTTACAGTAGACAAAAGCAACAGAGAGAGAGAGAGAGAGAGAGAGAAGAGAGAGAGAAAGAGAGAGAGAGAGAGAGAGAGAGAGAGAGAGAGAGAGAGAGAGAGAGAGAGAGAGAGAGAGAGAGAGAGAGAGAGAGAGAGAGAATAATAGCGTGCGTGAGGCAAGCAATTTCCGGCACATAAAGTCTCCAGCAAAGAGTGCTTGGTCTGTCTTTTGCACATCAGCGGCGCGGTTACTATACTTTTGGCTGAAGTCCTTTGATATCTCACTCCAGACACGCACCCGACACCCACTCACTCACACACCCACGCACTCACTCACGCACGCACTCACTCGCCACCAACACAACACACTCATGGCCGCGGGTCCCGATCACTGACTCTATAAAACCTTAGCAATACGGGAGCGCTTTTTGGGTGTCCAGGAATGACAGCCACCGCGCGGGAATAGCCTTGTGGGAGATAAGGACTGGATAGGGAGGGCGGTGAGGCAGTGCGGGAAGGATACAGATGGGTGACAGGAGCTTCTGGTTTTAGTGAAGGTTAAGGAAAGGGTTGTGGGGTGAGGGTGAAGTATAGGTGCGAGGTGCGAGGTGGGATGAAGGAGTGGGACGCGGCGGGACGCGGAATGGCACCACTGGCTCACCTGTTTCGTTGTGGTCGTCCTCGTCGAGACTTGCGTCGCCCTCGAGATCAATGTCGTCGTCCTCAGCGTGTGTCCGCGTGAGGCTGAGGTCCTTTGGCTCCTCTCTAGTGGGTGTGGGCGGCGATGATCCTCCGCTGTAGGTGGATGTGGGCGGCTTGTGTTGGGCGAGAATGTCTGTGATCATGAACTTGGGTCTGGGCGTGGGCGCCTCGGAGGTCTCATGGGCGGGTGACGTTCCCCCTCCAGGCTGTGAGTCGTCCTTGATGGCCCCGGGGGCGGCCGACACCCGCACACCCACCCTCGAGCACACTTCCACAGTCATGGTGTCCACTACAGCGTCGGGCGCGTGATGTCCTAGCTCGCAGGTTCGCCACACAACTTATCGTGCACCACGCTCGCGCTCGACTGACTGCCGCCTTCCGTGCGTGCCGCTGGCGAGAGATCTGTGATGGCCGCCTCCCCATCCCGCCGCCCGTCATCTGGGCGCGCCCACCGCCCGCCGCCAGCCAATGGCAGGGCGGCGCCGCACCTCGGCGCCGCCCCTCGAGTGGCTCCTCCAGCAGGGCGCCATCAGGGCCGCGGTGGGAGGAGCCGAGAGCCCTTCAACACATTACACTCTTCTCGCCTCATTTTGGCGCTCATTACCATCATTAAAGAGAGATTAAGCGTCTTTTGATTTACCTCTTTGGATTAAACAATATCGTCGTGAAATACTGCATTAAACCCGCGAGACGCCTGACTGCGGGGCCTCCTAAGCGGGTCACGTATAGGGCAGAGAGACGCCAGGTAAATAAAGGTGGAAAATATGGCAATCAGTCAACTCGAGGCTCGCCAGGTGACAAATTATTAGATGCTCATTACTTCCAAAGCGAACATGTGGCCATCATTTATTTGCCACTTGATTAATGATTATGAAGCGGCGGTATTGGTCAAGCTACTGATGTCTCCGTGACCCACAACACCCCTGCACCACCAACACCACCACCGCCAGCACCACCACCAGCACAGGGACAGTCCATTATTATTATCATCTACCACTCACCAGCACCATCACCACCTGTACACAACCCCTCCCTCCCTCCCTCCCTCCCTAGCCCACCCTCCTCACCCACCCTGTGCCTCTGTGATTGCCAACAAGCTCACAATTTAATATGATATCCCTTAAGATCAGGTGGGTTCAGGTTGTCACAGGATAGGGAAGGATGTCACAGGGAGGAGGAAGGAGGGGGGAGAGGGGGGGGAGTCACCACACCAGACCGACGAAGTGCCTGATGGAGAGAGCGAGGCTGGTGTAGATTTGTAAACATTCGCAGGCAAGGTAACGCAGAAGAACATAAGAAAATAAGGAAGCTACAAGAGGCCGTGAGGCCTACACGAGGTAGTTCCTGTTACCTAACACTACCTACATCCACCTTTCATCCCCATCCATGAACCTATCCAGCCCCTCTGTAAAGCTCCCCAAGGAGGAGAGGGGAGCTCTAAAAAGCTAAGCTCTAAAGCTCCCCAGAAGGAAGGAAGGGAGATGCTACTACGGTTCCTTGCAATGCTTTCCTTCTCCTCTGGTAATTAGGTAGCTTTTCAAGGTGTGGGGCTTGTCTATTGATGCTGCCGTCGTGAGGGTTAAGTCGATGAAGTGTTGAAGGAGAAGGAGGAGGTAGAAGGGAAAGAGGAGGAGGTGGTGGTACAGGAAGAGGAGGAGGTGGTAGAGGAAAAGGAAGAAGGGAAGGAGGAGGAGGAGGTGGTGGTAGAGGAAGAGAAGGAGGAAGAGGAAGAAGAAGGGGAGGTGATAGAGGAAGAAGGGGAGGAGGTGGTAAAAGAAGAGGAGGAAAAAGAGGTGGTAGAGGAAGAGGAGGAAGAAGGGGAGAAGGGGGTAGAGAAAGAGGTGGAGGTGGTATAGAGGAAGAAGGAAAGGAGGAGGAGGTGGTAGAGGAGGAAGAATGGAAGAAGGAGAAGGAGGGGATAGAGGAAGAGGAGGAAGAAGAAGGGGAGGAGGAGGTGGCTGAGACAGAAGGGGAGGAGGAGTGTTGTCCGGGTTCTCATGTTCATGTCTTGTTTGTGGTCGATAGATTGACAACGTTCTAATTGACTTCTCTGGTCGTGGTTGTCGCTGGCGTCTCTGTTGCTACCTGTTATTTGTATACCTGCCCGGGTCTCCCTCCTCTAAGTGTGTATATATAAGTGAACAACTCTCATTACTCTTCTCTCTCTCTGTCTCTTTGTCTCTCTGTCTCTCTCTCTTTGCATTAAGAGATGATCCACTCCTGCCACACTCACTCATTTTGATGAATTCAGACTAATTGTGTGTGTGTGTGTGTGTGTGTGTGTGTGTGTGTGTCCAGGCGGGGTCAGGTTACTTCAAGTTTTATGACTGGGAAAAAAATGAATTATTGTCACTTATTTTTCCCTTTGTCTGTGTTTAAAACTTCTGCTCCCGGACTGCGAGGGAAACAAACGCCCGGTGTCTTGTAAGAATTAGCTTTGACATACACATCTGCTCACTTACTATACATGTTAACTTTTCATTACTTTACATGAACTTATTATTCATTTTGTTCTGCTTCATCTTTGCTCTTGGGTTTACAGCTTGTATTTTTGCTTTGGTATTGGTGGTTATAAGCGGCGGCAGATGTCACCTGATGCTCCTTCTGGCCTTGGGGTTGGATCCTGTTTGCTTGTTATTATTAAGCTCTTGATCCTCAGCGATGTTGGTTATGAGGACTATAAGGAAGGGTGTTGTAGGCTATAAAACATGAGGTTGAATGCATCATGTTGGGGTATAAGAAAATCATCTCTGCCAGATAGGACAGGTAGATAGATAATAGGGTCATTTGGATCAGACAGGTGTGAGGTGACATTTCAAAAGGGTGAAATACGTGCACACTTTCAAAGACAAGGAAAGTTATTTTTATGGAGGTAAAATAAAGTGTTACAAGTATCCGAAAGAAATTGTACTTTCAGCCACAAGATTGTCAAATAAATCTTAATTACGTTCACAATAATAACATAGACATGCAAATACATATATGTGTGAGATTATAGATAATAGTGTTGGTAAGTTATGTAAAAATTTAGATCATAATATAGAAACGCGCGCACACACACACACACACACACACACACACACACACACACACACACACACACACACACACATATATATCCACGATTAATCAAAAAACAATAGATAAAAACACACACACACACACACACACACACACACACACACACACACACACACACACACACACCACACACACACACACACACACACACACACCCACACACACAACACACACACACACACACATAATATATATATACTCACTGTAATTAATCAAAAAATACAATAGATAAGAAACACACACACACACACACACACACACACACACACACACACACACACACACACACACACACACACACACACACACACACACACACACACACACACACACACACACACACACACACACACATAATATATATACTCACTGTAATTAATCAAAAAATACAATAGATAAGAAACACACACACACACACACACACACACACACACACACACACACACACACACACACACACACACACACACACACACACACACACACACACATAATATATATACTCACTGTAATTAATCAAAAAATACAATAGATAAGAAACACACACACACACACACACACACACACACACACACACACACACACACACACACACACACACACACACACACACACATATATATATATATACTCACTGTAATTAATCAAAAAATACAATGGATAAGAACACTAATGAATATAAACAATAAAATCTAATTACATACAGAGATAATCACAAACATGGAACTGAAGTATACATATTAACGAAGTAACAAATTGATGACTACGTGGAAATGGGTTAATTAACGTTAATTGATAACTAGGAACACCGTCTTCTGTGTTAGGTCTAAATTTTAATGAGTTCTTGCCGCCCATTGAATTTTCTATTTACGATCTTATTACCGGATGCTTATTTAGTCTAATTACCTTAATGAGATTGTGTAATAACTCTCACAGGTGTTTAGTGAGGCAGAGAGAGAGAGAGAGAGAGAGAGAGAGAGAGAGAGAGAGGACTAATTTGTTTGTATATGAATAAGTTTTGCATATTCTTCCATATTGGTTTATAATTTTTTACTTCATTAGGTACTGTATTTTTTTTTATTCGTAACCTATTTCTCAGGTATCTTTTTTTTTTCTTTGATTTTTCTCTTTCTTTCTTACGTTTTCCTTTCTTCATTTTATCCTCACTTTCCTTCCTGTCCTCCTTCTTTCTTTCCTAGCTTCCTTCTTTTCATTCCTTCTTTCATTCCCTCCAATCCATTCTGCCTTCGTCCTTCTTTCAATCTTCTCGTTGATCCTTCCTTTCCTTCTTTTTTCCCTATTTTCTTCCTACCTACCTTCCTTCCTTCCTTCCTTCCTTCCTTCCTTCCTTCCTTCCTTCCTTCTATCCTTCCTGTCCTGCCTCCTATTGTCTTATTTTCATTATTACTCATTCTTACTATGCATGATTTTTTTTGGTCCTCGCTTATCTAAATCTATGAACGTTTTTTCGTAATACAACTTATTTTTCACATTTCTCATTTATTTTATATTTCATCTTTTGGGTTAAATTTTCCATCGTATTATCATTATCTCACATTATTTGTCTTTCCTTTTCCCTTTGTGCCCTTTACTTATTTTCTGTTTTTCTTTCTTGCACTTCTTAATCTTCATATATTATTTTCATATTATCATTTTATCTCCTTGCTTTTCTCCCTCTTTCTCCTTTCTTTTCTCCCTCTTCTCTTTCCTAATACGAACATCTATCTATCCTTTCTCTCTTCCTTGACCTCTCTTCCTTCCGTCACTTACTTTCTGTTTGTTTAATTTTTTACGCTTGTTAATCTCCATATTTCCCTTCATATCATTCATTATCTTCCTTTTCTTCTTATTATTTCTTCTTTTTCTTTCCAAATACAAGTATATATTTATATTTATCCTCTCACTCTTCCTCTACCTCTCTCTTTCTCTTCCTCTTATTCCATTTTATCCTCTTTCTTCCTTTTCTTCCTTATTTTCCTTTCCTAAACCGAACATACATCTATCCTCTCACTCTTCCTTTACCTCTCTTCCTCCTCATCATTTTCTTCTACCTCATCCTCTTCCTTCCTTTCGAGTTAATTACCGCAAAAAGTGGAGCGGCGGGCGAGTCACAGCCAAGGGATGAAGAATGAACCGTGTGTGGCCGCGTCGTGGACTCCTTCGTTTTTACAGTAATTTTGAGAGCCGAGGTTCCGTGGGGCTGATTCCCATTTACATAAACCTAGATGTAGTGTGTGTGTGTGTGTGTGTGTGTGTGTGTGTGTGTGTGTGTTGTATTCATTTAGTTGTATTTTACAGGGCCTGAGCTACACTCGCATATATGGCCCCGTCTCCATATGTACATTTTATCAGTCATCCTATAGTGTGTGTGTGTGTGTAGGTGTGTGTGTATGTGTATGTGTGTTAAAGTATATGCATTTTTTTGGACTACAAAGCTCTTAGTTATGTATCATATGGTTATTGATTTGTATAGAGTAAATTATGCATTGCTTTTTATATGTAATGGCTATTTGTAGTCAATAAACTATCTATCTATCTATCTATCTATGTGTGTGTGTGTACGTGTACGTGGGCGTGTGTGGTGTGTGTGTGTGTGTGTGTGTGTGTGTGTAGGTTTATGAGACAGTAATGTGAGTAGTTGTGATTTCTCTCCTTTATATTTTGTCTGCCTTTATTTTTTGTATCAACACTAAGTATGTGGTGGCGTGCGTCATGGGCCTCGTTCTGTCTCTATAGCTGTCACGGCAATAAAGACTAATGGCGCTGATGGTTATTACGGTCATGTATCTATGTCACTGTACCTGCCATAGCCTCCATGTTTCAGCCCCATTTAGTGTTGCCTTTACTTATATTTTCACCTTTTTCCTGACAACCTTGATTATCTTGATTTCTTTCTTTTCCAACGACCTTTTTTTCATCTTTAACTATTCATGAGTCGCGCTGCTGCTTAAGGTCTCCTCCGCCTCACCTTTCCTTCTCTATACGACCTTATAACCCCTTCACGCCCAGATCTTTCCTTTGATAATATATAAAATCATCTGTTGTTAGCCATAAAATTACGAAAAGTAACATAATATACCAAATGAGTTAGTCGACAAGGATAATAAACAGGTCATATCTGTAAAATATTGCTTACATTATATACATTTAAAATCGTCCAATGGTAGCTGAATAACAATGGAAATTACGTTATGGGTCTCAAGGGGTTAAGGACTCCAATGTATACCCCTTCACTCCGTATGTAGAACTTCCCATGGACACACTTAACCAAAAGGAAGATAGTTTAGTTTAGGGAGGCTCCTCTTAGGTACTACCAAGGCTGCCTAGATACAATTATTGAAGTTAGATGCTCAAAATCCTTTCCTTCCTTGCCGCCGTATGTCATCACATCACCTCACTCAGGCCTTAGCGATCAGCCCGTCGTGGTTAAACAAACGTCACCAGTTTTTTTTGTACTATTTTGCTCCAACATTTTTGCTCCATCCACCAATTTCAGTGTTAAAGTAATATACATGC
>JACEEZ010001093.1:142500-145000 GCA_016584305.1 Chionoecetes opilio | reverse complement strand
TATTTTGTGATGACCAACCCCCACACACAGCGTCACAGCGTTATTTTGTGATGACCAACCCCCACACACAGCGTCACAGCGTTATTTTGTGATGACCAACCCCCACACACAGCGTCACAGCCTTATTTTGTGATGACCAACCCCCACACACAGCGTCACAGCCTTATTTTGTGATGCCCAACCCCCACACACAGCGTCACAGCCTTATTTTGTGATGCCCAACCCCCCTACTATACATAACCAAGCGGTGCAGACTCTCACGTATACATGGCCTTTTTTGCCTAATTTAGAAATTATTGTAGTTGGACTCTGCTCTGTCCTTGCTATCCAGCTACTGCTCTGCCCTTGAACATGCCCTGAGTCCCCCTCCTGGCGGCGACGGGGGATCAGTCTAGAGATTCGTGGATCGTGCCCAACCCCATCACGCGGCGCCACTTCGATAAGACGCCATATTCTGCTGGGTTTAATGAAGGTAGCGAGTGTTGATTGTTGTGGGCACGGAACTTATGAGAGAGAGAGAGAGAGAGAGAGAGAGAGAGAGAGAGAGAGAGAGAGAGAGAGAGAGAGAGAGAGAGAGAGAGAGAAAATATATAGCAAGAAAGGAGTGAGAGAGATAACGAGAGAAAGAAAATATATATATCAGCAAGAAATGAGAATGAGAGAGAACAAGAGAGAGAGAGAGAGAGAGAGAGAGAGAGAGAGAGAGAGAGAGAGAGAGAGAGAGAGAGAGAGAGAGAGAGAGAGAGAGAGAGAGAGAGAGAGAATAGCAGGGTTCGTTCGGGTACTTAACGAAGAAATAATTACACAGCGACGTAATACGAATACTAAAACCTTACACTCATGAAATACACCTGATTTTTGCACCTGTAAATATTTAGTTTTTGCCCCTCACCTCACCCTCAAGTGCTTCCGGCGGGTGTCACGTCAGGTACACGCACATGCCTGTCCCTCCGCTGTGAATGACGAGGACTGGCAGCGTGTGACGTCACCGCCTCGCACAGGAAGGTCCTCGGATATAATTAGAACTTTTGGCGTCACGGTTACCGGTACGCAGGAAGGTGATCCGCGCTGCCTCGCCTTCCCTAATTCCCTGAGATTAAAGTCATTATCCTCTTCTAACCCCTCCTTGTGGACCCTCAACCCCCTACAACCTCTCCCCCACCATGCCCCTTTATCCTCCCCCTCCCCCCCTCTCTCTCGATCTCTCCCCCTCCCTCCCGTCGCCTCACTAATTGCCCTCGTAAGTAATTATTTGCCGGCCATGGACTGAGACAAATTAAACAACTCCCTCCCAAGGTTTCCAAGACGCCCTAACGCAGCAATAAACACTCATTCACACCCATTTTTCGAGGGGGATTTTGGTGTCTAAGAATACCTATTGACGAAGGCTCCCCCATGAAACCTGGCTGCTCAGGTGTTTAGGCGTACAGGTGGAGGGGTTGAGAGGCTGGTGTTTGGTGTTGCTGGAGGTAGAGGAGGGTTAGTTTAGTGTTGCTGGAGGTGTTTAGAGGTTAGTTTAGTGTTGCTGGAGGTGTTTAGAGGTTAGTTTAGTGTTGCTGGAGGTGTTTAGAGGGTTAGTTTAGTGTTGCTGGAGGTGTTTAGAGGTTAGTTTAGTGTTGCTGGAGGTGTTTAGAGGTTAGTTTAGTGTTGCTGGAGGTGTTTAGAGGGTTAGTTTAGTGTTGCTGGAGGTGTTTAGAGATTAGTTTAGTGTAGCTGGAGGTGTTTAGAGATTAGATTAGTGTTGCTGGAGGTGTTTAGAGATTAGTTTAGTGTTGCTGGAGGTGTTTAGAGGTTAGTTTAGTGTTGCTGGAGGTGTTTAGAAGTGTTGTTTGGTGTTGCTGGAGGTGTTTAGAGGTTAGTTTAGTGTTGCTGGAGGTGTTTAGAGGGTTAGTTTAGTGTTGCTGGAGGTGTTTAGAGGTTAGTTTAGTGTTGCTGGAGGTGTTTAGAGGGTTAGTTTAGTGTTGCTGGAGGTGTTTAGAGGTTAGTTTAGTGTTGCTGGAGGTGTTTAGAGGTTAGTTTAGTGTTGCTGGAGGTGTTTAGAGGGTTAGTTTAGTGTTGCTGGAGGTGTTTAGAGATTAGTTTAGTGTTGCTGGAGGTGTTTAGAGATTAGTTTAGTGTTGCTGGAGGTGTTTAGAGATTAGTTTAGTGTTGCTGGAGGTGTTTAGAGGTTAGTTTAGTGTTGCTGGAGGTGTTTAGAAGTGTTGTTGGGTGGTGTTTGCTGGAGGTGCTTAGAGGTTAGTTTAGTGTTGCTGGAGGTGTTTAGAGGTTAGTTTAGTGTTGCTGGAGGTGTTTAGAAGTGTTGTTTGGTGTTGCTGGAGGTGTTTAGAGGTTAGTTTATTGTTGCTGGAGGTGTTTGGAGGTTAGTTTAGTGTTGCTGGAGGTGTTTGGAGGTTAGTTTAGTGTTGTTGGAGGTGGAGGAGGGTTAGTTTAGTGTTGCTGGAGGTGTTTAGAGGTTAGTTTAGTGTTGCTGGAGGTGTTTAGAGGTTTAGTTTTTAGTGTT
>JACEEZ010001093.1:130000-135000 GCA_016584305.1 Chionoecetes opilio | reverse complement strand
CAGTGGTAATTATTATAGGTAGTTGGTATGTGGTTATGAGAGAGAGAGAGAGAGAGAGAGAGAGAGAGAGAGAGAGAGAGAGAGAGAGAGAGAGAGAGAGAGAGAGAGAGAGAGAGAGAGAGAGAGAAAAAAAAAACTAATTCGTATAATCTCCAGTCGACAAAAAATCTTATTACTTTCTGCCTGATTAATACGATTTGACCAACAAATTACATAAAACCTCGTGCCTTTGTTCTACCAATCCTGATGCATTACCACAACGCTCATACAGTATTCATGCGCTCCTGACATTATAAGAACGAGAAAACTACACCCAAAAATACCCAAATAGCATTATAGGACGAGAAAAAGACACTGACACAAAAAAAGGAAAAAGAAATTAAAAGATTACCTGTACAGCAAGTAATTAAAACCATCGACAGGTACCACAAAATCTGCTTCCGGGGAGAGGACAGGCCAGGTAAGAGGGCGGGGGGGGGGGGGGGGGTGTGCTCGGGGGGAGTTGCGGGGGGTGCGGGGGGGGGGGGGGGCAGGTAGGCATCAGACAGGTGGTCATCAAAGTTTTATCATCATTAGAGACTGGTCGGTGAAAATTTTATGCAATTAGTGATCTGGTGATAAAATTTTCAGCTTCAGCATTTAACCCCAACTACCACCCCGCCATGGACTCTTGTGAAGGGCCAGGCAGGATTAGGCTTATCTCTAGCTGACTTTTTACTGATTTATATGTATCTTTCGTTTTAATTGATGTTCGTGTTTTCGTTCGTGTCGGCAGAGCATGAGGGAAATATTGATCTGAGACTCAAAGAACCACGATGAAAAATATACATGAAGCATTCACTGGAAGAGACCAAAGCTACTCTCTCAACATTTATCACACAGGAAGTAGACGAAAATCACGCATAAAATTTCTCACTAGTGAATTATGAAGGTAATTAACCTTTGCCGCTTTCACCGCAGCCCTCGAGGCAGTGAGGCAGAAAGGCGAGACTGACAGTAATGCCCTACAACATAAATTCAAAAGAGACGAATGAAAAAAAAGCTTATCGCCAGGCAGCTGCACGTGTTAATAAGTTTGCCATTCACCCACGGTCTTGTGCACGCGAGGTGGAATCGCGATCGCCAGTTTTACCCTCCCGGAAAAAGGTTGGAGCTCATACTGTCTGATCTTTGGGTAATCCTGGGACCTCACACACCACCACACGCCATCCTTTTACTCGAGGGGGACAGTAACCACCCCACATTTGTCAGTGAAAACTCCTTGAGAACAAACGGGGATCGAACATGCATCCATAGAAAGACAAACACGCCCTTGAACCACTAGTCCATGCAGGGGCACGGGGTTTGGGGGCAGGCCTTTCGCTACACACTCAAGCCTCTGAGACTTTTCGCTGATACAAACGGGCATTGATCATACTCTATGTACAGCAGTGTCTCTATTGCCCAATGCTTTTTTATGTTTTTTATTTGCTTTAATAGTTAAGTTTACTCGTGTGTCATGTTGTTTTCTTCCTGTATGCCTCCGGGTGATAATGAAAGTATTATTATTATTATTATTATTATTTACTGTCCATCACGAGCAAGGGTGTGTGTGTGTAAGTATGTGTGTGTAAGTGTGTGTGTGTGTGTGTGTGTATGTGTGTGTGTGTGTGTGTGTGTGTGTGTGTGTGTGTGTGTGTGTGTGTGTGTGTGTGTGTGTCCCAGCCTTAGCCAAAGATGGACTCTCAGCTCTATACCATGAGTGATAGCTGGTGATCGCGATGCATGGATTTATTTATTTACATGACTCAATGGGATAAACGCTCTAAATGCGAATTAACACAGTGATCAGCATTCAGGTTTTTCAACTTCTTTTATATAACACTATTATGATACTTGAAACCACGATGACAATGATAAACACCATGGTCCTTGAGAGAGAGAGAGAGAGAGAGAGAGAGAGAGAGAGAGAGAGAGAGAGAGAGAGAGGAGAGAGAGAGAGAGAGAGGAAGGAGAGAGAGAGAGAGAGAGAGAGAGAGAGAGAGAGAGGAGAGAGAGAGAGAGAGAGAGAGAGAGAGGAGAGAGAGAGATCAAAGGGGGTGAGTGCGTGGGGGGGGGCAGGGAGGAGCAGGAAATGGGATCACAGTTTTATGAATAGATTACAGGGTTTCATGATCCCGTGAAGTTATTGGTGCGGTGTTATGGTGGATGAGGAGGCTGCTTCCCGTGCAGAGAGAGAGAGAGAGAGAGAGAGAGAGAGAGAGAGAGAGAGAGAGAGAGAGAGAGAGAGAGAGAGAGAGAGAGAGAAAGAGAGAAAGAGAGAGAGAGAAAGAGAGAGAGAGGATGGTATGAGTTTCTGAGTATCTTTTTTTAGGCTGAAGAAAGCTCTTGTGTTGCTTTTTTTTCATTGTGTTTGTGTGTGTGGTAAAAAAAACTGCATTATTATAGTGTGGCAGTAGAAAGAAGAGCTTTAATCATTTGTTTATTTTTGACTGATTAGGTTCATCTGATGCAATACAAGAGAGTAAAGATAAATAAGAATAATAGAGAGTCAAGAAAGGGAAAGAGGAATTGATTGTTTCATTCAATTTAATTTTTGGAAAACGCCTGGTTGATGTATTTTATTTATGGAAAACGCCTGGTTGATGTATTTTATTTATGGGAAACGCCTGGTTGATGTATTTTATTTATGGGAAACGCCTGGTTGATGTATTTTATTTATGGGAAACGCCTGGTTGATGGAAAACGCCTGGTTGATGTATTTTATTTATGGGAAACGCCTGGTTGATGTATTTTATTTATGGGAAACGCCTGGTTGATGTATTTTATTTATGGAAAACGCCTGGTTGATGTATTTTATTTATGGAAAACGCCTGGTTGATGTATTTTATTTATGGGAAACGCCTGGTTGATGTATTTTATTTATGGGAAACGCCTGGTTGATGTATTTTATTTATGGGAAACGCCTGGTTGATGGAAAACGCCTTGTTGATGTATTTTATTTATGGGAAACGCCTGGTTGATGTATTTTATTTATGGGAAACGCCCTGGTTGATGTATTTTATTTATGGGAAACGCCTGGTGATGTATTTTATTTATGGGAAACCCTGGTTGATGGAAAACGCCTGGTTGATGTATTTTATTTATGGGAAACGCCTGGTTGATGTATTTTATTTATGGGAAACGCCTGGTTGATGTATTTTATTATGGGAAACGCCTGGTTGATGGAAAACGCCTGGTTGATGTATTTTATTTATGGAAAACGCCTGGTTGATGTATTTTATTTATGGGAAACGCCTGGTTGATGTATTTTATTTATGGGAAACGCCTGGTTGATGTATTTTATTTATGGGAAACGCCTGGTTGATGGAAAACGCCTGGTTGATGTATTTTATTTATGGAAAACGCCTGGTTGATGTATTTTATTTATGGGAAACGCCTGGTTGATGTATTTTATTTATGGGAAACGCCTGGTTGATGTATCTTATTTATGGGAAACGCCTGGTTGATGTATTTTATTTATGGGAAACGCCTGGTTGATGGAAAACGCCTGGTTGATGTATTTTATTTATGGAAAACGCCTGGTTGATGTATTTTATTTATGGAAAACGCCTGGTTGATGTATTTTATTTATGGAAAACGCCTGGTTGATGTATTTTATTTATGGAAAACGCCTGGTTGATGTATTCTATTTATGGAAAACGCCTGGTTGGTGTATTTTATTTATGGAAAACGCCTGGTTGATGTATTTTATTTATGGAAAACGCCTGGTTGATGTATTTTATTTATGGAAAACGCCTGGTTGATGTATTTTATTTATGGAAAACGCCTGGTTAATGTATTTTATTTATGGAAAACGCCTGGTTGATGTATTTTATTTATGGAAAACGCCTGGTTAATGTATTTTATTTATGGGAAACGCCTGGTTGATGTATTTTATTTATGGAAAACGCATGGTTGATGTATTTTTTTTCGCCTTTGTGTATTATTATTTTATTTCTATTTACTGCTATCTCTCTCTCTCTCTCTCTCTCTCTCTCTCTCTCTCTCTCTCTCTCTCTCTCTCTCTCTCTCTCTCTCTCTCTCTCTCTCTCTCTCTCTCTCTCTCTCTCTCTCTCTCTCTCTCTCTCTCTCTCTCTCTCTCTCTCTCTCTCTCTCTCTCTCTCGCTATTAACATATATCCTTATTTTCTCATTTTCTCTCCATTTACTACATTAATTTTTGTCCATAATTTCCTCTTCATTGACTTTATCACTTATTTTTCCTCTTCTCTTTTGCCTTTCTATCGTCGTGGTTACATTTCCCATTTTCTCTCATATACCTTTACGCCTTCACTATAACTAAACGCATTAACTAAACATTCACATTAACATTAACATACCATAAACATTAACATTCCCATTAACTAAATCCTTCACTATTTTTGTTCTATACATCCTTCATCTCATTCACTTCTCATTATCATCACGTGAACATCCATTTCTTTCCCTGCATTTCTGACCTCTTTACATCCTTACCATCCGTTTCCCCTCGTATCTTTTCATTGCCACCCTTCCCCTCCATTTATTCCCCTTCTCCGAATACCCTCGTTTCCCTCACTCCCTCACTCCCCTCTGTAACTTATATTTTCCCCCACATTCCCTCTTTTATTCCCCTCCATTCCAACAGTTTCTACATTCCTACTCTCTCTCTCTCTCTCTCTCTCTCTCTCTCTCTCTCTCTCTCTCTCTCTCTCTCTCTCTCTCTCTCTCTCTCTCTCTCTCTCCTCTCTCTCTCTCTCTCTCTCTTCTCTCTCTCTCTCTCTCTCTCTCTCTCTCTCTCTCTCTCTCTCTCTCTCTCTCTCTCTCTCTCTCTCTCTCTCTCTCTCTCTCTCTCTCTCTCTCTCTCTCTCCACAATCCCTCCGAAGTGACAGATTCATTCGACAATTATCTCAGTGTCTGTCTCTGTCTCTACCTGCTTGTCTGTCTGTTTCTGTATGCCTGTCTCCTCTCTCTCTCTCTCTCTCTCTCTCTCTCTCTCT
>JACEEZ010001093.1:107500-125000 GCA_016584305.1 Chionoecetes opilio | reverse complement strand
AAGACACACGTCCTGACGCTATTTAGTGCGGAGTCAATAGGGAGTTTTAAAAGGAGGCTAGACAATTTCATGGATGGGGATGAAAGGTGGATGTATAGGTAGTGTTTTAAGTAACATGAACTACCACGTGTAGGTCTCGCGGACTCTTGTAGCTTCCTTGTTACCTCCGCCAACGAAGTTGGAGGGGTTATGTTTTCACCCCGATCTGTCTGTCTGTCTGTCTGTCTGTCTGTTTGTTAGTGTACAGGATTTCTCGAAAAGTTACGAATAGATTTGGACCAAACTCGGTATACCAAGTCTATTTGGTATAAGGAAGAAGTGATTTAATTTTGGATGAAATCTATTGACAACTGTTGCCATGGCAACCAATTGATGAAATATTCGGCCAGAGGTATGCGCTCATACTGAGTGCATAATGCATATATATATATATATAATTGATGAAATATTCGGGCGGAGGTATGCGGTCTACTGAGTGCCCCCCCCCCTAGTTTGCTTATGTTCTTATGGTAGGGCTGGGGACGTGCCTTCAGCTCCTCCCTCCGTGGTATCTTATTCCTGCATGGCGTGGGTCCTCCTCTCCCGCCCTCTGGTCCTTCCGCCGCGCCGCAGCCTCCCTTTAATCGCGCCGTGGCGGGCTGTGAGACAAGAGGTCCATTACCCTCATTACCAACACTGTAAGAAGCTGCTCAGCGTATCGCCTGTTGGTATCTCCCCCTGAATAATGTCTTGCTGCCTCTTCAATTACCTGGGGTAGTTAGCCTCGTTAAGCAGAAGGGATTTCCTCCAATCAGGTCGCTGTTAATCGTATAATTACACAGGCAGTTTCCGCCGCACCGGATAATTAGCTCCGGTGAGTGGTGTGTGTGTGGGAGCGGGAGGTCAGGTGTGTGTGTGTGTGTGTGTGTGTGTGTGTGTTATTACCTCACCTGACCAGTCAAGGACAGTCGGAATACCTGCTTCATCAAGGCAGAGTGCGGCATGAGTCACGCAGACGCTCTCGTGTGCACACGGGGGGGGGGGGGGGGGGGACACTGCTACATGAACTGTTGTGAAGACTTTTAGGAGCAGTTTGTGAATCAGATGTCTATGATTCCATGAAAACCATTAAGTCACCTTCCTCAGCCCTCCCTCCGCCCCTGGGAACACCTGTGCCTTGCGATGACACCGAAGGGCAATTACTCGGCCGAGTAACCACCATACTGTGACTCTTACGCCCTCGGCTTCATTATTCAACCCTTCCCTCATGCACCTGCCGAGGGGAAAAGACCTGCAACAAAAGGGGCGATTCATGCATGGGCGAATGAGGGGAAAAGTGAATGTTGAGGCATTGAGTTGTCAGACAGGTGTGTTGTGATACCTGTGTTAATGAGCTGAATGACGCAACAGATACTCCCATAGCACACAGCAAGAATGGAAAACACCGCTAAAGTGATAGTCTTAAATAGTGTGGAGTCAATAGGGAGCTTTAAAAGGAGGCTAGACAATATCATGGATGGGGATGAAAGGTGGATGTAGGTAGTATTAAGTAACAGGAACTACCACGTGTAGGTCTCGCGGCCTCTTGTAGTTAACTTATTTTCTTATGTTCTTGAATAGCAAAACGTGATTGCAAACGATTATCTGATGTGAAAAAAATAGCAAAAATGTTTCATATCCTCTTTAACAAACTGTCATATAGATTAACGGCATAGATGCATGCACACCTAAATAAACCTCATCACTGACTTAACTGCTTGGCTTCCCCACAGGTGTGTATGTCGCCCACCTGCGTGTGTGTGTGTGTGTGTGTGTATTCATCTAGTTGCATTCATCTAGTTGTATTTTACAGGGCCTGAGCAACGCTCGTATGGCCCCGTCTTCATATCAACATTTTTTATCATTCATCCTTTGTGCTTAGTTTTGGCCGAAGTCAGCATCCCGGAAGGGGGGTCACAAATCCCCGGCTATCACCCGGTACCCATTCACTGCTGGGTGGACAGGGGCTCAGGTTTTAAGGAAACAGCCCATCTGTTTCCGCTCCGGCCGGGGATCGAACCCGGGACCTCTCGGTTGTGAACCGAGCGTGCTACCCCTACACTACGGAGTACGGTGTGTGTGTGTGTGTGTGTGTGTGTAAGGTGGATGCGACAGGGAAGGGGCCACGGACAGGAAGTGCCTAATTGTAGGGTTGGGTGAAAGGTCAACTAAGGATCATTTTTTGGGCCGATGTTTTGTCTTGCAGCGGCTTGGTCATCCATAAATGTCATAACGTTTTGCTGCTGTAATTGCCGTGGCCGTTCTTGTTTGCCTTCCCTCCCTTCCCCTCCCTTCCTTTCCCTTCCCTCCCTTCCCTTCCCTTCCTCTCCCTTCCCCTCTCTTCCCTTCCCTTCTCTTCCCTTTTCTTTGTGTACGTTGGGTAGCTGTAGTTGTATTTGTGGTACACTCGCCACCATCGTCATCATAAGCTTGTCTACAAATGGGAGTGACTAAGCTATAAAAAGATAATACAGATAAAGAAAGGGAAAAATGTCTTAATAATCTGAACTAATTCCTCTTTTAATACCTCCCTTGGTTTCCTGTTTCCCTCCATCTGTCTCTCCACTCTCTCCTCCTCTTCTCCACCCTCCACCCCTTCACCCTCTTCTCTCCTCCTCTTCCTCCTCTTCCTCCACCTTCTCTTGCCATAACCGCCAAAAGTCTTGCATTACCTGTTTGATCTAATTACACCTTTGGTTCGTCATGGTGCTTGTGTCAGGGCGGGGGGGGGGGGGCAGGATGACAGACGGGGAGGGAGGAAAGGGAACTGAGGGAGCAAGAAGATATAGAAAGGACATGAGAGGTAATTAAGTGGGTGTATGTAAGTTAGTCAAGAGAGTGTTTGCCCAAAGTGCAGGCTATAGGGAGAAGTGTCCAATAATAATAATAATAATAATGATTTTATTATCGCCCGGAGGCATACAGACAAAAAAAGCAACAATAACAAGACAAGGAGTTAACATAAGTACTAGAGCAAAACAAAAAATACATAATATAGGCACATTAGGGGACATAGTATCAAAGTGCATAGGGTAAACATACATGGACACCTGTACTACCCCACATTCTGCACAAACAGCAGACCCAGCCACCGCTGTTGTATAGGTCCACATACATAGGCCGAGCTCTGCCTGACAGAGGTGATGATGGAGTTCGCAGAGAGCTCCACCCTACTCCTTAAGCTGAACACGGAGTGTCGACGGATCACATCCAGATTGTTCATCCCGTTCCTAGCGAAAGCCAGGGACGAGCTGCACCACCTGGGCAGCCCCAGAAGCCTCTTAAGGATGTCATTGTGACAGACCTTAAGGTGGTTCAGAGTGGCCACTTTGAACCGCGACCACAGCGAGTTGCAGTATATAGAGTATCAGTGACTCCTGAATAACTCCATCTTCACCTCTCTGCTACAGTAGGAAAATTTCCTCTGTAGAGTATTTCCCACGACAAGAAGCTTGGTGGTCTGCTTGATGATATCATCATCATCAGTCATGTCGTGGGATATAACATGGCCTAAGTATGCGAAGCTATCCACAAAAGTGAGGGCAGACCCACCGAGCCATGCTGTTTTGAGGTAATTCACCTGAGTGCGTGCCGGTGATACTACCATGCACTCTGTTTTAGTGGTGTTGTAGACAATGTCATGCTTGGCAG
This sequence comes from Chionoecetes opilio, assembly GCA_016584305.1. Lineage (NCBI taxonomy): Eukaryota > Metazoa > Arthropoda > Malacostraca > Decapoda > Majidae > Chionoecetes > Chionoecetes opilio. The sequence goes on along the minus strand of JACEEZ010001093.1, from coordinate 121,331 downwards.
CATACACCTGACACACATTGATAAGGTCCTGCAACGCATCCGCAGTGGGTGCGAGCAGTACCATATCATCAGCATAGCTCAGTGAGTTGATGCACCCATCATGTATGTGGCAGCCGATACCTGTATCACGAAGGTTGGCACTGAGATCATCCGTGTACACATTGTACAGGTAGGGATATAAAATCTCCCCCTGCCGAATACCATTGGCAGTGCTAAAGGACAGCGAGAAGGAATTACCCCACTTAACAGTAAATTCCTGGGTAGTGTACCAGTACATTAATAAATTAACAATGTACCCAGGTGTACCCCTGACCAGAAGTTTATGAAAGAGCTTCCAGTAATTCACTCTGTCAAACGCTTTTCTGGCATCTAGGAAACATAGATAAACAGGTGAATTTCTGGAAGTGTAGTAATGAATGATATTCAATAAGTGAGTTCGGGGAGGGTGGAAAGGGAACTTAGGGAACAAGAAGATATAGAAAGAAGGACACATAAGGTCATTATTATATTTCTGTTTTTTCCTTGTTTCTCATTTTTTATTGTAATATATTAGAGGTAATTAAGTGCGTGTATGTATGTGTGTCAAGAAAGTGTTTGTCCAAAGTAAAGGTTAGGGAAATAGGCAGACGTGTTCAATTAGTGAGTCAGGGACACGGGAAGAGATTACAGTGTGATGGGAAGTAGGGATGAGATAAGGCCTGGAAAATGGTAACCGGACATTTCGGCCACGGACGTTTCGACCACGGACGTTTTGGTAGTTAGGTTGTTAGTTTAGGTCAGGTCAGGTTAGGTTAGGCTGAGGTTAGGTTAGGTTAGTTTTGGTCAGGTTAGGTTAGTTTTGGTCAGGTTAGGTTAGTTTTGGTCAGGTTAGGTTAGGTTAGGTTAGGTATTTTCAGAGACCAAGGATAAGTGAGACGTTTAGATTTTTTCCGGTGCCAAAACGTCCTACATTCCCGGAAAATCCCATGCATTGTGTTGGGTGTGTGACTACCAGAGGAGAGACAGACAACACTGGACGGGAGGCTAACTTGTACGTATGCAAAAAGAGCAATCACAAAGTCATATATATAAAAAAAACACAACTACATTTCCTGCTGTAACATAATAGTAATGGACATTTTACCCCTTTTTTTATCTCATATCTTTTTTACATAGCTTTGTCACTCAAATAGTAATGTAGTAATGAACATATTTACCTTTTTTATATATCTATTACCTGTTTTTATAGCATAGTCACTCCAATTTGTAAGCATTGTGGTATTGCAAAGTCCATTATCCCTTGCCATCCGTGATCGCGCAAACCCACCGTGAACTAACATTTTGGGCGACACTGTCTGATAAACACCCTATATTACCCAGCACCCCCTCGCGTTACCGTCCCTCCGATACGCTCTGTGGCCGGTCCTGCGCAGTACACTCTCCCTACAGCCAATTACCTGCCGGGGATGAGTGTGGTGGTGATGATATAGGAAGTTGATGTTTTGCAATGCTATCAACGAGGCGCGATGGTGGTGCGAGGGGAGGGGGGGGGGGAGAGAGAGAAAGAGAGAGAGATAGAGAGAGAGAGAGAGAATGTGATAGATGGAGACAGTTGAATAAAGGAGAATAACTAGGAAATAGAAGAACGGACACATACCAAGAAAACTATAAAAAAGGAAAGTATGAGACAAATGGAGAACAAAGAGAGAGAGAGAGAGAGAGAGAGAGAGAGAGAGAGAGAGAGAGAGAGAGAGAGAGAGAGAGAGAGAGAGAGAGAGAGAGAGAGAGAGAGAGAGAGAGAGAGAGAGAGAGAGAGAGAGAGAGAGAGTAAAATGCATCTTACAGGTATAGTGATGAAGCGCAGTGATAGTGATGATGTGTGATGATGTGGTGTTGTGGTGTCGTTCATCACAGGTGGCGCCCCTGTGCCGTGTTCTGTGCGGCGGTGATGGGGGACTGATTCTTATTTTTAGTACAGAAAACGTGACGTCGCCTTCCGTCCTTCAGCACTAAAGTTATTGTTTATCCGGCGAAAGTTTACGATGCAGATTTTTTTATTTATTTATTTATTTATTATTATTATTATTTTTAGAAACAACAACCTTTTATATCTACTCACTCGAAAAAAAAGTTATTGAATTATCCGGTGAAAGTTTACGATGCAGATTTTTTTCATGTTTTTATATTTATTTTTAGAAACCACACTTTTTTATCCACTCACTCGAAAAAAAAGTTGTTAAATACTTGATCAATATAGAAAGAAGGAAACATTGAGATGAACAATATATAACGGCGAGAGATTACGATGCAGATTTTTTTCTATTTTTTTTTAATCGGCGCCCTTTTAGATCCACTCACTCGAAAAAAGTTGTTAAATATCTAGTGAATAAATAAAGAAAGAAAAGTTGATGACAAAATAAATAACTGAAAGCAATTTGTAACTTTATACAAAAATCATGCATATAAGAGTATACTACATAGCGTACCGTAAAAGTTTTCTTCATGTAAAGTCATTGTGAAATAGTTTGATTAGTGGGAAAGTCTAGTTCAGATAAAGTTAAATGAAATGCCTTCACAGTTTAGATTGAAAGAGTCAAGATACACAGTATGTACCCCAGTATTTTTTTATTTAATTTATTATTATTTTATTTTATTTTATTTTTTACGTTGGAGCCTATGTAGAAGTTAAATATAAGCAAGTGAAACCCAACCTATCGGAAGTACAAAGGATACCTTGTGTAATTAGCTAAAACACACACACACCACACACACACACACACACACACACACACACACACACACACACACACACACAACACACAACACACACCACAACACACACACATCACACACACACACACACACACACACACACACACACACACACACACACACACACACACACACACAACACACAACACACACAAACACACACACCACACACACACACAACACCACACAGACACTCTTCAACACACAACACAAAGACAAAATACACCGGACACAGCAAGCAAGAGAACAACCATCAAATAATTCCCTTGCCTTATACCTTCTTCCCCTTCTTCCCCTTCCTCTCCCCCCCCCCTCACACCCACAGACGGGAGTGTTGAGAGCAGTGGAAGGTGGGTGGGTGGAGGGATGGGTGGGACAGGGCAAGGGGTGACGGTAGGGTGGGCGTGGTGGGCTGGAGTGGGCTGGAGCAGATGATCAGGTAGAGGTGCAGTGATATGGTTCATTGCGTCGCGATCACCGGGCACAAGTTGGTTATAATGAGCACCTGGTGTAATGCCCGTGGCCCTACAGATGGGTTACCTAGGGCATGCAACGGTGGGCCTTCGCATTCCGGCAGCTTAGGTCATGACTGTATGATAGGCAAAAGGAGTGTTAGACAGATAGAAGGAAGGAAAAAGGAGTATTAGACAGATAGAAGGGAGGAAAAAGGAGTATTAGACAGACAGAAGGAAGGAAAAAGGAGTATTAGACAGACAGAAGGAAGGAAAAAGGAGTATTAGACAGATAGAAGGAAGGAAAAAGGAGTATTAGACAGACAGAAGGAAGGAAAAAGGAGTATTAGACAGACAGAAGGAAGAAAAAAGGAGTATTAGACAGACAGAAGGAAGGAAAAAGGAGTATTAGACAGACAGAAGGAAGAAAAAAGGAGTATTAGACAGACAGAAGGAAGGAAAGGAAGGAAAAAAAGGGTATTACAGAGAGAGAAGGAAGGAAAAAGGAGTATTAGACAGATAGAAGGAAGGAAAAAGGAGTATTAGACAGATAGAAGGAAGGAAAAAGGAGTATTAGACAGATAGAAGGAAGGAAAAAGGAGTATTAGACAGACAGAAGGAAGGAAAAAGGAGTATTAGACAGACAGAAGGAAGGAAAAAGGAGTATTAGACAGACAGAAGGAAGGAAAAAGGAGTATTAGACAGATAGAAGGAAGGAAAAAGGAGTATTAGACAGACAGAAGGAAGGAAAAAGGAGTATTAGACAGATAGAAGGAAGGAAAAAGGAGTATTAGACAGACAGAAGGAAGGAAAAAGGAGTATTAGACAGACAGAAGGAAGGAAAAAGGAGTATTAGACAGACAGAAGGAAGGAAAAAGGAGTATTAGACAGATAGAAGGAAGGAAAAAGGAGTATTAGACAGACAGAAGGAAGGAAAAAGGAGTATTAGACAGACAGAAGGAAGAAAAAAGGAGTATTAAACAGATAGAAGGAAGGAAAAAGGAGTATTAGACAGACAGAAGGAAGGAAAAAGGAGTATTAGACAGACAGAAGGAAGGAAAAAGGAGTATTTGACAGACAGAAGGAAGGAAAAAGGAGTATTAGACAGACAGAAGGAAGGAAAAAGGAGTATTAGACAGACAGAAGGAAGGAAAAAGGAGTATTTGACAGATAGAATGAAGGAAAAAGGAGTATTAGACAGACAGAAGGAAGGAAAAAGGAGTATTTGACAGATAGAAGGAAGGAAAAAGGAGTATTAGACAGACAGAAGGAAAGAAAAAGGAGTATTAGACAGATAGAAGGAAGGAAAAAGGAGTATTAGACAGACAGAAGGAAGGAAAAAGGAGTATTAGACAGACAGAAGGAAGGAAAAAGGAGTATTAGACAGACAGAAGGAAGGAAAAAGGAGTATTAGACAGACAGAAGGAAGGAAAAAGGAGTATTAGACAGACAGAAGGGAGGAAAAAGGAGTATTTGACAGATAGAAGGAAGGAAAAAGGAGTATTAGACAGACAGAAGGAAAGAAAAAGGAGTATTAGACAGATAGAAGGAAGGAAAAAGGAGTATTAGACAGACAGAAGGAAGGAAAAAGGAGTATTAGACAGACAGAAGGAAGAAAAAAGGAGTATTAAACAGATAGAAGGAAGGAAAAAGGAGTATTAGACAGACAGAAGGAAGGAAAAAGGAGTATTAGACAGACAGAAGGAAGGAAAAAGGAGTATTAGACAGACAGAAGGAAGGAAAAAGAAGTATTAGACAGACAGAAGGAAGGAAAAAGGAGTATTAGACAGACAGAAGGAAGGAAAAAGGAGTATTAGACAGATAGAAGGGAGGAAAAAGGAGTATTAGACAAAAAAAAAAGGAAAACAGAAAGGAAGGAAAAAGGAGTATTAGACAAGAAGAAGAAGGAAGGAAAAAGGAGTATTAGACAGAAGAAGGAAGGAAAAGGAGTATTAGGACAGAGGAAGGAAAAGGAATAGGAAGGACAAAAGGAGTATTAGACAGACAGAAGGAAGGAAAAAGGAGTATTAGACAGACAGAAGGAAGGAAAAAGGAGTATTATACAGATAGAAGGAAGGAAAAAAAGGAGTATTAGACAGAGAGAAGGAAGGAAAAAGGAGTATTAGACAGAAGAAGGAAGGAAAAAGGAGTATTAGACAGACAGAAGGAAGGAAGGAAGGAAAAAGGAGTATTAGACATACAGAAGGAAGGAAAAAGGAGTATTAGACAGAGGAGAAAGGAAGGAATAAGGAGTATTAGACAGACAGAGAGGAAAGGAAGAAAAAGGAGTATTAGACAGACAGAAGGAAGGAAAAGGAGTATTAGACAGACAGAAGGAAGGAAAGGAAGGAAAAAGGAGTATTAGACAGACAGAAGGAAGGAAAAAGGAGTATTAGACAGATAGAAGGAAGGAAAAAGGAGTATTAGACAGACAGAAGGAAGGAAAGGAAGGAAAAAGGAGTATTAGACAGACAGAAGGAAGGAAAAAGGAGTATTAGACAGAGAGAAGGAAGGAAAAAGGAGTATTAGACAGATAGAAGGAAGGAAAAAGGAGTATTAGACAGACAGAAGGAAGGAAAAAGGAGTATTAGACAGACAGAAGGAAGGAAAAAGGAGTATTAGACAGACGAGAAGGAAGGAAAAAGGAGTATTAGATAGAAGGAAGGAAAAAGGAGTATTAGACAGACAGAAGGAAGGAAAAAGGAGTATTAGACAGACAGAAGGAAGGAAAAAGGAGTATTAGACAACAGAAGGAAGGAAAAAGGAGTATTAGACAGAGAGAAGGAAGGAAAAAGGAGTATTAGACAGATAGAAGGAAGGAAAAAGGAGTATTAGACAGACAGAAGGAGGAAGGAAAAAGGAGTATTAGACATACAGAAGGAAGGAAAAAGGAGTATTAGACAGAGAGAAGGAAGGAAAAAGGAGTATTAGACAGAGAGAAGGAAGGAAAAAGGAGTATTAGACAGACAGAAAGGAAGGAAAAAGGAGTATTAGACAGAGAAGGAAGGAAAAAGGAGTATTAGAAGACAGAAGGAAGGAAAAAGGAGTATTAGACAGATAGAAGGAAGGAAAAAGGAGTATTAGACAGATAGAGGAGGAAAAAGGAAAAAGGAGTATTAGACAGACAGAAGGAAGGAAAAAGGAGTATTAGACAGACAGAAGGAAGGAAAAGGAGTATTAGACAGATAGAAGGAAGGAAAAAGGAGTATTAGACAGACAGAAGGAAGGAAAAAGGAGTATTAGACAGAGAGAAGGAAGGAAAAAGGAGTATTAGACAGACAGAAGGAAGGAAAAAGGAGTATTAGACAGATAGAAGGAAGGAAAAAGGAGTATTAGACAGACAGAAGGAAGGAAAAAGGAGTATTAGACAGAAGAAGGAAGGAAAAAGGAGTATTAGACAGATAGAAGGAAGGAAAAAGGAGTATTAGACAGACAGAAGGAAGGAAAAAGGAGTATTAGACAGACAGAAGGAAGGAAAAAGGAGTATTAGACAGATAGAAGGAAGGAAAAAGGAGTATTAGACAGACAGAAGGAAGGAAAAAGGAGTATTAGACAGACAGAAGGAAGGAAAAAGGAGTATTAGACAGACAGAAGGAAGGAAAAAGAAGTATTAGACAGATAGAAGGAAGGAAAAAGGAGTATTAGACAGACAGAAGGAAGGAAAAAGGAGTATTAGACAGAAGAAGGAAGGAAAAAGAGTATAGACAGACAGAAGGAAGGAAAAAGGAGTATTAGACAGACAGAAGGAAGAAAAAAGGAGTATTAGACAGACAGAAGGAAGGAAAAAGGAGTATTAGACAGACAGAAGGAAGGAAAAAGGAGTATTAGACAGACAGAAGGAAGGAAAAAGGAGTATTAGACAGACAGAAGGAAGGAAAAAGGAGTATTAGACAGACAGAAGGAAGGAAAAAGGAGTATTAGACAGACAGAAGGAAGGAAACAAAGAGTAGAATATAAGACAGACAGAAGGAAGAAAAAGGAGTATTAGACAGACAGAAGGAAGGAAAAGGAGTATTAGACAGACAGAAGGAAGGAAAAAGGAGTATTAGACAGACAGAAGGAAGGAAAAAGGAGTATTAGACAGACAGAAGGAAGGAAAAAGGAGTATTAGACAGATAGAAGGAAGGAAAAAGGAGTATTAGACAGACAGAAGGAAGGAAAGGAAGGAAAAAGGAGTATTAGACAGAGAGAAGGAAACACTACCCACACCTTATCCTTTCTACTGTAGCTTCCTTCCTTCGCTTTCCATTCCTCACATCCTAATATTTTTCCTTCCTCTTCTCTCTCTATCTTGCATCTCACCTCCTCCTCCTCTTCCTTCATCCTATAGTTCGATACCCGCTATCTTGTCACCTCGCCTCCCTTAGCGCAGCGTGCGGCCTAGTTCGGGGGTTTAAATGCCAGATTTTAAATCAATTTCCTGAGCCGAGTCGCTGCACCTATGCATAGCGAGAGAGAGAGAGAGAGAGAGAGAGAGAGAGAGAGAGAGAGAGAGAGAGAGAGAGAGAGAGAGAGAGAGAGAGAGAGAGAGAGAGAGAGAGAGAGAGAGAGAGAGAGATCAGATCAGATCAAAACGTTTATTGTGAATAATGTACACATTATACATAATACATATATAATTAAGGGTACAAAATAGACAAAGGGCGCACCCCCCATGCAGGTTGCATAGGAAGGATTGCCATGATTAATGAAGTTAGATAGTAAATTTGTTAATTACATTTAGATATGCATATACATAAGATTATGCTATGTTACATATATATTTATTTATTTATTTTTTAAGTCCTTTATGAAGCATTGGCAAAGTTTGGGTGACTGTTTTTGACTTGGATAAGGTTACATGGTTGTAGATAATAGTGCAGCAGCCCAGCATAGGAGGCATTGGCACAGCCGCCTCTAAAAAAGATCATTTCTTGACATTCCATTACATAATGGCGGAGTGTGTGCTTCTCTTCTGTTTTACACAGGTTACATTTTTTCATATTGATGTTGTCACTGCCAGCTACCTCCCAGATGTACTTATACCCTAACCTTAGCCTACTATAACACACCTGCTGGCGCCTAGTAATTAGTCCATTTTGTATGTAGTGGGGTTGACACCCTTTTGTTAGGTCCATATATGTAGTGAGAGAAACAGACTGACCGAGCATGCTGTCAATATGTCTCTTATTGTACGTTTCCATTTTCGCACACATTTCTGTTTTTAGACGGCCAAGGGACAGAGGGAGCGGAAACCCAACACCATCCTTAGACGTAGCACTGTTGGCGAGTTCATCTGCACGCTCGTTACCCGCTATCCCACAGTGTGATGGGGACCATATAAAGTTCACAGTTCTGTCCTGACACGTTATCTTATACACAAGTTTAATAATTCTGTTCACGAGGACGGTGTGAAGAAGGTTCCTGGATGTTATCGACTGTAGGGCAGTCGTACTGTCAGAGGCAATGATGACGTCTCCGGCCTCTCGCTTGACTGCTGCCAGAGCCGCTGCTATCCCTAGAAGCTCCGTTTGGGCTGAGGAGCAGCCATCAGATGTTCGGATGCTTAGCGCCCGGTGTTCACCCCGGCTTTCTCCCTTATAGTACACGACCCCGGCCCCCGCACGCCCGTCCTCATGCAGCGACCCGTCGGTGTACAGGATATTGGGACACTCAGGGAGGGCATTCAATCTACAAAGGAAGTCCTGCCTCATCAGCTCACATGGTACATTACACTTCTTAACCTTGATGGTAGAATAGGACACATTGAAAACTGGCAGTTCCCAGGGGGGGAGATCAACTGGTTTGTGCTCGAGAGAGAGAGAGAGAGGGGATGACGTTGACGCCTAAGGATGACATGACGCGATGGTGAATGCCTGATGGATGGGGATGGATAGATGGACCCCCCTACCCCACACACACACACACATACACACACACACAACACACACACACACACACACACACACACACACACACACACACACACACACACACACACACACACACACACACACACACACACACACACACACACACACACACACACACACACACACACACACACACACACACACACATTTAAGCGTCATCACAGTTCTTAATAGCCATCCCCAATAACCCAGATACAGATTATGAGTAGACGCCACCTGTGTCAGCCTGCAGGTAACACGTTATGATGCCAAGCCCGTTAAGTTTTGACATCCAGCATGAAAAAAAAAAATGTTACCTATGTGGAAGTTGTTACATGAGTGGAAGTTGTTTCTGTGTGGAAGTTGTTACATGAGTGGAAGTTGTTTCTGTGTGGAAGTTGTTACATGAGTGGAAGTTGTTTCTGTGTGGAAGTTGCTACCTGCTTAGATGACTCCTGTGGGTGTGAACTAAGAAAATGAATTCCATGGTTTTTTTTACAGAGAGGGCACACGGAGCGAGTTTCCCTGAGTCACTGTACCGTATTCCAGGTGACCTATGCCAGCCCCGCCCCTCACACACCTTTGGCTGCGGGGCTGGCGAGAGTAATTGTGGAGGGGGGAAAGGAGGGGGAGAGGGAGGGTGGAGGGGGAGGGGGGGAACAGGCAAGGGGGGGGGGGCAAGCTCGTGTATGAATGTGGTAACAGCTTTTTCACCTAATAGGAACATTAAACTTTCAAAACAAGTACTGAGGAAACGAGAGAGAGAGAGAGAGAGAGAGAGAGAGAGAGAGAGAGAGAGAGAGAGAGAGAGAGAGAGAGAGAGAGAGAGAGAGAGAGAGAGAGAGAGAGAGAGAGAGAGAATTGAACTATGTGGTTATCATACATGCTTATACTTAACTACATTGAATATCTGGTTAGACAATTGAAAATCTAATTGGACAATTGAGACTAGTTAAAGCACCTGAATATTATAGTCCCACAATTTTCTCAGCATTATAATTTACCACACTGATTATTCAGGAAGCACATCCGAACAACCTACATGAAAATTATTGAAAAAGATGCCTGCAGTAATAACATGAATTGCTTCTCATAATTCCTAACTCAACTTAAATACTAAAATCTTATAAAAAGAAATAGAGAAAGAGGGATATTATTTTTTGTTACTTGTATTTGCACTTTGCGTTGTTCTCTTAAAGAATTTTATATCTTTCGATTTGCAATAATAGTTGTTATATATAATTTCCTGTAAGAAGAAGAGTTTGTTGTGAAAAGGACGTAAACTATATATTCACGAGGTAAATAAGCTTACAAAGGCTCAAAAATAGCTTTTAGAACCAAATATCGGAAAATTCAGACCATATTTGGGATCAGCATCAGCAGAAGCCATTATGAAAAAAAAAATATCTTCACTGAAACCTAATAACCGGGCATGAAAACTGTAGTGTAACCGTCGCTACGCTAAGGGCATGTAGCGTGTGTGGCTAACTTGTGTTTAACCGAATGTGGAAATTGTTTTGGAATACAAATAATAGTAGTTTTATCTCATGGTGTTCCTGTTCATCGCTCGCCACATGTTTTTTCTGATTGATACTCGCAACTCTCTTCTTCATTTGAATCCAGCGGGCTTTTTGCTACTTCTTTATTTTTTTGCCCTTGGCCAGTCCTTTGTGATGTAAAAAAAAAAAAAAAATCCACAAACTTATTTCCAAACACAATAATCTGACCTAAAATCTCCTCGCATGTTATTTTTCTACAATTTTTTTTCTTCGATCGACATTGAATACGATTGACCATTTCCTGTGGTGAAGTTTAGTAATTCATTCAAATAAGGCAATTTTACTCTTATACATAATTCAAGACTTTATTGGAATTTCTTCTTGTTTTCCTTTGATTGTAATTTTTTTTTATCAGTGTTGTGGTCACTACAAACCTTTGATAGAGGTTGTGAGGGACATCCGGGAACTCATCAGCTACTGGCGGAGTCCTTCCCCTTAATTCTGACGCCTTACAAGTGTTTACAAGTTTATTAAGCCTTTGAGACCCATAACGTAATTTCTATTGTAATTTGGCTACTATTAGACGATTTTTAGTGAATATAAACAATATTTTATAGATATGACCTGTTTAGTATCCTTGTCAACTAACTAATTTGGTATATTAGGTTACTTTTTTGTCATTTTATGGCTCGACAACAGACGATTTTTTTTATAGCAAAGGAAAGATCTGGGTGTGAAGGGGTTAATTCTGACGCCTTACAAGTTCTTACAAGTTTATTAAAGAAAAGGGGGGAGGGGATTACATAGAAGAGGGGGGGGGACACATGAGAAGAGGGGGGGGGTACAATAATAAAAGAACACAGAAACACAGAATAAGGTTCGAAAGCTGCCGGGCTATTGCTAGTATCCGGTGCCTGCTTGATGCTTGGCTTGCTAGGCTTGCTATTGATCCGGCTTGCTATTTTGAATACCTCAGGCAACAACAAAAGCATACCTAATGAACGAATCACAGAAGATATACAATTTAAATGAAGGAAACAGACAGGGTGAAAGCATAACAAAATTCAAGCATGCAATCAAGAATAACAGAAACAATAAGCTTGCCTTACGAGATTCAGGTTGTGCGTGTGTGTGTGTGTGTGTGGGTGGGTGGGTGGGTGGGTGGGTGGGTGTTTGTGTGTGTGTGTGGGTGGGGGTGGGTGGGGGGTGGGTGGGTGGGGTGGGTGGGGGTGTGTGTGGTGTGTGTGTGTGTGTGTGTGTGTGTGTGTGGTTGTGTGTGTGTGTACTTACCGCTCGTTTTCTTCTGCCTCCAGTTAGCGAAGGTTAGATTTAAAGAGATTAAAATGAGACTTAATGCAAAAACGGAAAGAAAACCTGATCCTCTTGTCATTTAACGCCGAAAGGTAAATTTTTTGTGTATGTGTGCGTGGGGGAGAGAGAGAGAAGAGAGAGAGAGAGAGAGAGAGAGAGAGAGAGAGAGGAGAGAGAGAGAGAGAGAGAGAGAGAGAGAGAGAGAGCTAACACAAGCAAATAAAAATATGGCTCCGCTTAATTACCCGATACAAAAGAATAAGGTATAAGGAACCAACATTCTGACCGACAAATTACCTCGGGAATGAGTTTGACCTCTTCCAGCCATCCTTGATCGATCCTTTCCCACACCTGTACACCTCCCATACACACACACACACACACACACACACACACACACACACACACACACACACACACACACACACACACACACAACACACACACACACACACACACACACACACACACACACACACACACACACACACACACACACACACACACACACACACACACACACACACACACACATATATAATACACACACACACACACACACACACACACACACACACACACACACCACACACACACACACACACACACACACACACACACACACACACACACACACACACACACATACAAACACACACACACCCTTCTCACTGCATCATTACAAAATCTCACCTAAATCTTTATCCTCACACCTCGCAGTCTCTCTAAAAGGGTCAATTTCTCTCTCTCTCTCTCTCTCTCTCTCTCTCTCTCTCTCTCTCTCTCTCTCTCTCTCCTCTTCTCTCTCTCTCTCTCCTCTCTCTCTCTTCCTCTCTCTCTCTCTCTCTCTCCTCTCTCTCTCTCTCTCTCTCTCTCTCTCTCTCTCTCATTTACACCTGTTAGTAACGTAAGTATACATGGAATATCTCCTTGCCTGATGCTCACCACTTCGATTCAGAGAGAGAGAGAGAGAGAGAGAGAGAGAGAGAGAGAGAGAGAGAGAGAGAGAGAGAGAGAGAGAGAGAGAGAGAGAGAGAGAGAGTTTGATTGCCTTGTGACATTTCGTGAAACGGATTTGGTGTGCCATTAAATACGTCGAGTGTTCGGGTTTTTTTTTTACCATTTTATATATTTTTGACAATCAACTGTTTCGACCTGACGAGATGTTTGGAATAAGTCATTTCGACCTTTTGGAACTTTGAAGAAGGGAAGGAGAGAGGAAGGAGAGAGGAAGAGAGGGAGGACACAGAGAAAGAAGACCATTGATGTTGATAAGTCACATAATAAGTCACATAAGTCACCTTTGCTTAATTGGAGCCAGAGCGAGGCAGGGATTGCTACATAAGTGATAAAAAGTTGTAAAATATTGTTGATAAAGTAATAAAAGTAATAATTGAGTAAAAATGTTGAATAGAGTAAAATTATGTTGATAGAGTCGATTGGAACTATAAAGAAAGTGATAAAAGTATAGAGTCTGAAACCTGTAAAAAGGATCGAAGCGAAACTATAAAGAAAGTGATAAAATTATAGAATCTGAAACCTGTAAAAAGGATCGAGGCGAAACTATAAAGAAAGTGATAAAAGTATAGAATCTGAAACTTGTAAATAGGATCGAAGCGAAACTATAAAGAAAGTGATAAAATTATAGAATCTGAAACCTGTAAAAAGGATCGAGGCGAAACTATAAAGAAAGTGATAAAAGTATAGAATCTGAAACCTGTAAAAAGGATCGAAGCGAAACTATAAAAAAAAGTGATAAAAGTATAGAATCTGAAACCTGTAAATAGGATCGAAGCGAAACTATAAAGCAAGTGATAAAAGTATAGAATCTGAAACCTGTAAAAAGGATCGAAGCGAAACTATAAAGAAAGTGATAAAAGTATAGAATCTGAAACCTTTAAATAGGATCGAAGCGAAACTATAAAGA
>JACEEZ010001093.1:100000-102500 GCA_016584305.1 Chionoecetes opilio | reverse complement strand
CCTCCATCACCCCATTGCCACAACCTCCATCACCCCATTGCCACAACCTCCATCACCCCATTACCTCAACCTCCATCACCCCATTGCCTCAACCTCCATCACCCCATTGCCACAACCTCCATCACCCCATTACCAACCTCCATCACCCCATTACCAACCTCCATCACCCCATTACCCCAACCTCCATCACCCCATTGCCACAACCTCCATCACCCCATTACCAACCTCCATCACCCCATTACCTCAACCTCCATCACCCCATTACCTCAACCCTCCATCACCCCATTACCAACCTCCATCACCCCAGTACCTCAACCTCCATCACCCCATTGCCACAACCACCACGACACCGAAACCTCCTAGCCATCAAAACTGGACTAGACAGACTCGGGACCGAAACTTAAGTCGCCGAAATCCGTATCCGGCCCGCGACGTTCTGCCTCACTGGACGGAAGGGAAGCAGCCGGACCCAATCTGATTCGAGGCTTTGTGTTGCGTGGGTGTTACATGCTTCATTTATCACATTGTATAATACTGTTGGCTTTAATGTGCCTACTGGATTGTTCCCCCCCTTCCCCTCCCCCCTCACCACCCCCTCCTTTACCTCCCTCACCTTCTATTCGCGTCATTTCCTTCCCCTTCACCCCCTCTCTGATCCCCACTCCCTCTTCCCCCTTCCTCCTCACCCGCCCTTCTCTCCTTCTCTTGCCAAGCCATTGTCGCCTCTACTCTCCCAAAATTCACTATCTTTTTAAGCAAACCACTAAAATGTATATAGTTTACGTCTATTTACTCTCACACACACACACACACCACACACACACACACACACACACACACACACACACACACACACACACACACACACACACACACACACACACACACACACACACACACACACACACACGCACGCACGCACGCACGCACGCACGCACGCACTTACGCACACACACACACACACACACACACACACACACACACACACACACAGAGTTAACATTTGGCAAATAGAAATACACGTCCCCGCTTATTTTCGGACAATAAAATGAAATTGAGGTTCACAAAAACACATAAACTCCATTCTTCCATCCAACCACCACTACCATCACCACCCTCACCACCACTACCCCCCCCACCACTACCACCATCACAGAAATTAGCAGCAGTTACCAAGGCTCGTCTCCACCCAACACTTCAGTCACTTCACCGACCAGTTTATGTAGAGGCGTGCAAATCATGTCCTTTGTGTCATTCTTCCTCCCGATGGGCAAGACGTCCTTCGGGTTGTCGTGGGTGTCCGTGGATATGTTGTTGTTTGTTGTTTGGTGTTTGGTGCTTTGTGCTTTGTTTGGTGCTTTTGTGTGCCTCCTGTGTGTGTTATGTTGTTTGTGTGCTTTGTGTCTTTAGTGTTAGATGCTCTTTGGTAACCTGGACGCCCCTAGAAGCCCCCTGGAAGCCCCTGGAAGCTTTGAATTGCCGGTTGCTGTGCTGGAAACGAGAGGGAAATTATGAAGACAATGATGAATGTGGCTTGTTTCGAAACAATGTGATGTTGTGTGTGGTGTTTGTGTGTGAGGGGGAGGGTTGTGTGTGTGTGTGTGTGTGTGGTTGGGGTGGCGGCGACCTGTAATTTCGCAGGTGCTCAGGTGTGAAAACGCTTGTCCGTCGCCCAGGAACTAGTCATTTTCAAGGCCAAGGGCAGACGCTGACTGGCCGCTCCTCCGTGAATGACAAACGCCGCCTCTCCCTCCCTCCTCCTCCTCCTCCTCCTCCTCCTCCTCCTCCTCCCTCCTCCATTACCACTTCCTTCGCGTGTCTCATCATTTCCGTTCATTTTCCCGTCTGCATTCTCCCTGAAAACAATATAATATTAAACGTTATTTAGCCAAGTCAGCATTGTTTAAATCGCTTACAGGTTTTCATCAGACGTGCTTTCGAAAACAAATCAGAAAGAGACATTTTAAAACTATTATAGTAAATACGTTGTTTCGATCCCCTCTCGAGTACTGCATATAGTTTTGGTCTCTTTAGTTTATCACAGAACCTCGTATAAGGACCGACAGATCTGTTACTGTTATGGTTTGGGGATGAAAAGTAGATGTAAATAGTGTAAAGTAACAGGAACTACCACGTGTAGGTCTCACGGCCTCTTGTAGTTTCCTTATTTTCTGATGTTCTTATGTAAACTGTTTGTTCTTCATTTAGGTTCCTTTGTGTTCCTCCTCTTTGCTCTCTTTCAGCCACAACAAAGGAAAATTATGAGATATGCTCTTCAGAATTAATAATAGTGAGGTAAAATGGTGCCTCGGAAAGCTTGCCGATGGATCTTTGATGAGACAGATTCTTCATCCCACCTCCGCATTAAAACCGCGTCTAAGGGCTGTTGATGATACCCTTGCCCAAAGCCCTTAGAATTAGGCTTTTCCTAATTCTAAAGGTTTTGCTCCTGCTCGCCCCGCCCCGCCGCCCTCACCCACGCTTCTATTATTTTTCCCGC
>JACEEZ010001093.1:65000-92500 GCA_016584305.1 Chionoecetes opilio | reverse complement strand
TTTACAATATTTTATAATGATTATAACAGGATATGGGTTGCAAACAGCTCTCTCTCTCTCTCTCTCTCTCTCTCTCTCTCTCTCTCTCTCTCTCTCTCTCCTCTCTCTCTCTTCTCTCTCTCCTCTCTCTCTCTCTCTCTCTCTCTCTCTCTCTCCTCTCTCTCTCTCTCTCTCTCTCTCTCTCTCTCTCTCTTCTCTCTCTCTCTCTCTCTCTCTCCTCTCTCTCTCTCCTCCTCTCTCTCTCTCTCTCTCAAATTGATATTGAATGCTACGATCTTTCAAAGCGTGAACGTAACCTGACGTGGTGAGGAACACTGGGAGGGAAGTCACGACATTTGAGGCAAAGGTCGACTTGTTGAAGGCGGGGAAGGCGACGAGGGAAGGAAGGGGCGAGGACCGAGAGGGTACCGAGGGCCGAGAGGGTACAGAGGGCCGAAAGTGTACCGAGGGCCGAAAGTGTACCGAGGGCCGAAAGTGTACCGAGGGCCGAAAGTGTACCGAGGGCCGAAAGTGTACCGAAGGCCGAAAGTGTACCGAGGGCCGAAAGTGTACCGAGGGCCGAAAGAGTACCGAGGGCCGAAAGTGTACCGAAGGCCGAAAGTGTACCGAGGGCCGAAAGTGTACCGAGGGCTGAAAGTGTACTACCGAGGCTCGAGAGGGTACCTAGGGTCGAAAGGGTACCTAGGGCCGAAAGAGTACTACCGAGGGCCGAAAGAGTACTACCGAGGGCCGAAAGAGTACTACCGAGGGCCGAAAGAGTACCGAAGGCCGAAAGAGTACTACCGAGGGCCGAAAGAGTACTACCGAGGGCCGAAAGAGTACTACCGAGGGCCGAAAGAGTACTACCGAGGGCCGAGAGAGTACTACCGAGGGCCGAAAGAGTACCGAAGGCCGAAAGAGTACTACCGAGGGCCGAAAGAGTACTACCGAGGGCCGAAAGAGTACCGAAGGCCGAGAGGGTACTACCGAGGGCCGAAAGAGTACCGAAGGCCGAGAGGGTACTACCGAGGGCCGAAAGAGTACCGAAGGCCGAGAGGGTACTACCGAGGGCCGAAAGAGAGGCTGTAGAAAGACGGTAATCGCAAAGAGAGTATCAAGAAATAAATACAAATAATGTAGGAAAAATTAGGTTACTTTAGGTTTGGTTAAATTGTTGTCATCTTACTTTCGATATTTTGTTGCCTTGTTACCTAACCTAACTTAACTTAGCCTAAGCTAACCTACATAATGGTGGAACAAATAGGATAGTTTATGTTAGGTTAGATTATTGTTACCGTACTTTCGATACTTTATTTCTATTTAAATTTTTAGTATTTATATTTCAGACTAGGAGAATAGTTATGATGTAGTAAAAATTAGGTTACTTTAGGTTTGATTAGATTATTGGCACCTTTTGAGTTTTTTATTAGATTTGTATTTGCTAGAATTCCTATTTCAGACTAGGAGAATAGTGATGATTTATATTTTCTAGTATTTATATTTCAGACTAGGAGAATAGTTATGATGTAGTAAAAATTAGGTTACTTTAGGTTTGATTAGATTATTGGCACCTTTTGAGTTTTTTATTCGATTTGTATTTGCTAGAATTCCTATTTCAGACTAGGAGAATAGTGATGATGATTTATATTTTCTAGTATTTATATTTCAGACTAGGAGAATAGTTGTGAATTAAAAAAATAATGGTGTACAAAATTTATGTTAGTTTAGCTTAGGTTAGATTATTGTCACTTTACTTATGATGTTTTTTTCTGTTTTTATTTACTAGAATTTCTATTTCAGACTAGGAGAATAGTTGTGATGTGGTGTTAGGGACGGTGATGTGGTGTTAGGGATGGTGATGTGGTGTTAGGGATGGTGATGTGGTGTTAGGACGGTGAATGTGTGTTAGGGACGGTGATGTGTGTTTTAGGGATGGTGATGTGGTGTTAGGACGTGATTGGTGTTAGGGATGGTGATGTCGGTGTTAGGGATGGTGATGTGGTGTTAGGGACGGTGATGTGGTGTTAGGGACGGTGATGTGGTGTTAGGGATGGTGATGTGGTGTTAGGGACGGTGATGTGGTGTTAGGGATGGTGATGTGGTGTTAGGGACGGTGATGTGGTGTTAGGGATGGTGATGTGGTGTTAGGGATGGTGATGTGGTGTTAGGGATGGTGATGTGGTGTTAGGGATGGTGATGTGGTGTTAGGGATGGTGATGTGGTGTTAAGGATGGTGATGTGGGGTTAGGGATGGTGAAGTGGGTAGTGGTGATGTGGTGTTAGGGATGGTGACTAGGAGGGTAGTAGTGATGTGGTGTTAGGGATGGTGACTAGGAGGGTAGTGGTGATGTGGTGCTAGGGATGGTGACTAGGAGGGTACTGGTGATGGCGTGTTAGGGATGGTGAAGTGTCCTGATGAGGTTTTCTTTTTACTTTACTTCTATGACAGTTTAACATAAGCAAACAAAAAAAAAGGGATATAAATATAGAATATAATATAATAAACCAAAAATATACATAAAAACAGCAATGATGAGGTGATGACGGAAGGAAACTAAAGAGTGATGAAGGTTGTGATTGATGTCAGTGTTAATGATAGGATTGTATGGTGATAAATGATTGTTAATTGATTGATGAAGAGGGTTAATTTGGTGGCTTCTTGAACACCGGAATACAGAGAGAGAGAGAGAGAGAGAGAGAGGAGAGAGAGAGAGAGAGAGAGAGAGAGAGAGAGAGAGAGAGGAGAGAGAGAAGATGAGAGAGAGAGAGGAGATGACAGAGAGAATGAGGAGAGAGAGAGAAGGCGGAGTAATCGCAGACATGAAGTGTCATCATGTATGTCTCACAGTGTATCAGCATGTTCATTGTATCATGTCATGTCATCAAGTGTCATCATGTCATGTCATCAAGTGTCATCATGTCATGTCATCAAGTGTCATCATGTCATGTCATCAAATGTCATCATGTCATGTCATCAAGTGTCATCATGTCATGTCATCAAGTGTCATCATGTCATGTCATCAGGTGCAAGACATGTTTTGATCACTATCCTGCCTCTTAATTATTCTCTTCTTACTCCTATTCCTACTTATCATAATCCTCCTCCTCTTCTATCCACTATACTCTTCCTCCTCTTCTATCCACTATACTCTTACTACTCCTCTTCTATCCACTATACTCTTCCTCCTCTTCTATCCACTATACTCTTACTACTCCTCTTCTATCCACTATACTCTTCCTCCTCTTCTATCCACTATACTCTTACTACTCCTCTTCTATCCACTATACTCTTCCTCCTCCTCTTCCTATATCCACTATACTCTTCCTCCTCCTCCTGCCCCTCCTCTATCCACTTATATCCTCCTCCTCCTCCTCTCCTCTCCTTCCCTCCTACCTCCTCCTTACCTCCTCCTCCTCTCCTCCTCCTCCTCCTCCTCCTCCTCCTCTATCCACTACCTTCCTCCACTTCGTTATAATTATGTATTGGTTTACGTCTGCAAACAGCGGTCACAAACGGGCTTTAATTAATACCCGGTAATAACTTGTTTCAGAAGTAGTGGCGCATTAATGAGCTTTATAATACCGCTGAAAAGATAGCAAATTGGTTAATTACCTGCAGGGCACTGGTTTACCTGCTAATTACGGGACTCGTTCTCTCAACACGGAAATATTTGTGGAGGGAATTACCTGTAGCCATTACGGGGTTCTCAAAGGGTGCTAATTGCCCTAATGGAAGCCGGTGCGTTTAATACCGGAGAGGTAATTAATCTGACTGCCTCTGACGCCATTATTAATGAGGTCTGTCATTAAGCAGTTAGCGGCAGGGCCACCTCATTCACCGCCTTCCCTCCCTGCCACCTGCGCCTCATCATTGTAGCGTGGCAATTCCTTCCCCTGCCTCCCCTACCCTGCCTGTAATACTCTCCCCTGTTTCCCCTCCCGTACCCTCCCCTGATATGCCTCCAATAGCCTCCCCTGTTTCCCCTCCCGTACCCTCCCCTGATATGCCTCCAATAGCCTCCCCTGTTTCCCCACCCGTACCCTCCCCTGCCGCCCGATGGGGAAGAGGAAATTTGTAGCAAGGCGCGTGTGTGAGGCGTGTGAGTGTGTCGTGGTGGTAAAAGTAGTGGTGGTTTTTGTTGTTTTATTTATCGCTGTTGTTGTACAAAATTAATGTACTCTAGTATAGCACCAAAATCAGAAGTAATTAAGAGTATTTGAATATTAAAAGGCATACGTAAAGCTATGAAACTATATAAGGAAAGTTATAATTTATTGCTGTGTAGCAATACATCACTTTACTAATGTGTGTGCATATTTTTTGTATATTTACATCGTGGGTGAAACCCCCCCCCCCCCCCACCCCACACACACACACACTCTCTTGGGTACTCCGTAGTGTAGCGGTTAGCACGCTCGGCTCACAACAGATAAGTCCCGGGATCTTCTTAAAACCCGAATCCCTGTCCACCCAGCAGTGAATGGGTATCGGTTGTTAGCCGGGGTTTGTGACCCGCCTCCCAGGGTGCTGGCTTCGGTCAACACTAAGCACTAAGGATGAATGATAAAAAAAAAAAAAGTTGATATGGAGACGGAGCCATACGAGTGTAGCTCAGGCCCTGTAAAATACAACTAGGTGAATACACACACACACACACACACACACACACACACACACACACACACACACACACACACACACACACACACACACACACACACACACACACACACACACACACACACACACACACACACACACACACACACACACACACACACACACACACACACACACACACACACACACACACACACATATACTCACACACACTTATATATGACCGTGTAAATATATACTTAAACTTATATATGACTCAGTAAGCCAAGCCGCACCACCACCGCCGCGGCGTGAGTGAGGGCCGGTGTGTGCCCAGCAGGCGGGGCAGCGGGTGCCTGGGTGTCCCGGGGCCTCAGTGCCTGGCAGGGCATGGCCGCCGCGGAGCACTGCCTGGCCCATGGTGAGGGCGGCGGGGCGGGGCTAGCGCGCCGCCAGGTGAGCCCGCTGGTCCAGCCACTAATTAATCCCTCATCTGATTGCATAATTAATTCAAGCACACCTGAAAACCCGCCTGACTCATTGGTGCGCCTGAAGGTTAATGCCATCACCGCCACTTGATGAGCCGCGCACAAAGACCAACGCAGGAAAAATATCAAATTTAATCAAATGCAGTTTTATTGCCGTGCTGAGTTTTTTTGACATTTTGTTTCTTGGTTTTTGAAATCACAAATTTGAAGGGAAAAAAAAAAAAAAAAAAAAAAAAAATATATATATATATATATATATAAGATAGATAGATAGATAGATAGATAGATAGATGATTATATATATATGAGAGAGATACAGATATATATATATATATATATATATATATATATATATATATATATATATATATATATATATTATTATATATATAAAGAGAGAGATAGAGATATACGTAGATATATATATAATATAGATATATAGATATGTCTATAAATATAGATATATAGATATATCTATATATAGATATATAGATAATATAAATAGATATATATTAATCTATAGATGATATAATATATCTATAAAATCAGATATATCTATATCTATAAATATAGATATATAGATATATCTATAATATATATATAATATATATATATAGTATATCTATATATATCTATATTAAAATATATATAGATATATCATAGATATATATAATATATAGATATATAATATATATAATATAGAATATATAGATAGATAGAATATATATAGATATATAGATATATTTATAGATATAGAGATATATCTATAGAGATAGAGATAGATAGATATAATATATGTATATATATATATATATATATATATAATGATATATATATATATATATATATAGAGAGAGAGAGAGAGAGAGAGAGAGAGAGAGAGAGAGAGAGAGAGAGAGGAGAGAGAGAGAGAGAGAGAGAGAGAGAGAGAGGAGAGAGAGAGAGAGAGAGAAATAGAGATATAGATAGATATAGAGATAGATAGAGATAGAGATATATATATATTCGTGGAAACCATTTCAGCGTGGCTTGCCGGTGGTGCTGTACAAACACACGCAGCGGCGGCGATGAAGAATTGAGTTTCATTGAACAAGGTAAGTCCGGCTGCCTTGCCTTCCTTTTCTCTTGTCTTCCTTTTTCTTCCCTCTCTCCTCTTCCTAACCGGCTTTTCTTTTCTTTTCTTCCCTTTTACTATTTTCTTTCCTTCGCCTTTCCTTGTCTCAGCATCGCCTTGTACTATCTCCAATTATTTTGAGTCGCATCGCCGTGTACGATCCGTGTATTCATCAAACATTTTCTTGAGATATCTATAACTATGTCAACAATTTTTTCATTCCTTGTTTTCTTTTCCTTGATCACTTTCTTTCCTTCCTTAATAGTATACATATGCTTCAAAACTTTTTTTTCTTATTTGTGTCGTCTCTATTTTCTATTTTTCTAATAATTTTTTGATCTTCCTTGTTCTCTTTGTCCTTGAATCACTTTCTGTTTCCTTCCTTAATACTTATCATTTGCTTCAAAACTTTTTTTTCTTATTTTGTGTCTCTCTATTATTCTCATTTTTCTCTATATTTATCTTGATCCTCTTCTCTCACTCTCCCACTCTCTTCTCTCTCTCTCTCTCTCTCTCTCTCTCTCTCTCTCTCTCTCTCTCTTCTCTCTCTCTCTCTCTCTCTCTCTTCCCCCAAAAGGGCACGAATTGAGTTGAGTTTGATCCCTCGCCCCGCCACTTTGCCCTCGCTGAGTGAATTGTCTGCTTCCTCCTCCTCCTCTTCCTACTCCTACTCCTCCTCCTCCCCCTCCCCCTCCTCCTCCTCCTCCTCCTCCTCCTCCTCCTCCTCCCCCCTCCTCCTCCTCCTCCTCCTCCCTCCTCCTCCCCCTCCTCCTCCTCCTCCCCAGATCTTGCTCTTCGTGCTGATTAAACGCATCTTTTATGTACGCGGTAGACGTAAAGTTAAAGTTCGGTGTGGTGGTGGTGGTGGTGGTGGTGGTGGTGGTTGGATGGTGGTGTGGTGGTGGTGGTGGTGGTGGTGGTGGTGGGTGGTGGTGATGGTGGGTGGTGGTATGGTGGGTGGGGGTGGTGGTGGTGGTGGTGGTTGGTGGATGGTGTGGTGGTGGTGGTGGTGGTGGTGGTGGTGGGTGGTGATGGGGTGGTGGGTGGTGGTGGTGGTGATTGGTGGTGGTGGTGGTGGGTGGTGGGGTGATGGTGGTGGTGGTGGTTGGGTGGTGGTGATGGTGGTGGTGGTGGTGTGAGGAGGTTGGTGATGGTGGTGGGGAGGGAGGAGGTGGGGTTGGTGATGGTGGTGGGTTTTTAGTCAGGATTTGGTGGATCTTTATACGTTTGTATTCGTATGTGGTGATATCAATGTCGGTGCGTGTGGTGAAGACATTTTATGATAGATACATGAGAGAGAGAGAAGAGAGAGAGAGAGAGAGAGAGAGAGAGAGAGAGAGAGAGAGAGAGAGAGAGAGTAAGACTGTCACACTACAATCCGGATAGTGGAATGTGTATTTATATTTTGCTGAAAGAAAAACAAAACATTTGTGAAAGGTGATTCCAAGGTACAGGAGGCTTTTTTTTTCTCTCTCTCTCTCTCTCTCTCTCTCTCTCTCTCTCTCTCTCTCTCTCTCTCTCTCCTCTCTCTCTCTCTCTCTCTCTCTCTCTCTCTCTCTCTCTCTCTCTCTCTCTCTCTCTCTCTCTCCTCTCTCTCTCTCTCTCTCTCTCTCTCTCTCTCTCTCTCTCACTTTGCACACTTCATTCTTACTACTTCATTAAAGTATCGAAAACTATAGACTCTAGAAACTCATATTTATTACGTATATCCACTCGGAACTTTTTTGTAGCTATTTGTGTTACTTATTATCTGCTCTGCTTCATAACTAAAAAAAAACGTTGACCTCCTCCTCTTCTTCCTCCTCCTCCTCCTCCTCCTCCTCCTCCTCCTCCCCTCCTCCTCCTCCTCCTCCTCCTCCTCCTCCTCTAATCCAATCATTATCTAGCCTGGCAACTTATACAATTGTAACGTTTTAACTTTACCAATCATGTAGGAATTTTTTATGATTATACATCTGGATTGTGAGATTTTACTGAGGTTGTGTGTAACATTGTTGTAATAGTAGTTGTAGAAGTAGTAGTAGTAGAAGTAGTAGAAGTAGTAGTGGATTTTAATGCTAAATAGCCCTGTTTCTATAATGCTATAACCTCTGTATAACTTCTATAACCACAATATAACCTCTGTAAAACCCAGTACCTTCCTCCCCGTCCTGTATGTGACGTTGCAGTAGTGAAGCTATTCCCTGTGACTTCATTACGCTATATAACGTGCCTCTGGTGTAAGCATCATAACCCCTCACCCTTCCCTTCCAACCCCTCACCCCCATCATTACCTCCCCTCATCTCCCCTCCTCGTTATCCCTCCCCTGCACTATATAACGAAGAGCGTCATCATTACCTTCAATTTCAGCGACGATATTATGACATTTACGCATCCTATTATAACGTCCTTCCGCTTTTTTATTTATTATGATTTTGTTCACCTGTCTTTCCTCCCCCACCCACCCCCCTCTCCTCCCCTTCCCCTCTCCCTCCCCTCTCCTCTCCCCTCTATCTCCCCTCCCTTGCATCACCTTTGTGCGGGCGGCCACCTCAAACTCACCTCAACCGCGTATTTTCAATTTACACAACTTGACAATCTCATTACAGTTTCCGGTCATTTTTGGTGGTTTTTCGTGCACTCACATGTGTTTGGCTGCCACAGAGAGCTTCCCTGATGATAAGGTTGGGGGGGTTGTGGGTAGGGGGTTGGAGGGTGTGTGTGGGTGTAGGGTATCTTTGTGGGTGGTGCCGTGGGTGAGGGTGTGTGTTGAGGTGTACCGTGGGTGAGGGTGTGTGTTGGGGGTACCGTGGGTGAGGGTGTGTGTTGGGGTTACTGTGGGTTTGGGGGTTGTGGTGTGTGCCGTGGGTGAGGGTTGTTGGTGGTGCCATGGGTAGGGGGGGGTTGTGGGTGTAGTTGAGGTGTGGGGGTCCGTGGGAGGGGTGAATGGGTGGAGGCGGGGATAGTAAATGAGCCTATAACCAGGGGATGTTTCTATTTCTAAACCTTTATATGAAACTGTTTCCTCTCTTATCACCACCCTCACCCCTCTTCCCCCCCTTCACCTGTCTATTTACACACCGGAACCATCACCCCTTCCCCTTCCCTTCATTCCCCTCCCTTGCTACCTCATCCCTATTCTTCCTTCCTCCCTGCTTTCATGTATTTCCTCCCTCTTCGTCCTCTTCTCCTTTTAGCTAACCCATCCCTAATTCTTCCTTCCTGCCCTCTATCATGATATCCGTCCCTTTTCCTGTCCTTCCTCTGCCCACGTTTATGCTTTTAATACGTAATTCGTTTCATTCAAACCTTGGTATTGTGATATGCGTTCGTGTGCTAGCGTGGGGCTAGTGCTCCGGCCCCTGGTCCGATGTGTCGTGCCTTCTGCCTGGTCGTGTGTTGGTCGGCGGGGTCGGGTTGTGGTGGTTTGATGTGGTGGTGTGTGGTGGTATGTCGTGGTAGTGGTGCTGGTGGTTATTGGTGTGGTGTGGGGGTGGTGGTGGTGGTGGTGGTGGTTGGTGTGGTGGTGGTATGTGTGGTGTTGGTGGGGGGTGGTGTGTTGGTGGTGGTGGTGGTTGGGTGGTGGGTGGTGGTAGTGGGGTGGTGGGGGTGGGGTGGTGGTGTGTGAGGTGGTGTGTGGTGGTAGTGTGGGGTGGTGTTGGTGGTAGTAGTGGTTGGTGTGGTGTGTGGTGGTGGTGGTGGTGGTGGTGGTGTGGTGGGTGGTGGTGGTGGTAGTAGTGGTTGGTGGTGGTTGGGATGGTGGTGGTGTGGTGGTGGTGGTGGTGGTGGTGGTGGTAGTGGTGGTGGGGGTGGTGTTGGTGGGGGTGGGGTGGTGGTGTTGGTGCTGGTGACGGTGGTGTAGTGGTGGTGGCGTGTGTGTGTGTGTGTGTGTGTGTGTGCTATAGATGAAAAGGGATTTTTTTGTCATTATATAAGAGTCATCTATAAAGCAACATTAATTTCGTATGTAGAACGTCTATGGATTCTCCTAAAAGTACTGTAATAAAAACAACAGTATACTCTTAATGGTAATAGTAATAGTAATAAGAGTAACAATAGTAATAGTAGTAGTAATAACCATGAGAAATATAATAATGATGGTGGCGATGACATTAGATATCATCATTATCATCATCATCATCATCATTGTTATCTTCGGTTGATATCATTATAAACCTCCAGCAAAGGTTATAGAAAGACCAAGGCGAGTGTAAGGGAAGCAGGGAAGGCAGGGACATGTAGGTGGAGGCAGGGGCAGGTAGGGACAGGCAGGGGGAGGCAGGGGCAGGTATGGACAGGCAGGGGGAGGTAGGGGCAGGTATGAACAGGCAGGGGGAGGCAGGGACAGGTAGGGGCAGGTAGGGGCAGGCAGGGGGAGATAGGGACAGGCAGGGGCAGGCAGGTACAGGCAGGGGGAGGCAGGGGCAGGCAGGGACAAGTAGGGGCAGGCAGGGGCACCGCTAGGGGAGGCGTCACCTGAAGCGGATTTCCGACGTTGACCCGGAAGCAATTAGTACAGGTAGAGACAAGTGACCCCGCGCCACAGCCTCCTCAGTGACCCGGGACGTAAAGGTGGTGTTGTACCGCGTGTATGTGGGACTTTCGACCTTCTGGAGCCACGTGGTAAGCCTACTTTTGCTCCAAGTGGCGTGACGTGAATTCAGGCCTTCATTGAAATAGGTTCTGGTGACTCTTTATTTATGTGACTCAGGTGAATCCGGTGACTCTTTCTGTACTATGTCGCCGTTTTATCCTCAATGGGAGTGAGTCAGCCGCCCGCGCCCGCCCTGACACGCCCGCGACGCCACCCACACCAATACTGAATGGATTTTTCACTTTTCATTCTTCTTTTTCTTTCTTTATATATCGAATAGGGATGATTTATGTATTTATTGTTCTTTATGTGTGTGTGTGTGTGTGTGTGTGTGTGTGTGTGTGTGTGTGTGTGTGTGTGTGTGTGTGTGTGTGTGTGTGTGTGTGTGTGTATTTCACTTGTCTTGCCCAAGTGAACAGGATTCGCGATCGCCAGTTTTACCCTCTCGAAAAGTACTTGGAGCTCGTATAGTGACCGATCTTTAGGTAATGCCGGGACCTCGCACACCACACACACCCAATACTCTTGCGCAAGGGGGACAGTAACCGTCCTTATTTGTCAATGAAAATTCCCCGGGAGTGAGCGGGGATCGAACTTGAGACCACGGAATGGCCTGATGCGCGCTCTGATCCACTTGACCACCCAGGTGTAGGTGTGTGTGTGCGTTTGCGCGTGTGTGTGTCTGTGTGTGGTGTGTTGTGTCTGCTTGCATGCTACCGTGCGTGCAGCGACATAATAAAAAATCCCGATAGACAATCAAACAGACACGTAGACAGACAATCGCAGGAAACAGATAGTGAATGCTTCTGTGCCGGTGATTTAAATATCCTCGTCTGCACGGGAGTTACCTTTTACTGCTTACCTGTCGAGAGAGAGAGAGAGAGAGAGAGAGAGAGAGAGAGAGAAGAGAGGAGAGAGAGAGAGAGAGGAGAGAGAGAGAGAGAGAGAGAGAGAGAGTAACAGGTAGACAGACACACTAAAAGAGAGAGGGAATGAGAGACTAACAGGTAGACAGACACTAAAAGAAAGAGAGAGAGAGAGAGAGAGAGAGAGAGAGAGAGAGAGAAGAGAGAGAGGAGAGTAGAGAAGAGAACGTAGAGAGAGAGAGAGAGAGAGAGAGACGAGAGAGAGAGAGAAGGAGAGAGACAGGAGAGAGAGACGAGAGAGAGAGAGAGAGAGGAGAGAGAGAGAGGAGAGAGAGAGAGAGAGAGAGAGAGAGAGATGAGGTAACGGTAGAAAAGAAAAAAGAGAGAGAAGAGGGAGAGAGGAGGAGAGAGAAGAGATAGGAGAGAGAGAGAGAGAGAGAGAGAGAAGAGAGAGAAGAGAGAGGTAGAGAGAGAGAGAGAGAGAGAGAGAGAGAGAGAGAGAGAGAGAGTTAGTGTGTGTGTATTTATGTGTCAGTCTGTACATTAATCTGCTATCCAAACAACCCTTCACCCCTCCCCCCCCTCTTTAACACGACACACCTGTCTGACACACCTGGCTCTCCATCCCTCGCTATCACTATAATCATATATTTTATGTCGAATTAGCACTCGGAAGATTCATGAATTGCTTAATAAAAAAACAGCACTTTTCCTCCCACACACCTTTACTTTGATCATCCTGTTCAATTTGATAAGTGCTTCCTTTCCTTTGCCCCCCTACACACACACACACACACACACACACACACACACACACACACACACACACACACACACACACACACACAACAGTTTTAAGAATATTTTTATAGGTAAGGAAAGGTAGGTTTTTAGTGTTTTTTAGGGAGAGAAAGTAAGAATTTAAGGGTATTTAGGCAGGGGAGAGGGGGAACACACACACACACACACACACACACACACACACACACACACACACACACACACACACACACACACACAGTCACACACACTCATTACTGGATAAATATTTCCCTGGACGCGCCAGGCTGTGCGGAGCGTATAGATCACCTGCCGAAGGGGTGACGGGAGTGCCTGGTTCCTCCCATTACCTGGAGGCGCCGCGACGTGCCCCATCTATCAGGGAGACACGCTGGACGCCCCGTAAGTAACAGATAAAAACAGTAAAGTGATAGTAACAGATAAAAGTAGCAGATAAAAAGCAGTAAAGTAACAATAACAGATAAAAGTAGCAGATAAAATGCAGTAAAGTAACAGTAACAGATAAAAGTAGCAGATAAAAAGCAGTAAAGTAACAGTAACAGATAAAAAACAGTAAAGTAACAGATAAAAAACAATGAAGTAACAGTAACAGATAAAAGTAGCAGATAAAAAACAGTAAAGTAACATGATTAGTAACAGTAACAGATAAAAGTAGCAGATAAAACGATAAAATCTATAAAATATACTACGATATGTACTTGAATTTCTACTGATTTCATGTCTTTTAGTTAAATACATCAATAGAAGACAAGACAAATACTGAAAAACAGAAAGACAATACAAAGTTTATCCTGAAGGGGACGTCAGGGGGCGTCTGTGTGACTTCTGAGTATTTTTCAGTATTAGTTTTGTTTTCTGTAATTTATTTTACCCAAAGACATTAATTCAGTAGAAATTTATGTATTTATCGTAGTGTTTTTAGAAGCGATATTTTACAGATATGACCTGTTTAGTATCTTCCACTAGCTAATTTGATATATTTAGTTACTTTTCGTTATTTTATGGCTAACAACAGACGATTTTATATAGCAAAGGAAAGATCTGGGCGTGAAGGGGCTAAGATATTATCGTGCTCATTAGGTTGCTATCTACTTTCGTTAATGTAAAATTATATATAAGCAAAGAAATGATTAGTTTTTATCATTTTCGTACAATAGAAGTAAGCAATCTTCCTTTATGACTTTGCGAAGGCTACGGTATTATTAGTGTATCAAGGTATCATTTCTTTATGTACCTTCTCACTTCTTCCATAATTATATTCCTTTCTTTATTCTTTGTTCCGCATTTTCTTATTCCTTCTTATTCCCTTTACAAGCACACCTTCCCTTCACAAGCCCATTCCTTCCCTTCACAAGCACAACTTCCCTTCACAAGCCCATTCCTTCCCTTCACAAGCACACCTTCCCTTCACAAGCACATCTTCCCTTCACAAACCCATTCCTTCCCTTTACAAGCACACTTCCCTTCACAAGCACATCTTCCCTTCACAAGCACATCTTCCCTTCACAAGCACATCTTCCCTTTACAAGCACTCTTCCCTTCACAAGCACACCTTCCCTTCACGAGCCCATTCCTTCCCTTCACAAGCACACCTTCCCTTCACAAGCACACCTTCCCTTCACGAGCCCATCCCTTCCCTTTACAAGCACACCTTCCCTTCACAAGCACATCTTCCCTTCACAAGCACTTCTCCTTAACGCATCCTTTAACCTATCTCTTACTTTCTCTCCTTCCATCGCATGACCAACACTTCTCCTTCACATTCTCCATTCCTTCCCTTCATCCACTCCTTCCTCTTCACACTCCTTCCTCTTCCTTTCCCATCTTCCTCTTCACACCATCTCCCTTTCAGCACTTGTTTCTACAGCTGAATTATTGAACTTAATCACTCGGACGCGATTTCGAAACCTTTGCTGCTGCTGTCTTGTCATGCTTAACCCTAATTTCTTACTTTCACATGAGGAGCACCTCTCTGTGCTCTGGCGGTGTTCGCGTCTGTGTCGAGGTTGTTCTGACAGGAATCAGACTAGATGGGATGGGAATTGGCTGTGCTGGCACCAAGATCAGATGGGAGGGGGAGGTGTGGGGGGACAGATAGATGGGAGGGGGAAGTGTGTGGGGAGAGATAGATGGGAGGGGGTATGTGTGTGGGGAGGGATAGCTGAGAGGGGTGTGTGTGTGGGGGGAGGGATAAATGGGAGGGGGAGGTGTGTGGGTGATGGATATGTGTAGAGGGGGAGGGAGAGGGGGGCGATGTGCTTAAAGTATTGGAGAACCCTAGAGGAGCATGTCATTAGGGTGTAAATATCGTGATTATTGGGTCATTGAGTCGCCCTAAGCAGCAGTGAGTTTGGCAAATAGCGGTCGTGTAGGCAATCGTTAGCTGGCTGGGTTATTGGAAGCGGCTCAGCGTGTCAATATAAGTGTGTTTATTGAGGTGTGTTTTTATTTTCTTCTTAGTCATGTCTTTATAGCTGGATTTATTGAAGGCAAATTACAGTGTCGTTTCATTGCAGTGTCACCTCAATGGCGGTGATTCAATGACATTAAAAGAAATATGATGGAGTTTTATTTTCTCTTTATTTGAACTGATGCAATGAACGTGTTTGCGATATTTTAAGTTAGCTACAACCGAGACACTATTGAGAAAGACATATAAAGACTTACATGCATTCGTGTCAGGGAGGGTAAAGAAAGGTTTGTGCCTGTATCAATCCATAACACACTTGATCATTTGGAAATACACAAGAATACACGGATAGAATTGACTAGTAAAGGTACAGTTCCTGATTAAATTTGCTGCGGTGAGGGGGAGGTGTGTGTGTAACTTTGTGGCCTGCAGTTGTAGGTGTGTGTGTAACTTTATGGCCTGCAGTTGTAGGTGTGTGTGTAACTTTGTGGCCTGCAGTTGTAGGTGTGTGTGTAACTTTGTGGCCTGCAGTTGTAGGTGTGTGTGTAACTTTGTGGCCTGCAGTTGTAGGTGTGTGTGTAACTTTGTGGCCTGCAGTTGTAGGTGTGTGTGTAACTTTGTGGCCTGCAGTTGTAGGTGTGTGTGTAACTTTGTGGCCTGCAGTTGTAGGTGTGTGTGTAACTTTGTGGCCTGCAGTTGTAGGTGTGTGTGTAACTTTGTGGCCTGCAGTTGTAGGTGTGTGTGTAACTTTGTGGCCTGCAGTTGTAGGTGTGTTGTAACTTTGTGGTCTGCAGTTGTAGGTGTGTGTGTAACTTTGTGGCCTGCAGTTGTAGTGTGTGTGTAACTTTGTGGCCTGCAGTTGTAGGTGTGTTTGTAACTTTGTGGCCTGCAGTTGTAGGTGTGTGTGTAACTTTGTGGCCTGCAGTTGTAGGTGTGTGTGTAACTTTGTGGCCTGCAGTTGTAGTTGTGTGTGTAACTTTGTGGCTTGCAGTTGTAGGTGTGTGTGTAACTTTGTGGCCTGCAGTTGTAGGTGTGTGTGTAACTTTGTGGCGTGCAGTTGTAGGTGTGTGTGTAACTTTGTGGCGTGCAGTTGTAGGTGCGTGTGTAACTTTGTTGCCTGCAGTTGTAGGTGTGTGTGTAACTTTGTGGCGTGCAGTTGTAGGTGTGTGTGTAACTTTGTTGCCTGCAGTTGTAGGTGTGTGTGTAACTTTGTTGCCTGCAGTTGTAGGTGTGTGTGTAACTTTGTGGCTTGCAGTTGTAGGTGTGTGTGTAACTTTGTTGCTGCAGTTGTAGGTGTTGTGTAACTTGTTTCCTGCAGTTGTATGTGTGTGTAACCTTTGCTTCAAGTTGGGGAGGTTTGCTTGTGAAGGGAAGGTATGTTTGTAACCTGCAATTACCAGAGTGTAGGTGAAGGGATGTGCTTGTGAAGGGAAGATGTGCTTGTAGCCTGCAATTACCAGAGTGTAGGTGAAGGGGTGTGCTTGTGAAGGGAAGTGTGCTTGTGACCTGGAATGACCTGAGTGTAGGTGAAGGGATGTGCTTGTGAAGGGAAGTGTGCTTGTGACCTGGAATGACCTGAGTGTAGGTGAAGGGATGTGCTTGTGAAGGGAAGGTGTGCTTGTGAAGGGAAGATGTGCTTGTGTAGGGAAGAGTACCAGCCGATATGTTTCGTCCCTGTTGTCCCATCAGTGTCCCTTCAGTGTCCCATCAATGTCTGCCCTTCATGATACAGATGTGGATAAATATTCTATGTTTCGTATCCACATTTTGTCCTCTTAATCTATACGCCTGTCTCCCTCGCTCCACCACAACCACTCGCGCCTCAAATTCCATCCCAACCATCCACATTTTAGGATCGCGGGAAGAATCAACATTTTTATTTTCTTGATCCACTGTTTTATTGTTTGGTTTATCCCCGCCTGCGACTATCATCCGGGAATTAACGGTCGTCTGTAAAGAATTGTTCGCACGTGTCCAGTTTTGTATCTTTTTAAACAGCACGAATGGAGGTTAGCACATACGTTTCCTTTTTCCTTCCTTCCTTCCTTCCTTCCTTTCTTCCTTCCTTCCTTCCTTCCTTCCTTCCTTCCTTCCTTCCTTCCTTCCTTCCATTTCTTCCTTCCTCCTTCTCCTGAGTCCTTCCTCCTTCCTTTCCTTCCTTCCTTCCTTCCTTCCCTTTCTTCCTTCCTCCTTCTCCTGAGTCTCCTGCCTTCCTCATCCTTCCTTCCTTCCTTCCTTCCTTCCTTCCTTCCTTCCTTCCTCCTTCTCCTGAGTCTCCTTCCTCCTTCTCCTGAGTCTCCTTCCTCCTTCTCCTGAGTCTCCTTCCTCCTTCTCCTGAGTCTCCTTCCTTCATCCTTCCTTCCTCCTCCTTCCTTCCTTTCCTTCCTCCTTCCTTTCCTTCCTCCGTCCCTTTCTTCCTTCCCCCTTCCTTCCTTCCTCATCCTTCCTTCCTCCTTCCTCCTCCCTCCTTCCTTTCCTTTCTTTCCTCCTTCCTTACTTCCTTCCTTCCTCATCCTTCCTT
This sequence comes from Chionoecetes opilio, assembly GCA_016584305.1. Taxonomy (NCBI): domain Eukaryota; kingdom Metazoa; phylum Arthropoda; class Malacostraca; order Decapoda; family Majidae; genus Chionoecetes; species Chionoecetes opilio. The sequence goes on along the minus strand of JACEEZ010001093.1, from coordinate 75,147 downwards.
CCTTCCTTCCTTCCTTCCTTCATCCTTCCCTTCCTTCCTTCCTTCCTCCTCCCTTCCTTCCTCCTTCTCCTCCCTTCTCGCAGTTAAGAAACAAAATAATATCGTGTGAATGTAAATCATAGGATGAGGAATGATAGGTGTCCTTTATACAACAATTTTTTCATCATGATTATTAAATATGTGTACCTGTGGAGGATAAGTTAAGTCAGTCGAGGTTTTGTCATTGGAAGCGTAGAAGTAAACACGTGAGGGACTGATATGTTTTTGCAATATTCCTACTTTATCGCGTCTTTTATTGCAATATTCCTACTTTATGCCGTCTTTTATTGCAATATTCCTACTTTATCGCGTCTTTTATTGCAATATTCCTACTTTATCCCGTCTTTTATTGCAATATTCCTACTTTATCCCGTCTTTTATTGCAATATTCCTACTTTATCCCGTCTTTTATTGCAATATTCCTACTTTATCACGTCTTTTATTGCAATATTCCTACTTTATCCCGTCTTTTATTGCAATATTCCTACTTTATCGCGTCTTTTATTGCAATATTCCTACTTTATGCCGTCTTTTATTGCAATATTCCTACTTTATGCCGTCTTTTATTGCAATATTCCTACTTTATCGCGTCTTTTATTGCAATATTCCTACTTTATCCCGTCTTTTATTGCAATATTCCTACTTTATCCCGTCTTTTATTGCAATATTCCTACTTTATCCCGTCTTTTATTGCAATATTCCTACTTTATCCCGTCTTTTATTGCAATATTCCTACTTTATCCCGTCTTTTATTGCAATATTCCTACTTTATCCCGTCTTTTATTGCAATATTCCTACTTTATCCGTCTTTTATTGCAATATTCCTACTTTATCCCGTCTTTTATTGCAATATTCTACTTTATCCGTCTTTTATTGCAATATTCCTACTTTATCCCGTCTTTTTATTGCAATAATCCTACTTTATCCCGTCTTTTATTGCAATATTCCTACTTTATCCTCTTTTTTTGCAATATTCCTACTTTATCCCGTCTTTTAATTGCATATTCCTACTTTATCCCGTCTTTTATTGCAATATTCCTACTTTATCCCGTCTTTTATTGCAATATTCCTACTTTATCCCGTCTTTTTTTGCAATATTCCTACTTTATCCCGTCTTTTATTGCAATATTCCTACTTTATCCCGTCTTTTTTTGCAATATTCCTACTTTATCCCGTCTTTTATTGCAATATTCCTACTTTATCCCGTCTTTTTTTGCAATATTCCTACTTTATCCCGTCTTTTATTGCAATATTCCTACTTTATCCCGTCTTTTATTGCAATATTCCTACTTTATCCCGTCTTTTATTGCAATATTCCTACTTTATCCCGTCTTTTATTGCAATATTCCAACTTTAGCCCGTCTTTAATTGCAATATTCCTACTTTATTCCGTCTTTTATTGCAATATTCCTACTTTATGCCGTCTTTTATTGCAATATTCCTACTCTATCCCGTCTTTTATTGCAATATTCCTACTTTATCCCGTCTTTTATTGCAATATTCCTACTTTATCCCGTCTTTTATTGCAATATTCCTACTTTATGCCGTCTTTTGCAATATTCCTACTTTATCCCGTCTTTTGCAATATTCCTACTTTATCCCGTCTTTTATTGCAATATTCTACTTTATCCCGTCTTTATTGCAATATTCCTACTTTATCCCGTCTTTTATTGAAATATTCCTACTTTATCCGTCTTTTATTGCAATATTCCTACTTTATCCGTTTTTATTGCAATATCCTACTTATCCGTCTTTTATTGCAATATTCCTACTTTATCGTTCTTTTATTGGCAATATTCCTACTTTATCCGTCTTTAGTGCAATATTCCTACTTTATCCGTCTTTTAGTGCAACATATTCCTACTTTACCAGTCTTTTATTGCAATATTCCTACTTTATCCCGTCTTTATTGTGCAATATCCTACTTATCGTTTATATTGCAATATCTACTGATATCCGTCTTTATTGCAATATCTACTTTTATCCGTTTTTATTGCAATATTCTACTTATCCGTCTTTATTGCAAATATCTCAACTTAATCCGCTTTATTGCAATATCCTAACTTGTAACGTCTGATATTGCAAATATCCTACTTTATCCCGTCTTTTATTGCAATATTCCTACTTTATCTCGTCTTTTTGTGCAATATTCCTACTTTAGGCCGTCATATAGGCCTATTTGTTATAAGGTTCAACATGTTCAGATAGTTATTTATTTAATTACCTAGACGTAAGGGACGATAAGGCTGTCATAATAAAGAAAAAGACCGAGTAATATGTCTGCCGCGTTACTCAAGACGTTTCTCGCATGGTTTCTTTGGCAGTTTTAGAATCATATATTTCTATTGTTGTGACTGTCTTGGGAGAAGGGGAGAAGTGAACCGTGAACAAGGATAGGGATGTAAAAACTAAGATTATCCTAACGTATTGCTGCTTGTTAACCCCTTCACACCCTGATCTTTCTTTTGCTATAAAAAAATGTATGTTGTCGAGCCATAAAATAAAGAAAAGTCACTTAATATACCAAAGCAGTTAGTCGACAAGGATACTAAACAGGTCATATTTTTAAAATTTGCTTATAGTCACTAAAAATTGTCTAATGGTACCCAAATTACAATGGAAATTACGGTCTGGGTCTCATGGGGTTAAACACGTACTAACATGCAAACAGATTTTTTTGTTTCCTTGTATTATGAATTGAATACAAAGGAGTGAAAAGGCTTAGCAAACAACACTAAATCCCGTGACCCATCTAGGCGGTTTGGTTATTCTACAGTTTGCACTAATCTAACTTACTAATTAGTGAGGTAATGTGAATCTTTACTAATGTGAGGTAAAGGATAGCACGGTAGATGACTCCTCCCCAACCACCCATCCCACCAGAAGAAAATACACTCTTAAAAAAAAAGGGTAGAAAAAGGGTGTTTTATAGTGATGAAATACTGCTACCCTTTTTCTACCCTTTCGGATCGACGCAAATATACCCTTTTCCAACCCTCTCTAAAAAGGGTAGATGGAGGGTATAATCGGCAGCATCTACCCTACAGCCTGGACATAGGGTTTAAAAAGGGTAGTGATGGTGCGATGTAACAATTCTACCCTTAATGTACCCCCCATTTCTGAGAATGTAGTGGAATAAGAGTTTTTTATGGCACTGAGAAGGTCACGTGGACTTTATGAGGCGAGGTACAGAATAAGATAATGTTTTGCATGTTTTTGTCTAGGGGGGATGGGGGGAGGGAGGGGGTCAGGAAAGGGGGGAGGGGGGTATTGTTTGAGTGTTGTCGCGTTCCTCAAGACATTTTTCGCATGGTCTCTCACGCAGTTTTAGAATCATATATTTTTATTTTCGTTTTTCTAGTTTTTTTTTTTACCTTGATTTGATGTCGAAAGTTCATCTGATAGAAAAACAGCCACTTTATTTATATACTAACTTTACTACTTTAACTACTATAACTACTAACTACTACTACTACCTAATTAATAACTACTACTAACTTTGACTAACTATAACTACTTTATTGCACTGATTGCTCGGTTTTTGATCTCTTGAAACTATTACACCAAGGTCTTGTTCTTTATCAACATTTTTAAGATGAGCAAAATGAACTATGATAAGCCTGAGGGTTGTTTATATGATGTGAAGGCTATTTTGACATTTGTTATCTATCCACGAGAGTATTCATGATAATATTTAGAAAACATAATTGTAAAAATAAGAACTGACCAGGATGTGATTCGAACCCACGCATGGATTGTCTTAAGTTTACTCCTTGGCTTGTTCTTGTTGTTGTTTTTTGTCTGTATGCCTCCGGGCGAGAATAAGATTATTATTATTATTATTATTATTGTCTTGGGTTAGCAGTCCGACCTCTTCGCCACTCGGTCGCCTCGTCAAGAAATCTGAAGCGCCACCGAGATTTGAACTTTCTATTAGATGCGTTCCATTAGACAATTTTTACTGACTAAAAGCAAAATTTTAAAGATATGACCTGTTTAGTATCCTTGTCGACTAACTACTTTGGTATATTAAGTGACTTTTCTTTATTTTATGGCTCGACAACATACATTTTTTTTATAGCAAAGGAAACATCAGGACGTGAAGGGATTAACAAGCAGCAATAAGTTAGCATAATCTTAGTTTTTACATCCCTATCCTTATTCACGGTTCACTTCTCCCCTTCTCCCTAGACAGTCACAACAATAGAAATATATGATTCTAAAACTGCCTAAGAAACCATGCGAGAAACGTCTTGAGTAACGCGGCAGACATATTACTCGGTCTTTTTCTTTATTATGACAGCCTTATCGTCCCTTACGTCTAGGTAATTAAATAAATAACTATCTGAACATGTTGAACCTTATAACAAATAGGCCTATATGACGGGATAAAGTAGGAATATTGCAATAAAAGACGGGATAAAGTAGGAATATTGCAATAAAAGACGCGATAAAGTAGGAATATTGCAATAAAGACGGATGAAGAGGAAATTGCATAAAAGACGGATAAATAGGAATATTGCAATAAAAGACAGGATAAAGTAGGAATATTGCAATAAAAGACGAGATAAAGTAGGAATATTGCAATAAAAGACGGGATGAAGTAGGAATATTGCAATAAAAGACGGGATAAAGTAGGAATATTGCAATAAAAGACGGGATGAAGTAGGAATATTGCAATAAAAGACGAGATAAAGTAGGAATATTGCAATAAAAGACGGGATGAAGTAGGAATATTGCAATAAAAGACTGGATAAAGTAGGAATATTGCAATAAAAGACGGGATAAAGTAGGAATATTGCAATAAAAGACGGGATAAAGTAGGAATATTGCAATAAAAGACGGGATAAAGTAGGAATATTGCAATAAAAGACGAGATAAAGTAGGAATATTGCAATAAAAGACGGGGTGAAGTAGGAATATTGCAATAAAAGACGGGATAAAATAGGAATATTGCAATAAAAGACAGGATAAAGTAGGAATATTGCAATAAAAGACGAGATAAAGTAGGAATATTGCAATAAAAGACGGGATGAAGTAGGAATATTGCAATAAAAGACGGGATAAAGTAGGAATATTGCAATAAAAGACGGGATGAAGTAGGAATATTGCAATAAAAGACGAGATAAAGTAGGAATATTGCAATAAAAGACGGGATGAAGTAGGAATATTGCAATAAAAGACTGGATAAAGTAGGAATATTGCAATAAAAGACGGGATAAAGTAGGAATATTGCAATAAAAGACGGGATAAAGTAGGAATATTGCAATAAAAGACGGGATAAAGTAGGAATATTGCAATAAAAGACGAGATAAAGTAGGAATATTGCAATAAAAGACGGGATAAAGTAGGAATATTGCAATAAAAGACGGGATAAAGTAGGAATATTGCAATAAAAGACGGGATAAAGTAGGAATATTGCAATAAAAGACGGGATAAAGTAGGAATATTGCAATAAAAGACGGGATAAAGTAGGAATATTGCAATAAAAGACTGGATAAAGTAGGAATATTGCAATAAAAGACGAGATAAAGTAGGGATATTGCAATAAAAGACGGGATAAAGTAGGAATATTGCAATAAAAGACGGGATGAAGTAGGAATATTGCAATAAAAGACGGGATAAAGTAAGAATATTGCAATAAAAGATGGGATAAAGTAGGAATATTGCAATAAAAGACGGAATAAAGTAGGAATATTGCAATGAAAGACTGCATAAAGTAGGAATATTGCACTCAAAAAACCCATATCAAGGATCTTAAAATGATTGTGTTTAGGACTATTGTATCACACCGGCAAATTATTTTTCTTGATATTAAGCAAGATTTGAAAGTTTTGTTTAATTTATGAGCGAGGACTTCACCACTAAACACAAAAAAAAAAATTCAAATATTGCGACCGTGACAGGATTCGAACCTGCAATCTTCGGATCCGAAGTCCGACGCCTTATCCGTTAGGCCACACGGTCTTGTGTGAGTTACGATTCCAGAATTAGTTAACTGTTAATGAGTCACACGGGCCACCAATGCGTCACACGGGCCACCATTGCGTCACACGGGCCACCTTTGCGTCACACGGGCCACCTTTGCGTCACACGGGCCACCAATGCGTCACACGGGCCTCCCTTGCGTCACACGGGCCACCATTGCGTCACACGGGCCTCCCTTGCGTCGCACGGGCCACCAATGCGTCACACGGGCCACCCTTGCGTCACACGGGCCCGCGTCAAACGGGACATATTGTCACAACGGGAAATGAAGGGGTTCGTTTGTCCAGGCCCCAAACTTAACCTTGTACCGGAACAAACAGAGCCATTATATTTTTTATTTCTTCTGTTTAGTTTTAGTGTTTCAGTAATTATTAATAAAAAAAAGTATGACGTAATCAGAAATGAATGTTTTTGTACCGTAGTAAAGTACACACACACACACACACACATACACACACACACACACACACACACACACACACACACACACACACACACACACACACACACATGCACATACACACACAAATACACGAAAAAACCAAATAGAGAAACATAACCAAATAAATTGAAGCATGAAGCACAGAAAAAAAAAGAGAGAGAGAGAGAGAGAGAGAGAGAGAGAGAGAGAGAGAGAGAGAGAGAGAGGGGGGGGGGTGATGCGTTAGTAAGTTAGTGAGTGGGCTCGTTAACGTGAAATATTTTGTGCTGCTAGATGTGAAAATTACCCGTTACTGACACGCGACTGGTGGGAACAGAACCACTCCTTGTTGTACCTGGGCGTCACTAGAGAGAGAGAGAGAGAGAGAGAGAGAGAGAGAGAGAGAGAGAGAGAGAGAGAGAGAGAGAGAGAGAGAGAGTCCTTTTCTCTTACACCTTTCCTTTCCTTCTTAACTTATTGTCATTTAAAGCCAGAAGGTAATTTTTTTGTGTATATATGTGTATGTGTGTGAAAGAGAGAGAGAGAGAGAGAGAGAGAGAGAGAGAGAGAGAGAGAGAGAGAGAGAGAGAGAGAGAGAGAGAGAGAGAGAGAGAGAGAGAGAGAGAGAGAGAGAGAGAGAGACAACGATGAGGAGGAAAGAAAGGAGGAAGCACGATAATTTCACACACAATTTACAAGCAGTAATAAGCATTAAAACCAACATTTACCTTAATCACCCAAGTGTCCTTTGTAAGATTTAAAGCAACCATTAGCACAGTATTCAGTGGCGTGATTAGAGGCTTGGCAATGGTGAGTATTTTATGGTGAAAGCCTTAAACGCGTGTGTGTGTGTGTGTGTGTGTGTTGACTCTAGTTCGTGAAAGGCTCTTAGTTTATTCATTCGTTGCGTGGGAATACGTGGGTAAAATTAGACGACGCTGGAAATAGAAGTAAAGTGAAGTGTTTAGTGTTGGTGTTATTGTCTGCCGTGTTGGTGATGTAAGGATTTCACACGTTTATTCCTAATTACCTGTAGAAGTAGTAGTAGTAGTTGTAGTAGTAGTAGATGTAGTAGTAGTAGTAGTAGATGTAGTAGCAGTAGTAGTAGCATGTAGTAGTAGTAGTCGTAGTAGTAGTAGTAGCATGTAGTAGTAGTAGCATGTAGTAGTAGTAGTATACGTAGTAGTAGCATGTAGTAGTAGTAGTAGTAGTAGTAGTAGTAGTAGTAGTAGTAGTAGTAGTAGCATGTAGTAGTAGTAGTAGTAGTAGTAGTAGTAGTAGCATGTAGTAGTAGTAGTAGATGTAGTAGTAGGAGGAAGGACAGTATAGTATTAGTGAAAAAATCATGAATGGTAAGAATAATGATAATGGTGATACTAATAACAATAATAACAAAACGTAACAATAATGATAAAATCCATAAAGAAGACAACCATAAAAATAGATACGCAACCCTTGAAGCACCTGGTGAATGAGTTTGTGAGGAGTTAATGACGAAGGTAATTGGCGCATGAAAATTGCAGGGTCGTTAGGGTCGTTATGACAAGGTGGCGGAGACAAGTAGGCCATTACGTCGTTACTTGTGCTTGTACTACTCCCTCGGCCACCTGTCCAATCACGGCTTGTTGGTGTGTGTTGTGTGTGTGTGTGTGTGCTTGCGTGGGGAAGGGCGGAATTAGTGGTGGTGGTGGTGGTATCGATCTGTTCTTACCTTTTATGTATGTGTGTTTGTGTGAATGTGTGTGTGTGTGTGTGTGTGTGTGTGTGTGTGTGTGTGTGTGTGTGTGTGTGTGTGTGTGTGTGTGTGTGTGTGTGTGTGTGTGTGTGTGTGTTGTGTTGTGTGTGTGTGTGTGTGTGTGTGTGTGTATGTGTGTGTGTGTGTGTGTGTGTGTGTGTATGTGTGTGTGTGTGTGTGTGTGTGTGTGTGTGTGTGTTGTGTGTGTGTGTGTGTGTGTGTGTGTATGTGTATGTGTGTGTGTGTGTGTTGTGTGTGTGTGTGTGGGGGTGTGTGTGTGTATGTTGTGTGTGTGTGTGTGTATGTGTGTGTGTGTGTGTATGTGTGTGTGTGTGTGTGTGTGTGTGTGTGGGTGGGTGGGTGGGTTGTTTGTGTGTGTGTTATGTTGTTGTGTTGTGTGTGTTGTTCGTTCGTATGTGTGTGTGTGTGTGGTGTGTGTGTTTTGTGTTGTCTTATGTGTGTTGTTGTATGTTTTTCAATTTGTTGTGTGTGTGTGTGTGTGTGTGTGTGTGTGTGTGTGTGTGTGGCCTCGTTTCTGAATAGTCAGTAAATGGAATAGCAATATCTACAAAACCTACAAAATTACGATGAATGTGACAGCAGCAATCTCAACCACTGAAAAGAGAAAATCGTATCCTAGTAGACCACATTGATGTCGTGCTATTTGTACAGCTTAATGGAGGTGTATTCAAGGCACTAATTCTAAACGAGAGTGCATTTCATCTATTAGTAGTATCCTTATTTTTACTATTATTATCATCGTTATCTTCCACGCGTGTATTTTATAACTGCATGGGGTTGGATAGTCGAAAAAATGTGTCAAGAAAATAATAGCGCAGATTTATTTTTTTAAGGTTAGGTTACGAGAAAAAAAAAATCAAGAAAATGAATAACAGAATAAATTTTGTGAAGTGGTTACAAAAAAAGTATGAAGAAAATAAGTTACGGAGAAATAAATTTTGTTAAGGTTAGGTTACCAAAAAAATTAAATCAATAGAATAAGAAACAGAATAAATTTTGTGAAGGTTGGGTTACAAAAAAAGTATCAAGAAAATAAGAAACAGAGAATAAATTTTGTGAAGTGGTTACAAAAAAATATATAGAAAATAAGTAACAAGAAATTTTGTGAAGGTTGGGTTACGAGAAAAAAAATCAAGAAAATTAGTAACTGATAATTTTTTTTGTGATGGTTAGATTACGAAAAAACTTATCAAGAAAACAAGTAACAGAGAATACATTTTGTGAAGGTTGGGTTACGAGAGAAAAAATCAAGAAATTTAGTAGCGGAATTTTTTGGGGAAAGTTAGGTTACCTTATATATTTTGTGACCTTCTTTCCAATACTTTCTTTCTTCGTGACTTTCTTTCTTTCTTTCTATAAGTCGTAAGGGTGCTAACCATTGTAATGAGACCCTGCAGGCGCTTATAGAGGTATAGCCTGACGTGAATGGAAAGTTATACTAGAAATACAACGCTCCTAAAAAATGTATGGAATGAAAAATTGTGACTATACAACAGGGAAATATATTTTTTATTGATATTATATGAAATGCGTCCCACTGATGAAATAAGTGAACAGCAATAGATGAAAAACACACACTGATGCATACACTCTACACTTACATATGTACATTTTTACCATTATGTACATTTCTGTTTACGAATTAGTGAATGAAATACGTAAATTGCTGAAGATGAAAGGCACAAATTAATGTATGTAATCCATGAACATTTGCTTCAATAACATGAGCGTGGACTAAAACGTGGATTTTGTGTGTCAGTGGAGATATAATGGATAGGGGAGCATTTGAAATCCACACCCGACGCGTGATTCACTTAACAACGTGCGAGAGTGACAGCAACATTTGACACTCGTCCATAGGGCAAGGCTGTGCTACGCCATGAGAGAGAGAGAGAGAGAGAGAGAGAGAGAGAGAGAGAGAGAGAGAGAGAGAGAGAGAGAGA
>JACEEZ010001093.1:7500-60000 GCA_016584305.1 Chionoecetes opilio | reverse complement strand
CAATAAGGTGTGTGTGTGTGTGTGTGTGTCTGTGTGTGTGTGTGTGTGTCTGTGTGTGTTTGTGTGTGTCTGTGTGTGTGTGTGTGTCTGTGTGTGAGTGAGAGAGAGAGTGTGTGTGTGTGTGTGTATGTGTGCGTGTGTGTGTGTGTGTGTTGACTTTAGGGTTCGTTATGCGATGGTTATGATGAATGTCTTAATTATAGGTGTGTTCTATCTCTCTCTCTCTCTCTCTCTCTCTCTCTCTCTCTCTCTCTCTCTCTCTCTCTCTCTCTCTCTCTCTCTCTCTCTCTCTCTCTCTCTCTCTCTCTCTCTCTCTCACCAAGCAGACAAAAATAAAACTAAGAATGCAGAGAGAGAGAGAGAAAATATCACCAAGAACAAACGAAAAAGGAAGAGTTTAAAGAGAGAAATATATAAAAAGAACACGAGAAAAACGAGTAAATAGAGAAAGAGAGAGAGAGAGAATTTCCTCACACGGGACATTAATAACTGAGTCTTTTAATTACACTTTTTTACTCCTTGACTGCGGAAGTAAGGTGATTAATTAGCGTACAAAATAGTCTCTTAATTAGTGCAGGTAATGGCATTGGGCAATTACTGAAGCAAATGGGCAAGACACACTATACCAGGCTGTCCAAGGTCTTATATACCTGTCGGCTATCCTACTTATCTTATCTTACTCTCTGCTCTTCTCTTAGTAAATCTATCTTGTTTAAAATACTACTACGATTTGTATAGTAAACTTATAAGCTAATTTTCTTCTTGTCAATTTTCCTTATAGCTGTATCTAACCCCTTATAGCTGTATCTAACCCCTTATAGCTGTATCTAACCCCTTCTATCTATTTCCTTTAGCTGTATCTAACCCCTTATAGCTGTATCTAACCCCTTATAGCTGTATCTAACCCCTTCTATATATTTCCTTATAGCTGTATGTAACCCCTTATAGCTGTATCTAACTCCTTATAGCTGTATCTAACCCTTTCTATCTATTTCCTTATAGCTGTATCTAAGCCCCTTCTATATATTTCCTTATAGCTGTATGTAACCCCTTATAGCTGTATCTAACCCCTTCTATATATTTCCTTATACCTGTATCTAACTCCTTCCTCTCCTACCTTACTTCTGCTCTTCTCTCAGTAAATCTATCTTGTTTTAAATAGTCCTACAATTTGTATAGTAAACCTGTAACCCCTTCACGCCCAGATCTTTCCTTTGCTATATAAAATCGTCTGTTGTTAGCCATTAAATTACGAAACGTTATTTTATATACCAAATTAGTTAGTGGACAAGGATACTAAACAGGTCATATCTATAAAAACATTGCTTATAGTCACTAAAAATCGTCTAATGGTACCCAAATTACAATGGAAATTACGTTCTGGGCCTCAAGGGGTTAAAATACTCCTACAATTTGTATAGTAAACCTGTAAGCTACTCTTCTTCATCTTGTCAATTCTCCCTATAGAAATTCCCTATTCCTTTTCCTTCCCTATATATTCCCTATATCTAACCCCTTCATAACTCTCCTCTTACAACTCCTTTAGTTTCCTGCCTTCTAAAACTATTTCTAGTGTCACTGGTTACCTCTGATCTGTCCTTCCTTACCTGTTGATGTTTACCTGTTTACCTTTAATTAAGAGACGCTGGATGAAGACGCACCTGTGGGATTCTTGTGGATTCTGTGGGAATTTTTAACTGATATTTGTATGTATGTCAATTTTTTCTTAGATTTTATGGTTTTTTTTTAATCAATGTATTTGTATATGTCGAATTTTGCTTGGAATTTTTGTATTTTTTTTTCATCAATGTTATGTATAATGGAAGTTAGGTTTGTAGATGGATGAGGTTATAGAGAATGTTGTGGGTTGTTGGGTGAAGGTTATGGGGTGGTTCGGTTTAAGGTTGTCAAGGTGGGTTGGAGGTCAATCGTGTTTTTGTCTGGTACGAAAATGGCCTGATGGTAAATAATTAGATTGAATTGTTGGTGTGTTACTTATAATTGGGTGTTGTTGTTGTTGTTGGTTGTGGTAGTAGTAGTAGTAGTAGTAGTAGGAGTAGTAGTAGTAGTAGTAGTAGTTGTAGTAGTAGTAGGGATAGTAGTTTAAAGTAGGTCGTCGTAATGGTAGAGGTGGTAATAGTGGAAGTAGTAGTAATGGTAGTAGCAGTGATTTTAATAGTAACAACAACAATATTAGTAGCAGTAAGCAGTAGTAGCAGTAGTAGCAGTGATGTTAGAGGCAGTTCTGTTAGGATTGGCTGTGGTACAAAACACACACACACACACACACACACACACACACACACACACACACACCACACACCACACGCACACGCACACGCACACGCACACACACACACACACACACACACACACACACCTGCACTTTGCTCACATTTTTCAACCATCTCACGAGTCCTGTCTCGCCACACTCATTCCCAAGCGCCTCTCCAATCCTCTGACGCGGCCGCAATATATCTCTGCACTACACTGACTTCTAACCCGGTAATCGATCGGCAATCAAGAGGAAGAAGTAAAGAGGGAAAGGAAAGAAGGGGAGGAAAGGAGGGAAAGATAAAGAGGAAGAATTAGAGGGAAGGGGAAGAGGTGGACAGGTGTGTTTTATCTTGTGCGTGACTGACTGATCTGCTTTCCATGTTTTTATTGACTGATTTTTTATTTAGGTGTGTATGGTGTGTGTGTGTGTGTGTGTGTGTGTGTGTGTGTGTGTGTGTGGTGTTACAAATAAACGTCTTTGAAAGGATATGTGTTGAGGATATGAATTTGTGTTCATTCTGATATGAAATGTTATGTAATTAAAGAGAGAGAGAGAGAGAGAGAGAGAGAGAGAGAGAGAGAGAGAGAGAGAGAGAGAGAGAGAGAGAGAGAGAGAGAGAGAGAGAGAGAGAGAGAGAGGGTAAGGAAAGAAGATGACAAAAAACTGAAAATTAGAAGATTGCCAATCCACATATTTTATCCACCACCACCTCCACCACCACCCTCCACCCTCCACCCTCCACCCTCCTCCTCCCCTTCCTTCCACCATATTTATTGGCACTTATTGTATCCCTCAATTACCTCTTAGTCCTGAAAAGCTAAGTCAACAGCGCCACACACACACACACACACACACACACACAACTGGCCCTTAACTCAATGACAAATGGGAGTACATATTCCCTTTATTAATGGCTGGGTGTACAGGGGGCGCCGTCTCCCTTTACCTTCCCTTTGTCTCCTCACTTACCCCCGACTCTCTCTCTCTCTCTCTCTCTCCTCTCTCTCTCTCTCTCTCTCTCTCTCTACTCTTCTCTCCTCTCTCTCTCTCTCTCTCTCTCTCTCTCTCTCTCTCTCTCTCTCTCTCACGTAGGAACATAACTTGTATAATCAGGCATAGAATCTCTCTCCTCTCTCTCTCTCTCTCTCTCTCTCTCTCTCTCTCTCTCTCTCTCTCTCTCTCTTCTCTCTCTCTCTCTCTCTCTCTTCTCTCTCTCTCTCTCTCTCTCTCTCTCTCTCTCTCTCTCTCTCTCTCTCTCACCACACACACACACACACACACACACACACACACACACATAACACACACACACACACACAACACACACACACACACACACACACGTAAGGAACATAACTTTCATAACCAGACACAGAATCACATCAAACACCAGTCATTCCATCATTCCAATGTCTCATCTTTGACTCAACGTTGAAGAATGAAGCACAAAATCATTCTGTATCACTCTTGTTCCTCCACAAAGAAAGGAATAGTCTTAATAGGATCGAAGAATTATTTACAGGTATAATATAGGAATACAGCGACTCAGTTATTTAGTGTTTTATTGATGGGACCGCGATAACATGAAGAGACATGCACACTTAAGTGGAGTGGAGTCCACTTAGATATGTTGAATGATTGATGTGGAACTTTATAGTGGTTTTACATGATCCAGGTGGAGGTGGAATAGTCTGTAAGTTTAATGTGGAGGTATAATGGTTAGTGGATGTTGTGGAAGAGGATTTGTGGAGGTAAAGTGGAGGGATAATGGTTAGTGGATGTTGTGGAAGAGGATTTGTGGAGGTATAATGGTTAGTGGATGTTGTGGAAGAGGATTTGTGGAGGTATAATGGTTAGTAGAAGTTGTGGAAGAAGATTTGTGGAGGTAAAGTGGAGGTATAATGGTTAGTGGATGTTGTGGAAGAGGATTTGTGGAGGTAAAGTGGAGGTATAATGGTTAGTGGATGTTGTGGAAGAGGATTTGTGGAGGTAAAGCGGAGGTATAATGGTTAGTGGAGGTTGTGGAAGAGGATTTGTGGAGGTCAATGGTGTGCATGCATGGTGGTGGTGGTGGTAAATGGTATGTATAGTTGAGATTAAAGGTACAAGGTGGAATGATTCGTATGATGGAGGGTAAATGAAAAAAAATGGGTTTGAATGGGTTTGAATGCTCAGGTAAGTTGTTTGCAAGATTTTTGTTAGAGAAAAGATAAAGATTTGCTTAACTATGTATTCTCTTAAGCGTTGAAGTCGTTGTCTATTTATCCGTCTATTGATCAGAAGCGTGTATCTTTTTTTTTTCCCTTTTTCTTGGTAATTTTTTTTTTACAAGGACATATTTAAGTGGTGTGTGTGTGTGTGTGTGTGTGTGTGTGTGTGTGTGTCGTTTTAGAGAAAGGTCGTGAGAAGTCTGAACATCTAAAGAGGGACAAAAAAAAACACGTATCGTTGTGTGTGTGTGTGTGTGTGTGTGTGTGTGTGTGTGTGTGTGTGTGTGTGTGTATGTTTGTCGGAGTGGAACGCGGGACAGCAAACACCAATAACTTAACTAACCACTTCACAACCACAATCATTTCCCTCAAACAACCCAACCACTCCATCATAACTAAACCAATTAAATGTGCAGTCATCCTCATCAAGTATTTCCCTTCACACAGTCATCAGTGATTGCCTCTTTTAACCTGTCCCTCCTTTCCTTCATATTTCTTTTCTTATTCAATTACCTCTATATATTTTTCTCTATAATTTTCTGGATCACCTGTAACTTTACGTATTTTGAATTTTTTACTCAGCTTTTTGCATCATATTTTTGTATGAAGGTTCGTGCTGAGTCATGTTTTCTCTCTTTCCTTCATATTTCTTTTCGTAATTTTCTTATCGCCTATTACTTTTCGCTTTTTTAATTTTATACTCATCTTTTTGCATCGTGGTTTTGTGTGAAGGTTCGTCCCAAGTAATATTTTTAACCCCTTGAGACACAAAACGTAATTTCCATTGTTATTTGGGTACCATTAGACAATTGTTAGTGAATATAAGCAATACTTTATAGATATGACCTGTTTAGTAGTATCCTTGTCGACTAGCTAATTTGGTATATTGTTACTTTCTCGTAATTTAATGGCTAACAACAGACGATTTTATATAGCAAAGGAAAGATCTGGGCGTGAAGGGGTTCAGGGAATTATGGGAAGGGCAAGACACACCGACCCTTCTAGTATTGCTATCACAACATTGAAAGCTGCAAAAACGCCCCCTGTCACAGCATTCCATACTCTAATTACACCTTTATGAATAGGTTATGAAGGGTGTAGCGGGAGGGCGACAGAGGGAGAGGGAGATACAAAGGTAAAGAATGAAGAGAAAACACAATCCAGGTGAACGAAGGATGAATTTCTCCTTCCAGAGTGATCATTGCGTGGCGAATTTGACCCTCACTGCCACACCTGTAATAAAGCGCATCAGGTGTGAACTACGAGAGAAAAAGGGAATTCAGGAAACTCGTACTCATCGACTTGGGGAAGATTAAAAGGTTGTGTAAGGCCCGTCATCTCGGTGGTCTAGGCTGATGCAAACAGAGATCAGATTCGCTTTAAGATTACCCGGGATGAGGACCTTAGTGAGAACCTCCCCTCGGGTCTCCAAATCATCGGTGTTGGTGGTTTCACAAATGATAACTAGAGGACGTGGTTGCCCGCGAGAGATAAACTGGTCTCCATAGGTCTGTGGGGGAGGGAGGGGTGGCTTGTGGGGGCAGGGGTGTCTTAGGGTCTGTGGGGGAGGGAGGCAGGGGAGATGGGTCTGAGGGGGGGCAGGGGAGGCGAAGAGTTTGATTACCACCCTCGCCACAGTGACACTCAGGAGCCTGGGGCATCTCGGAGTGGCCAGCCCAACCCTCCTCCCTACCTGCCTCCCTTCCTACCTACCTCAAGTGGGGTTTTTATTTCCGTGCGTTTCTGTCCTTCAAATTTTCGGCTTCGGATCTGACTTGAGCCTCATTTGGACCTTCAACTTTTGACTTTCCGTGCTGTTGAGGACGTGCAAAGACTTCTCTCTTAGAACCTACACTGAGGGTGGAGCACAGAGGCAGAGACACGCCTGGGCAGAGATACAGAGAGCTAGAGAGGCAGATAATAAGAACCTGGCTGGACTGAGGCCGAACAAAGACGTAAGAGTCACTCCACAGATCGCTATGAGCCTCTAATCCACAATGACAGAGGTCGGGCGGGATCCTTGTCATTACCTCTGATGGTCGGTCATTTAATTAAGTATAACTTTTCCACCGCCTCGAGACAGGATTCCGATGTTCAAACGCTATGATTAAGAGGTAAGGGTGGGCGGAGCGACGGGACTTGAACGCCCAGGATTTGTCTCCGTTTTTGTAACTCTTACGTGGGATGGCAGCCTGCAGATGAAGGGGCTCGGCGGGGGGGGGTGGGGGGGGGGGGGGGGTTATGGGAAGGGCCAAGTAAGGTGTGTAGGAGCGAGGAGAGAAAGAGAGAGAGAGAGACAGACAAAAAGAGACAGACAGACAGACAAAGTAGAAAAAGTAAAGAAGAAGGAAATATGAACAATGGAATGATAGAGAGAGAAGGGAAGAAAGCTTAGAATCTGTGAAAGGCAACGAAAGAAACAAGAAGAGAGAGAGAGAGAGAGAGAGAGAGAGAGAGAGAGAGAGAGAGAGAGAGAGAGAGAGAAAGAAAGAGAAATTTAATGACCAAAATGACATGAACTTGGATATGTTATTATCCCATTCATTTTCCTCTCTTTCTCTCTCTCTCTCTCTCTCTCTCTCTCTCTCTCTCTCTCTCTCTCTCTCTCTCTCCTCTCCTCCTCGCTCTCGCTCTCTTCTCTCTCTCTCTCTTCTCTCTCTCTCTCTCTCTCTCTCTCTCTCTCTCTCTCTCTCTCTCTCTCTCTCTCTCTCTCTCTATCTCTCTCTCTCATCGTCCACATTTTCCTTTCTGGCACTTTTTATCCTGCAAATTTGGTCGTTTTTCTTTACCTGGGAAAGGAATCTGATGTGTATTTCGGTCAAATCATGAAGCTATTATAAATGTAAATTGGAGAAGGAGGAGAGGAAAAAGAATATGAAGAAGAAGGAGGAGGAAGAAGAGGAGGAGGAGACGGAAGAAGATGACGAGATGATGATGAAGGAATAAAATTAAAAAAAGGGGGAGAGGAAGGAAAGGAGGATGAGGAGGGAGAGAGAGGGACTGCTTAATAGTGTGTTTATCTAAGTCTAAAAGTTTATAGTGTATATTTTAAACTTATTTTGATGTAGAAAATTTAGTCGTAAAAGCAAAACTGGTGATTAAGATTAAATATGTTGAAGTTTGCCTTAAATATGTTGAAGTTTGCCTTAAATATGTTGAAGTTTGCTTTAAATATGTTGAAGTTTGCCTTAAATATGTTGAAGTTTGCCTTAAATATGTTGACGTTTGCCTTAAATATGTTGAAGTTTGCCTTAAATATGTTGACGTTTGCCTTAAATATGTTGAAGTTTGCCTTAAATATGTTGAAGTTTGCCTTAAATATGTTGAAGTTTGCCTTAAATATGTTGAAGTTTGTCTTAAATATGTTGAAGTTTGCCTTAAATATGTTGAAGTTTGCCTTAAGAGATGGTGATAATGTCTCTTATTTAGTAGTCTGTGGGTCTATAAAAACTGTAGTAGCATCAGGGAAGGTAAATGAAGAGAGGTACAAGTAGAACAGATAACTAATAGGTTTATCAATAAGTTATTTTGCATTGTATGGATAGAAATTATGTAAGTGAATTCTGTTTATATAAAAAACAGAATGATTACCCAAGTTTGTAGTATATATTTTTTTATAAGATAGGCAGACATACACAGACAGACAGACAGCCACAGACAGACACAGACAGAGACAGACAGGCAGACACAGACAGACAGACAGACAGACAGGCAGATAAAAAATATATAATAGAAGCAACACACGAGACAAGAGAAAGTGTAGGTGGTAAAAAAAAAGTGAAGGAGCTAACAAGAGAGAGAGAGAGAGAGAGAGAGAGAGAGAGAGAGAGAGAGAGAGAGAGAGAGAGAGAGAGAGAGAGAGAGAGAGAGGAGATAACAAAAAAAAAAAAAAAAAACTTCTAAAAACACCAAAGTACTTAGGTTAGTGTAGCTCCTCTTACCCTGTGCTTACTCAACCATGACAATAATCTACGTAATTGACCTAACATGCCACCGACCAGCCGCTGGGGTCTTAGGCAAAGAGGCGAGACGAACCAGCTATATAGAGAGACGAGAGACAGAGAGAGATAGAAACGCATGAAGGGGCTGCCAGCTAGAGAGAGACAGAAACGCATGAAGGGGCTGCCAGCTAGAGAGACAAGAGAGAGAGAGAGAGAAGCGCATGAAGGGGCTGCCAGCTAGAGAGACAAGAGCGAGAGAGAGAGAAACGCATGAAGGGGCTGCCAGCTAGAGAGACAAGAGAGAGATAGAAACGCATGAAGGGGCTGCCAGCTAGAGAGACGAGAGAGAGAGAGAAACGCATGAAGGGGCTGCCAGCTAGAGAGAAATAGAGACAGAGAGAGACAGAAACGCATGAAGGGGCTGCCAGCTAGAGAGAGACAGAAACGCATGAAGGGGCTGCCAGCTAGAGAGAGACAGAGACAAGAGAGATAGACACATGAAGGGGCTGCCAGCTAGAGAGAGACAGAGACAAGAGAGATAGACACATGAAGGGGCTGCCAGCTAGAGAGAGACAGAGACAAGAGAGATAGACACATGAAGGGGCTGCCAACTAGAGAGAGACAGAGACAAGAGAGATAGACACATGAAGGGGCTGCCAACTAGAGAGAGACAGAGACAAGAGAGATAGACACATGAAGGGGCTGCCAGCTAGAGAGAGACAGAGACAAGAGAGATAGACACATGAAGGGGCTGCCAGCTAGAGAGAGACAGAGACAAGAGAGATAGACACATGAAGGGGCTGCCAGCTAGAGAGAGACAGAGACAAGAGAGATAGACACATGAAGGGGCTGCCAGCTAGAGAGAGACAGAGACAAGAGAGATAGACACATGAAGGGGCTGCCAACTAGAGAGAGACAGAGACAGAGAGAGATAGACACATGAAGGGGCTGCCAGCTAGAGAGAGACAGAGACAAGAGAGATAGACACATGAAGGGGCTGCCAGCTAGAGAGAGACAGAGACAAGAGAGATAGACACATGAAGGGGCTGCCAGCTAGAGAGAGACAGAGACAAGAGAGATAGACACATGAAGGGGCTGCCAGCTAGAGAGAGACAGAGACAAGAGAGATAGACACATGAAGGGGCTGCCAGCTAGAGAGAGACAGAGACAAGAGAGATAGACACATGAAGGGGCTGCCAACTAGAGAGAGACAAGAGATACAGACAGAGAGAAAGAAACGCATGAAGGGGCTGCCAGCTAGAGAGAGAGAGAAATAAACTCATGAAGGGACTGCCAGCTAGAGAGAGATAGAGACGCATGAAGGGGCTGACTGGAGGGGAAGGGAAGACGCTCGAGGCCAGACCCAGACCAGCAGGGACACAAAGGTAAACGGGGCGGGATAAATCAAGACCAAGAGACCCGACTAACGGCCTGAAATGAGAGGTTTTGGGAGGACACAGGCGGGCGCGGGTGTCATTTGAGCGAGCGTGGCGGCCGTTTGAAGGCTTGTAAACAAATCGATTCTAACACCCAGGTCGACGGTGGATGATGGAGCGAGGAGGAGGAGGAGGGGAAGGAAGAGGAGGAAAGGGGGGGGAGAAGGAGGAGGAGGAGGAGATGGTGGTGGTGGGGGGTAGGAGGAGATGGTGGTGGGGGGTAGGAGGAGGAGGAGGGGAGGATAAGAGGAAGAGGAGAATGGGAAGAGGAGAGGAGAAGGATGCTACAGGGAAGGAAAGGAGGAAAGGATGCTGAAAGGGGGTTGAGAGAGAGAGAGAGAGAGAGAGAGAGAGAGAGAGAGAGAGAGAGAGAGAGAGAGAGAGAGAGAGAGAGAGAGAGAGAGAGAGAGAGAGAGAGAGAGAGAGAGAGAGAGAGTAATAGCTGTTCAGGTATATGTAATGACGAAGATATTTTGTGTGAATGATACTTTGAGTTACACCGGATTGTAGACTACACACACAGACCTTAGTGACCTTTTTCTTGAGCGCGGGGGAAGGCAGGAAGGGAGGGAGGCAGGGAAGACACTGTAGTTGTAAGGTCGTTCAGGGGTGGAGGCCGTAACTCTTCTATTAATAACAATAATCATCATTTTATTATCGCCCGGAGGCATACAGACAAAAAGAGCAACAACAACAAGACAAAGAGTTAACTAGAGCAAAACAAAAAATACATAATATAGGCACATTAGAGAACATAGCATCAAAGTATTGTATCATAGTATCATAGTATTGTATCATAGTATCATAGTATTGTATCATAGTATCATAGTATTGTATCATAGTATCATAGTATTGTATCATAGTATCATAGTATTGTATCATAGTATCATAGTATTGTATCATAGTATCATAGTATTGTATCATAGTATCATAGTATTGTATCATAGTATCATTGTATTGTATCATAGTATCATAGTATTGTATCATAGTATCATAGTATTGTATCATAGTATCATTGTATTGTATCATAGTATCATAGTATTGTATCATAGTATCATAGTATTGTATCATAGTATCATAGTATTGTATCATAGTATCATTGTATTGTATCATAGTATCATAGTATTGTATCATAGTATCATAGTATTGTATCATAGTATCATTGTATTGTATCATAGTATCATAGTATTGTATCATAGTATCATAGTATTGTATCATAGTATCATAGTATATATTGCATTGCGACATCTAGGAACAACAATCTAACAATCTAACAATCTAAAAAGTCTAACCATCGCCTTACATGCGTTACAGGGTGGATGTCTTTCGTCCTTCACAAAGTTTGGTTAGTAAGTGAATGAATAGATTAACCATTTAAATACACCTAATGACCTACTTGTGATGACTCGCTCAGTATTTTTATTTGTGTATGTTAAAGATCCCAATTTTTAAGTAAAGTTTAGTTGTTATCATTGCCTTTATTGTTATTATTATCTATCACTATCATTGGTGTGATTATTGAATGGAAATTATGGTGTACTATTATATTAATGTTGTTATTACCACGCACTATAATACTACTGTGGGGAATATTGCAGCCCGACGAAATATAACGCCATCTACATTCCGTCAGGGGAACTTTACTGTAAGAGAGAGAGAGAGAGAGAGAGAGAGAGAGAGAGAGAGAGAGAGAGAGAGAGAGAGAGAGAGAGAGAGAGAGAGAGAGAGAGAGAGAGAGAGAGAGAGAGAGACTGGTAACAAGGCGTTGAAGCGCGAATCAACTCGAACCAGTAGTTGAGAAAAGGTGCATCACGTAACTATTTGTTTATAATAAGGGTATTCTATAGAGTAAGTAACTAATGATATACTTACCATGGTTCATTACAACAGAGGAGGTGTCGATAGTTGAATGCAGTAAGGATAAAGGATGTTTTGGCTCGTTCACCCGGTTGGTCCTATATTTCTCGAAACAAGGATACGTGTTTTGTTTCGTTCACTCGTATGTTTCGACTCGTTAAGGAAATCCGTGACGCCCCAGCGAGAAGGAGGGGCGGCAGTTGCTACCCGACCGTCGAGGAATAAACAACAGAAGTAATACATACATATAAGTGACTGTGCCCAACCGACTTGCATACCACAGCATACTCGTCAAGAAGACATCCGAGGGGCGCCTAAATACACAGCCGGGTTTCCAGTACAAGACCCCGGGCTCGGTAAGTACCCGGGTCACAACCACGGGCCTGTGGGTGGGATAGGGTGACTGTTAGAGTGGCAGTACGAGGCGGGACATCCACTCAATATTAACCCCATGAGACCCAGAACGTAATATCCATTGTAATTTGGCCACCATTAGACTAATTTCAATAAAGATAAGCAATATTTTATAGATATGACCTGTTTAGTATTCTTCACTAACTAATTTGGTATATTCAGTCACTTTTCGTAATTTCATGGCTAACAACGTTTTTTTTATAGCAAGGAAAGATCTGGGCGTGAAGGTTAAGTGAGTAAATTTTATTGAGTTTATTGTTGAACCTTAAATGGTATAAATAATTTCACAACCGTAAATTATTTTTGTGACAATGAATATAGTTGTGAGTATTCGCCTCTATTCTTCCATTCACTAGTAAAGCCTCGATATAACTACTTGTTGTGGGTAACTACTTGTTTAACTACTTGTTGTGGGTAACTACTTGTTTAACTACTTGTTGTGGGTAACTACTTGTTGAACTACTTGTTGTGGGTAATACTTGTTGGTTTACTTGTTAATTTCAAGGTAATCAGGGCGACAAGGGACGGTCACGTCTTAAAATTCACCCTAACTCTATACCATTTTATATTACTGCCATTATTATTATTTATATTACTGATTCCGTTGTTATATTTGTCATCGATAATATAAAGAAATAAAAAAATCCTTTAATCACCATTATCATTATTGTTATTATTATTGTAATCATTAGCATTAGCATTTTTGCAATTATTTACAATTTTTGGTCAATTTATAGTTTCACCCAACCAACGATTTTCTGATGCGCTTTGCTTTTTCTGGTGTATTTTTATGTTTTGAATGAATCTGCTAACCGTTCGTCGCAATTTTTTTTTTTTTTTTTTCCAAAATGACAAAAAAAATAACCTTAACCTAACCTTTACCTATACCTAACCTAACCAAACCTATACCTAACCTAACCTTTACCTAACTATAAAAAAAATATCCTAAAAAAAATTAAAAATTGCGCCAGAAACGGTTAGCAGATTACATTTCAAAACTCATAAAAACACACCAGAAAAACATAAGGCGCATCAGAAAATCGTGGTGGGTGAAACCATAAATTATCCCAATTTTATTATTATTATTGTTTATTACCATTATTTTTTCGCAGTAGTCAGTAATGGCACTATTTGTATGATCAGTTATTGTTCTTTGTTCTTCTCAATGTGTATTATGGAGCGATATATATGCAAGCAAGATCGAAGAACACTCAGCAAGTTATATAAAAAAAAAAAAAAAAAAAAAAAAAAGCTGAGTCAGACTAAGCAACGGAACAAACAGACCGATATACAGACCGAGACCGATATACAGAACTATATAGACCGAGGGAAGGGCAAGTATGTAGTGTTGATAGGAACGTGAGGGAAGGATATGTAAAAATAGAAGCACAGCGGGAAGACAAAATTAGGTGAATGAGGAATAGATAGAAGGAGAACTTGAAGGAAAGGAACAAAAAAAGTAGGAGTGAGGAAGGGAAGGAAGGAAGAAGATAGGAAAAAAAAATAAGATCTAAATATCAAAGTGAGAAATAAAATAAGAAAATACGTTAAATAAAATAAGAAAATAGGAAATAAAACTGAGGATGGAGACTCACACGAAGACACAAATAAGATAATAGTCCGGAAAGAGACAGAAACACTAACCCTATCCAGAATGTATGTGTTGATCCTCCCTTACGATAACACTTAAGAATCATCTGCCGTTGCTTATCGTCGATAGCGCGCGTTCCAATTACCTACTCCAAAGGACGTCGTTGGCAGCAGGATCTAATTACCCGTCTATTATACAACCGGCAATCGCATGCATAGATATAATCCAGCCTCGCATATCTATTTCTTATCTCCCTCGCTGACTCGGCGAGATTAGCAGCAACGCGCATCTGATCTGCATAATGATATGACATTTCCGACAGCATATATATTCCGGGAGCTGAAATTGTACAGAGATAGAGAGGGTGGGAGACAGCGAGAACCACCCTTATGTTTAACTCTCTGGGGGCGCTGTAGGGGGGTTGGGGTCCCTGTAGGGGGGTTTAGCACGTCTGTGGGGGTTTGGGAGGGGCGTGTAGGGGAGGGAAGCGAGTGAGTCAGTGTTAGGATGGGGGTAAAAAGTGTTGGAGGTTGTGTGGGGTGCGAGGTTAGACATGTTTGAAGGCCCACCTGGTGAGACGAGAGAGAGAGAGAGAGAGAGAGAGAGAGAGAGAGAGAGAGAGAGAGAGAGAGAGAGCATCACTTGCATATAATTTACATCTAAACACTTGGTTAGAGAAAGATCAAAGGGGAGAAACATGATACAGTAATACCTTCACACGTGTGTTGACGGGGAAGGGAAGAAAGTTATTAAACAAAGCATTCTTAACCTACCTGTCATCTTTAGTCTTACTCACCATTATATACTGCGCTCTTAAGAATACCTGTTGAAGTGATAAGTAGTACAGAGATGTAGGAGGGAAGGAGTCTCTTTCTCTCTCTCTCTCTCTCTCTCTCTTCTCTCTCTCTCTCTCTCTCTCTCTCTCTCTCTCTCTCTCTCTCTCTCTCTCTCTCTCTCTCTCTCTCTCTCTCTCTCTCTCTCTCTCTCTCTCTCTCTCTCTCTCCCCCCTACACCTGTAATAGTAAGATGACCTGCACTTACTTCCCTTACCTGGTGTTCTTTCCTCGCCTCACCTTTCTTTTTTCCCTCCGTGCTCAGGTGTTCCGCGGAGGTATGTAATTTGCAGCGGGTGTGGAGGTCTGAATATTTGTGTGAGGGGGCCGGTGATACAACCTAATTATGTTCCCCCTCCCATACCCTTCCCTCCCTCCTTCTCCCTTCCCTTTAACTCTCTACCCTTCCCTCTACCTCCCTTCCCCTTCCCCTCCCTACCTCTTCCTTCTCACTCCCTCTCTCTTCCCTCTTCCTCCCTACACCCTTCCTTCTACCTTCCTCTCCCCTCCCTTACCCTTCCCTCTCCCTTCCTCACTCTTCCTTCTCCCTCTCCCTTCCTTACCCTCCCCTACCCTTCCCTCTCCCTCCCTCGCACATTTATACGCAAATAGGACAGAGTTAAGTGGGGAGTCTCCACCCTACCTCCACCATCATCACTATAAACATCATCACCACAATCATAGTATTTCCCAATCACCACCCTTAGTCACTGGTATTGTGGGGGGGTCATCACCATGCTGCCACCATTATCACCATCACCACCATCCCACCTGCTGTCATTTTCACTCTTAATGCTGTCCAACCATTTATTTTTGCAGTTTTTCAATCTTCATACTCTACGATTTTTCTGTAATTTTTTTCTATCGCCGTGTCGTTGTAAAGTGGTTGACATGGCCGGCTGGTTATTCTAGTGTTTTCTTAGCCTGGGTTCGATTCCCGGTCGGTGTCGAGCCATCCATTCATCCATAAAGTGTTGGTCAGGATGGGAACGCTAGTCCTGCAATGGTAACTCAGATACATACATTATAATATGTTTCAATTAACAACTCTCCAACACTGCCACTACCACCATCACCACCACCACTACTATCAATACATACCACCACCACTACTACTATCTATACATACTACCACCACCATTACCACCACTACTACTATCTATACATACCACCATCACCACCACCACTACTACTATCAATACATACTACCACCATCACCACCACCACCACTACTATCTATATACAGTATACTACCACCATCACCAGTATCTCCTCATAAGCTTTTTTTTCTCTCTGTATGTCTGTCTCTGCCTCTTCTGTCTCTGTCTGTTTCCCTCTGTTTCTTTCTCTTTCTCTCTCTCTCTCTCTCTCTCTCTCTCTCTCTCTCTCTCTCTCTCTCTCTCTCTCTCTCTCTCTCTCTCTCTCTCTCTCTCTCTCTCTCTCTCTCTCTCTCTCTCTCTCTCTCTCTCTCTCATATCCTCATCACCAGCACCGCCTCCTTCAGATTCATAGACACCGCGCAGTATCAACAGCTCTTATCAAGCCACGGTGGCCTCTCAGCTTCCTAATTCTGCTTCACCACTACGCTATCGCCCCCTATCGCTCCCCCAGTGCACAGGCCGCCCCTCATTACCACGGGGCCTTAAATCGGGCTTCTATTAAGGCTTCAATGTCTGGGCGTCGCCGCTTCGCCTTATGTACCGACTGGCTTCCCTGCGATGTTGTATTAATGAGACTTTTTACACCCCCTACCCTGACCCCCTTCTTCCCCCCCTCCTCTGACCTGACCCCCATCTTCCCCCTTCACCCCCCTCTACCCTCCCCTTCTCTGCCGGTACCTGTCCTGCTTAATTATCTTGCTGTCTCTGTATTAATATTTTTTTCCACTTTTGTAGCGCTTGGTTTCGCTTCGTAGTTATTTTCAGAGAGAGAGAGAGAGAGAGAGAGAGAGAGAGAGAGAGAGAGAGAGAGAGAGAGAGAGAGTGTATTGATTTGAAAGCCTGGAAGGAGAGACCCTTTTTGGAATAATAGTTGTGGTTAGCACGTGATTCTTAGGTAGTTAGGCGACACTTCCACATTTCCCGGCCACATAAAGGGAAGGTTGGTGGCAAATTGACCCTCGCAGCACGCCGCACCTGACGACGACATTTATTACAAGCTACAAACAGTAATCCCCAAAATCTCATTAAGATCCAGGTGTTCATTTAACTGTTTATGAAGCCCACCTCACCTTTCCCTTATAGGCCGAGAACAACTAAGAAAAGTATAGGACTCGACTGTGATACCTAGGTGGGTCGTGTTTCGCTCTTGAATTACCAGGCGACACTTTAGGTACAAATTACTAGACTGTGTTCTGTATATTCCTATTGGTCAACACCTCTGCTCTGAGTACCGGTGTCTCGCCAGGTGGGTATTAAGTGACCAGGTAATGAGGTAGTGATTCGTAGGGGGTGGTAGGTAGGTATGAGAGGCGACAGGTAGATAGGTGTAAAAGGTGGTTTGGCGGATATTGGACAGGTTTGAGAACAGGTGTAAGACGGGTGCTATACGCTGGTGTTTGTGTTTGTGTGTGTGTGTGTCTGTCTATGTACGTGTGTGTGTGAACTGTCTTGTGTGTATACGTGTCTGTGTACGTGTGTGTGTCTGTGTACGTGTGTGTGTGTCTGTGTACGTGTGTGTGTGTGTGTGTACTGTGTGTCGTGTGTGTGTGTGTGTACGTGTGTGGGTGAGTGTACGTGTGTGTGTGGTGCGTGGTGAGTGTGCGTGTGGGTGAGTGTACGTGTGTGTCTTGTCTGTGTGTACGTGTGTGTGTGTGCGTGTGTGTGTGTGTGTGTGTGTGTGTGTGTGTGTGTGTGAGGAAGAAGTGCAAGGGTACATCCACGTCCGGAAAATTGGCCAAAGTAATTAATTTGATGATGATTGATATGCCAAAATAAATGCATTGCGAGGATGATAACAAGAGATGTATTATTTCCAAGCTATCATGAAGACTACGTAACAAGCCATTATGATGAAACGCAATAAAAAAAATAGGATGTTAGATTTTATTGCTAGAAGATTGCAGCAGAAAGTGGTAGTTATTAAAGGCATTAAAAGCCACTCCTCCAATTATAGTTTGGACATTATCCTCGACTGCGGTCACTAGTATTTCGTAAATGTAGAAAATTTGATATATTATGTGAAATCAAGCAAATAAGACTCCTCGGAGACTCGTGTTATTTAGAACTGCAGGAACCAACGCAAAATTTAATAATAGATAAATATTTACCGTCACAATTGAGAATAGTTCGAATAATCCAAGAGAGAGAGACAACTAACTAAGTAATACCGTAGATAACACTAAAGTCGCCAGGACAACGGTTTTTTTTTCGATTTACAGACTGGTGGGGTTAATACTTACATTATACATAAGAACATAAGAAAATAAGGAAGCTACAAGAGGCCTACACGTGGTAGTTCATGTTACATCCATGATTTCAGGAGAGTTTGAAGGGGCTATCTGGAGTGTCATTTTGTGTCTTCATCTGTCATAGTATGGCTATATATGAACAAATTACCAAAATATCAACCGAGTGGCGACCTACACTAAGATCGCCAGCTAGTGTTTGTTCTGAGTGTCCTCCCGTCGTCGTCGTCGCCCGAATAAAAACTAGTAGCGAAGTTTGAAACCGTATATACTTGCAGATACAAAGCATAAAACAACGCTGAAACAGGGTAGATTATAGTCATGATATAAACTACTGTGTATCATCTTCAGTGGCACATAAAAATCAGTAGTGATGCTATAACTCGTTATGTATGGCGCCTGGCGACATTAGTGCAGGTGGCGACTATAGTTTTATCTACGGTAGACAGAAAGACAAATACACGTTACATAGATATTTGAAAGACTGCAACAAAATCAGTCTCAATTTCGTACACCATGCAAAGGAAAAAAAACATTTGACCCATCCAATAAGGTCGTGGGTTCTGGCAACACTGGGCTGCTGGAATGACACGTCCTGCAGGGAGGGTGCACGACGCCTAGTGTTTTACTGCCATAATTACGATCATATCAGTGTCTGTGCACCTTTTTCACCCTCCTTCCCTTTCCTTCCTGCCTCCTACTCCTTCTATCCATCCCTCTATCCCTCCTTTTTTACCCTCCTTCCCTTTCCTTCCTGCCTCCTACTCCTTCTATCCATCCCTCTATCCCTTCTATTTCACCCTCCTTCCCTTTCCTTCCTGCCTCCTACTCCTTCTATCCATCCCTCTATCCCTTCTATTTCACCCTCCTTCCCTTTCCTTCCTGCCTCCTACTCCTTCTATCCATCCCTCTATCCCTTCTATTTCACCCTCCTTCCCTTTCCTTTTTGCTCCCTTTCCCTTCTATCCATCCTCTATCTCTTCTTTTTACCTCCTTCCATTTCCTTTCTCCTCCTACTCCTTCATCCATCCCTTATCCCTTCTATTTCACCCTCCTTCCCTTTCCTTCCTGCCTCCTACTCCTTCTATCCATCCCTCTCATCCCTTCTATTTCACCGCTCCTTCCCTTTCCTTCTCCTCTACTCCTTCTATCCATCCCTCTATCTCTTCTTTTTACCTCCTTCATTTCCTTCCTGCCTCCTATCCTTCTATCCATCCTCTATCCCTTCTATTTCCCCTCCTTCCCTTCCTTTCTGCCTCCTACTCCTTCTTCCATCCCTCTATCCTTCTATTCCCCTCCTTCCCTTTCCTTTCTCCTCCTACTCCTTCTATCCATCCCTCTATCTCTTCTTTTTTACCGTCCTTCCATTTCCTTCCTGCCTCTTATCTCCTTCTCTACTTCCCTTTTATCCTCTATCCCTAATTTTTCATCCCCTTTCCTTCCTTCCCTTCTATCCCTCTCTCTCTCCTTCCTCTCCATCCCTCCCTCTCTTCCTTCTCATCACCTTTGTTTCACCTTTTTTACCCTCCTTCCCTTTCCCTTCCTGCCTCTCCGTCCCTCTATCCTCCCCTCTCTCCTTCTCTTCTATCGTCCTTCCCTTTACCTTCTTCCTCTATGTCCTTCTATTCATCTCTCTATCCCTCCTTTTTCACCCTCCTTCCCTTTTCTTCCTGCCTCTCCGTCCCTCTATCCCTTCCTCCCTCCTTCCATCTATCCCTTCCTCCCTCCTTCCCTTCTATCCCTTCCTCCCTCCTTCCATCTATCCCTTCCTCCCTCCTTCCCATCTATCCTAACCTCCCTCCTTCCCATCTATCCCTTCCTCCCTCCTTCCTCTATCCCTTCCTCCCTCCTTCCATCATCCCTTCCTCCCTCCTTCCCATCTATCCCTTCCTCCCTCCTTCCCATCTATTCCTTCCTCCCTCCTTCCATCTATCCCTTCCTCCCTCCTTCCATCTATCCCTTCCTCCCTCCTTCCATCTATCCCTTCCTCCCTCCTTCCCTTCTATCCCTTCCTCCCTCCTTCCATCTATCCCTTCCCTTCTATCCCTTCCTCTCTCCTTCCCTTCTATCCCTTCCTCTCTCCTTCCCTTCTATCCCTTCCTCCCTCCTTCCCATCTATCCCTTCCTCCCTCCTTCCCATCTATCCCTTCCTCCCTCCTTCCCTTCTATCCCTTCCTCCCTCCTTCCCA
The DNA here is from genome assembly GCA_016584305.1 of Chionoecetes opilio. Taxonomy (NCBI): domain Eukaryota; kingdom Metazoa; phylum Arthropoda; class Malacostraca; order Decapoda; family Majidae; genus Chionoecetes; species Chionoecetes opilio. Next base: position 39,845 of record JACEEZ010001093.1, on the reverse strand, counting down.
TCTGTCCCTTCCTCCCTCCTTCCCATCTATCCCTTCCTCCCTCCTTTTCATCACCTGTGTTTGCCCTGTCCCTCTGTGTTCTTTATAACTTCTTCTTTATAGTTTCTTGTTGCCATTTGATGTTTCATAAAAGAAAATTGGTAACTTCCTACCACTGGATTTTTTTCTTCTTATTTCATTGCAGTAATATTTTTTTTATTGATTCACAAATATATTTCTCCATTTTTGTTTCCTAATTCTCTCTCTCTCTAATTCTCTCTTCTCTCTAATTCTCTCTTCTCTCTAATTCTCTCCTAATTCTCTCCTCTAATTCTCTCTTCTCTAATTCTCTCTTCTCTAATTCTCTCTCCTCTAATTCTCTCTCCTCTAATTCTCTCTCCTCTAATTCTCTCTCCTCTAATTCTCTCTTCTCTAATTCTCTCTCCTCTAATTCTCTCTTCTCTAATTCTCTCTCTCTCAAGAGAACCAGTGATTTGTATCATTGGCCAGGAATCAGCGTTGCCAACCGATCAGACCAAAGTTTCTGTCCGCGCCGCCAGAATTGCCAAAGGTGTTTGGGAGTTGTGTTATTAAAGGTTTGTTGTGTTTGATTTGTGATGTGTTTTATTCGTCTGTGAAAGTATTAGTTCATTGTGTGTGTGTGCGTGTATGCGCGCGCGCGTGTGCGTGCGTGTGTGTGTGTGTGTCGTTCTCGTGGTGATGGTAGGAACACGTGGTTGGAGGGAGGGAGGGAGGGAGGGAAGGTAGGGGAGAATGATCATCTGCTCGGAGAGGAAAAGTATAATTTTTAGTGATTCATGGCCGAGACAAAGATAATTTTTGTTATCATTATTATTGTTATTTTCATGTATCGGTTATTTTTTCGTAAAGTATTGGATGTGCGAACACTCATTTTGTTCGCCTTTGTGAATAAATATAAAAATATGACTGGATAACAGAGGAAGAAAATACCAACGTTCTATTTCAATAATTTCTTCATTCATCATACTTTAACTATAATTTTGAGGAACCACTTCACACACATGCTGACACACGCACACACGCGCACACGGACACGGACACTCCATCCAATTCTCACTCACTAACGACACCACCCTAAATCCACGCCACCTCCATCTCAACGAAACACATGCACACGCCAGGAATCACTGCACACATCACACACATCGCCCGCCCAGACAGCACACATCGGACACGACACGGATACAACAGTCGGATCCACTACGGTACATCATCACACGGACACACACACACGGACACACACCACGGACACACTACACGGACCACACACACACGGACACTACGCACGGACACATCGGTACGACACACGGGACACGACGGCAGGAACAACGGACACAACACGACACTCAGACACACTTAACTTAGGCAACAGCCAACACACAACTGGACATATACACAGACGGACAACCACACAAACACACAACCACCATCACACACACACGGAAAATAACAAACAACACACACACACAACACAGAAAACCACTCACACACAACCCACACACACACACAACACACGGAACACACACACACATGCACACACCACACACACGGACACACACACACACACACACACGGACACTGACACGGACACGGACACGGACACGGACACGGACACACACACACACACACACCACACACACACACACACACACACACACACACACACACACGGACACACACACGGACACACGCACACACACGGACACGGACACACACACACACGGACACACACACCATAAGCCTCCTCTATTACAATCTAAGACATCATCCTTGTGCCTCCCTTCCCACCAACACTTCGCTCTCCCCTGCTACAGGAGACTCCCGCAGGTCACCAGCCTATGACCTTGAAGAGTCTCATGGGAACGATGGTAGCGCCTGAGTGTTTGAGTGTGTGGAGGAGGAACTAGAGACAGACAGACAGACAGATATTTCAGACCCCTGCAGACATACATATTTCAATCCCCTACAGACAGACATACATATATTCCAGCACCCTACAGACACACAGATATTTCAGACTCCTACAAACAGACAGACATATATTTGAGCCCCCTACAAACAGACAGATATTTCAGCCCTGTACAGACAGACAGACATATATTTCAGCACCCTACAAACAGACAGATATTTCAGCCCTCTACAGACAGACATATTTCAGCCCTCTACAGACAGACAGACATATATTTCAGCCCCCTACAGACAAACATAGATATTTCATCCCCAGACAGACAAACATATATTTCAGCCCCTACAGACAGACATATATTTTAGCCCCCTACAGACACAGATATTTCAGCCCCCTACAGATGGACAGTTATTTCAGCTCCCTACAGACAGACAAGACATATATTTCAGCCCCCTACAGACAGACAGTTATTGCAGCCCCCTACAGACCAGTTATTGCAGCCCCCTACAGACACAGTTATTGCAGTCCCCTACAGACAGACATATTTCAGCCCCCTACAGACACAGATATTTCAGCCCCCTACAGACAGACAGACAGACAGACAGATATTGCAGCCCCTTCCGTGCGGTCAGGACTCAGGGCTCGCGTGTCTCGGCCTCTCCTACAACAGCAAATTTGGTAAACCTCAATTTCCAGGCACAATCAAGATGGCAAGTGTCAATGCGTTGCGAGTGGCAGCAACTGGGTAGGAGGGACGGTGTCTTGGCGATGCATAGGGGCGACCTTCTCGTATTGCAAGGCCGGAAAAGACACCTAAACGCCAGCACCCACACATTGTCTCTGGTGTTGAACTGTTGCAACACTGCCCACAACACCTAAGGGCAAGAACTTCTCTGCCCCGACAATTACTGTTATTTTTGCTCAGTGATTTTCTTCTGGTGTCATTTGATAATTCGGGTGTTGGGCAGGAGACAGGGATAAGCCCCGACCAGTCATAGAGCCGCTTTTCCCTCTCTCACACACGTCTTCTTCGCCTCTATCTGCACCACCGTCGCGTATCCATCGATCTTGGCTATTGGATAATTGTCCATGGATAAGCAGCATTAAGTGGTTCCCTCATGTGATGGGGCGAGTGTGGGGCGGGGCAGTTCATCCACAGTCGGAGAAACGAGCAATCCAGCGGTAATTAGTGGTAATAGCGTTCAGGGGCCGAGGAGCCGGTGGTTAGAGCCGGGAAGTGGCCGCTGCCGAAGGGTGGCGCCGTCGGGAGGGGAGAGAAGGGCGCGAGGGAGAAAGAGAGAGAGAGAGAGAGAGAGAGAGAGAGTTAGAGAGAGATATAAAAGAAAAACCCAGAAGTAAAGACAGGACAAGGGAGTAGAGTAGAGAAGAAAAAGACATGACTAAAGATAATAATGAGAGCATGACGTGAGAGATGAGTGCCTGATGTGGTGTGACGCGTTCTTCATGATGCCCAGGATGTTGGGGAGGAGCGTCGACCCCCTCCCCCCCAACACACTCACACTCACTCACTCACTCACTCACCTGGAGGCCACGTTAATTAGTACTTACCTGGTGGTGTGTGGGTGGCTGTGTGAATAAGTGTGGGTGAAGGGGAGGGAACACACACACGACACACACACACACACACACACACACACACACACACACACACACACACACACACACACACACACACACACACACACACACACTTGAGAGAGGTCAGTGTTGGTATAATGAGAGTGAATCTTCTCAGGTTTGACCTCTTAATTACGTACTTGCCGCCACCCTGGTCATCTGAGGTCACAATTTCGGGCCATAAATACACACATGGACCGAGAGAAAGACAGGGAGACTGGGATATAGACAAAGACAATAAAGTAAAAGTTCAAGACCATAAAGAAAGTAAGACAATAAGTGTGAATGACTTACTACCCAGTGACAGCGGGAGAAAAAATTACTTATTTACTTAATAGGAATAAAACTACAAAGCTGAATATATTTTAAGAAAGACTGAAGGAGGAGGAGGAATCGAGTGACCTGACCCACTCCCACACGTGACCTGTGACTGACCTGTGACCCTCTGTGCCGAAAGCCGCCAAAGCCCACTAATGACCCACAATTACACTGATGGAAACAAATCTTCCGTGGCCATTAGCTCTGCCTCGCGCTGATGGTATTATTATGGTTATTGTTATTGCTATTATTATTATTGCTATTATTATTATTGCTATTATTATTATTATTGCTATTATTATTATTATTGCTATTATTATTATTGCTATTATTATTATTGCTATTATTATTATTGCTATTATTATTATTGCTATTATTATTATTGCTATTATCATTATTATTTATTATATATATATTATCTCTATTAGTAAATGTTGTTATCATTATTCTTACATTAGTATACATTATTATATCACACCACCATTTTTCTGTCATTATTTTTCGTTATTATTAGTATCATTATTGTTATTAAGTCAATTAATAATTAAAATAATAATAACGAAAAAATATATTATAGTCGCCTCCGTGATGAAGTGACTATAGTTTATTTTTTTTAACGAGGCAAAAATTCCATTCTATCTTTAGGTCTCGTGCTGAAAATTATGCCTATATATACCTGATAATACGGTTAACTATGATAAAATACAACTGAAATTTAGAAGAAGCGTAGTATTCCCTTCTCCTGGCATCAACTATCACTCAGTAAGCAGCAAGGGGTCAGGATTTTTCACCTCGGGAAAAAAAAAAATAATAAAAAAAAATTACTAAAGCGCGCCTAGCTACGGATCTGCATAGGCGATATAATTAATGCACGTTTATGACAATAGCATTTTTTTTAAAGTTAGTATTAGCCACAACTAATGTAAGTCGACTTAATACTTCATTCACTTATCATAACTTATCTTTTTTTTTTCTTCTACCTCACTCTTGCCTTTATATCGCATCAATAGTACAGGATCTATCCCTCCCTCCTCCCTCCCTTTCTCTATTCCTCCCTCCCTCCCTTTCTCTATCCCTCCCTCCATCCTTCCCTCTATCCCTCCCTCCCTCCATCCTGCCTCTATAAACCGTCCTCCCCCCTCACCCCCCTTCGCGCCACACTCCGCGGTAGCCACACGCCACTTCCCACCACCAATTGGAAAAGAACGTAAAGTATCACATGCTTCACTCACTTTGCATTGTATTTTATGCGTCTGTGTGCATTGTATTTTATGTGTGTGTGCATTGTATTTTATGTGTGTGTGCATTGTATTTTATGTGTGTGTGTGTGCATTGTATTTTATGTGTGTGTTGTGTGCATTGTATTTTATGTGTGTCTGTGTGCATTGTATTTTATGTGTCTGTGTGCATGTTTTATGTGTGTGCATTGTATTTTATGTGTGTGGTGCATTGTATTTTATGTGTGTGTTGCATTGTATTTATGTGTGTTGTGTGCATTGTATTTTTATGTGTCTGTGTGCATTGTATTTTTTTGTTTTCTGTGTGCATTGTATTTTATGTGTTTTTTGTTTTTTTTGCATTGTTTTTATGTGTGTCTGTGTGCATTGTATTTTATGTGTGTCTGTGTGCATTGTATTTTATGTGTGTCTGTGTGCATTGTATTTTATGTGTGTCTGTGTGCATTGTATTTTATGTGTGTGTGCATTGTATTTTATGTGTGTGTGTGCATTGTATTTTATGTGTGTGTGTGCATTGTATTTTATGTGTGTGTGTGTGCATTGTATTTTATGTGTCTGTGTGCATTGTATTTTATGTGTGTGTGCATTGTATTTTATGTGTGTGTGTGCATTGTATTTTATGTGTGTGTGTGTGCATTGATTTTATGTGTGTGTGTGTGCATTGTATTTTATGTGTGTTGTGTGCAAATTTTATTTTTGTGTGTGTGTGCATTTATTTTATGTGTTGTGTTGCATTGTATTTTTTGTGGTGTGTGTGCATTGTAATTTTATTTTTTTGTGTGTGTGTGCATTGTATTTTAGTGTGTCTGTGTGCATTGTATTTTATTGTGTTGTGTGCATTGATTTTATGTTTTGTGGTTTTGTGCATTGTATTTTATGTGTCTGGTGCATTGTATTTTTATGTGTGCATTTTATTTTATGTGTGGTGCATTGTATTTTATGTGTGTGTGCATTGTATTTTAGTGTGCATTGTATTTTATGTGTGTTTTGGCATTGTAAATTTTTTGTGCTGTGTGCATTGTTTTTATTTTTGTGCATTGTATTTTATGTTTGTCTGTGTGCATTGTATTTTATGTGTGTCTGTGTGCATTGTATTATGGTGTGTGCATTGTATTTAGTGTGTCGTGTGCATTGTATTTTATGTTTTCTGTGTGCATTGTATTTTTTGTTTCTGTGGCATTGTATTTTATGTGTGTTTTGTGCATTGTATTTTATGTGTCTTGTGTGCATTGTATTTTATGTGTGTGTGCATTGTATTTTATGTTTGCCATTTTATTTTATGTGTGCATTGTAAATTTTTTGTGTCTGTGTGCATTGTATTTTATGTGTGTGCATTGTATTTTGTGTCTGTGGGATTGTATTTTTTGTGTGTGCATGTTTTTGTGTGTGTGCATTGTATTTTATGTGTGTGCCATTGTATTTTTTGTGTGCATTGTATTTTATGTGTTTTGTGCATTGTATTTTTGTGTGTGCATTGTATTTTTTGTGTCTGTGTGCATTGTATTTTATGTGTGTGCATTGTATTTTATGTGTTTTGTGCATTGTATTTTTTGTGTGTGCATTGTATTTTATGGTGTGCATTGATTTTATGTTTTGTGTGCTTGTATTTATGTGGGTGCATTGTATTTTATGTGTGTTTTGTGCATTGTATTTTATTGTGTGTGTGCATTTTTATTTTATGTGTGCATTGTATTTTATGTGGTGTGCATTGTATTTTATTTTGTGGGTTGTATTTTATGTGTGGGATTTGTATTTTATGTGTGCTTGATTTTATTTTATTGTTTTTGTGTGCTTGTATTTTATGTGTGCATTGTATTTTATGTGTGTGTTTCATTGGGATTTTATGGGGTTGTGTGCTTGTATTTTATTTTTGTGGGTGCATTGTATTTTATTGTCTGTGTGCATTGTATTTTATGTGTCTGTGTGCATTGTATTTTATGTTTTGCATTGTATTTATGTGTTGTGTGCATTGTATTTTATTGGTTGTGTGCATTTAATTTTATGTGTTGGGATTGTATTTTATGTGTGTGCATTGTATTTTATGTGTGTGTGCATTGTATTTATGTGTGTGTGCATTGTATTTTATGTGGGGCATTGTATTTTATTGTGGCATTGTATTTTATGTGGGGTTTGTGCATTGTATTTTATGTGTGCATTGTATTTTATGTGTGTGTGTTGCATTGTATTTTATGTGTGCATTGTATTTAGTGGCATTGTATTTATGTGGGGCATTGTATTTTATGTTGTGCATTGTTTTTATGTGTGCATTGTATTTTATGTGTCTGTTTTGTGCATTGTATTTTTGTGGGATTGTATTTTTGTTTTGGGATTGTATTTTATGTGGGTTTTCATTGTATTTTTGTGTGCATTGTATTTTTGTGTGCATTGTATTTTATGTGTTGTGTGGGATTGTATTTTTTGTGTTGTGTGCATTGTATTTTATGTGTCTGGTGCATTGTATTTTATGTGTGCATTGTATTTTATGTGTGTGTGCATTGTATTTTATGTGTGTGTGCATTGTATTTTATGTGTGTGCATTGTATTTTATGTGTGTGCATTGTATTTTATGTGTTGCATTGTATTTTATGTGTGCATTGTATTTTATGTTTTGCATTGTATTTTTTTGTGTGCATTGTATTTTGTGTGTGCATTGTATTTATGTGTGTGCATTGTATTTTATGTGTGTCATTGTATTGTTTTTTGTGTTTTGCATTGTATTTTATGTTGTTTTGTGCATTGTATTTTATTGTTGTGCATTGTATTTATGTTTTTGTTTGTTGTGCATTGTATTTTATGTGTGTTTTGTGCATTGTATTTTATGTGTTGTGTGCATTGTATTTTATGTGTGTGGTGCATGTTTTTTGGGTGTGCATTGTATTTATGTGTTTTGTGCATTGTATTTTAGTGTGTGTGTGCATTGTATTTTATGTGTCTGTGTGCATTGTATTTTATGGTGTTGTGCATTGTATTTTTTGTGGGTGCATTGTATTTTTGTTGCATTGTATTTTATGTGTGCATTGTATTTTATTTTGGTGTGTGTGCATTGTATTTTATTGTGTGTGCATTGTATTTTATGTGTGTTTTGTGCATTGTATTTTATTTTGTGCATTGTATTTTATTTTGTGTGCATTGTATTTATTGGTGTGCAAATTTTATTTTTTGTGTGTGTGTGGCATTTTAAATTTTATGGTCTTGGCATGTTTTTATTTTGTATTTTAAATTTTCGGCATTGTTTATATGGTTTACGCAAACCAAACAAACCAAACAAAACCCGAACAACCCCCCAAACCACAAAAAAGGGCAAAAAACAAAAAGGTGGGCAGAAGGATTATTTTTGCATTATTTAAGTTGGCAAAAGATTTTTAAGTGTATTGCAACGCAACCATTATGTGATTTTGTTTTTCTTTTTCAAAATGTAATTTTGTTTCGTGCATTGTAAATAAGGGTGGCACTTTTGGGGAGAAACAAAACAAACACCGGCAAAAAAGTAAAAAAAAAAAAAAAAAAAAAAAAAAACAAAGAAACAATAAATAAGATATATATAAGATATAACTATATATAAATAAATATAATAAATAAAATAAAATATACTATAAATATATATATATATATATATAAAATAAAAATTATAAAAATATATAATAAAATATATAAATATAATAAAATAATATAGAATAAATAAAATAATATAATATAATAAAATATAATATATATATAAAAATAGTTTTAATATATATATATATAAATATATAATAATAAATAAAAAAAGAAATAATATATAAAATAATATAAATATAAAATAATAAATAAAATAAAATAAAAAATAAAATAAATAAATTAAAATATAATAAAAAATAAATAATAAAATATATAAAATAAATAAAATATATAAATATATAAAAATAAAAAAAAAAAAATATAAAAAAATAAAAAAGAAATAAATATATATAAATATATAGATATATATATATATATAATTATAATATAAATAATATAAATTATATAAATATATAAATTATATAATTTTATATAAAATATTTAAATATATAAAATATATATATATATATATATAAAAATATAAAATATATAAAATTATAAAATAAGATAAATATAAATAAATATAAAATATATATAAAATATATAAAATATATAATTAATAAAAATAAAAAATAAAAAAAAGGAAATATAAGATAGATATATAATATATAATTTATATAATTTAATATTTATATATATTTATATATATTTAAATATTTATATAATTTAATAATTTTATATATTAGTATAATTTAATATATATTTATAATATTTATATATAAAATTATATATATTTATAAATTTATAATATTTATATATATTTATAATATTATATATATTTATAAAAATATATATATAATTTTAATATTTATAATAATTTATTATATTAATATATATTTATATAATTATATAATTTATAATATTTAAAATATATTTATATATATTTATATATATTATATATATTTATATATATATTTATATATTTATATATATTATATATATTTATATATATTTATTATATTATAATATTTATATATATATTTATATATAATTTATATATTATATATATTTATATATATATATATATTATAATATTATATATATATATATATATATAATATATATTATAAATATATATATATATATATATATATATATATATATATATATAATTATATAATATATATATATATATTTTATATATATATATATATATATATATATATATATTATATATACACTATATATATATGTTATAGCTCACATTTTACCTTCCCCTCATTGTGACCACTCATTCATTATTAAAGTGCAAACTAAGGGATAATAATTAGTATAGGTACACTACACTTCAAATTATATTTATATGCTATCAGACCCTTATCCTCAGACTCCTCATTCAGAGTCCTCTGGTGATAGTGCCATCTTGAGCAGGTCCATGTTCCCCTTCATGAAGATCAATATCTCAAAACTATCGGAGGTCAGACTCGCTCTCTTGGCCTTCATGATGTCCGCCCCCTGGGAGAACAGCCTCTCCACAGCTGCAGAGCTGATGGCAGTATTATACTTAACAAATGCATCTACCTAGGCGGCACGGGAAAGGGCGGGAACCATGGCCTGCTCCAGCACCTTACTCCTCTGCTTCTCTGAGCACCAACTCTCAAGCTCTTTCCCCTTCTTGTTGGAGAGACGGGTAGAGTTGGTGCCCTCTGTAGCTGTGGGTCCTGGGCTCCTCAAAGCCTGGAAGTAATAGATACATTTGTAATATATATATTAAGTACAAATATTTAGTAATGGGAGTCAGAAAAAAACATATATACAGCTACTTTTTTTTTCTTTTCTTTTTAAACATTTATGCCTATAGCGCGCCTGTAGACAGTGCCCTCCAGGGCTCGGATGGTAGACCCTGGAGGCTCACTTGAGGGCTGTGATGGTTGGCCCTCGCCCGTGGTGGCGCAGGCAGGATTTTTATAGTGACGCCTATAATTAAAGGCTCATGTCGCCCCCCTGTGTCCTCCGATGCACTCGCAATCGAAGGTAGAGTTAATGGACAGGGCATGTGGGTGTTCTTAGGCCACTCGACAGAGCAGAAATATTTTAAGTGGACTTATGGGTCTCATTCGGGACTTCGATCGAAGACCCGAGAACGCCACTCGATGACGCTAACCACTCTGCTACCGCCTCCCCAATACTTAGAAATATAAAGTGCTGAGACTTTTTTCAAATACATTATTGCACTTAAATCATAAATATTATAATTTATCAGCATGACGCTTAAGATTGCTAATATAATGACTTGGAATAATGAAGTGTCACCTATGAACTGAAGATGCAGTAGATCTCGATAAAATCAATAAGTCTCACCTTGAAAAAATCATCCTCTTAGTCTTCTTCTGAGGTATCCAAGACTGCCTGCTCTGTGACCTCGAACAGTAGTCTTGATTTCACAGCATCCACCTTCTCAGGGTTAAGAAGGCGGACCACAGGCAGCTTGAAGAGGGGGTGAATTGCTGTGGCCATCAAAAAGTCCATGTTATCAAATAGGGAGAGGAACCTGGCCTTGAAACCCTTGGGTCTCTTATCACCAAGGACCAATATTTAGCTCTACAGCAGAGCCATAGTCATTGTAACCAAATAACAGTCACCAGCACACGCAGCATACACGTACACACCTGTGTATGCTCGCGGCGTCTGTATCACTGGTTGATGGCCCTCTGATCAGCCTCTCCTTGCTCATAATATGTACTTATTATATGCGGTAAATGTGTCATGAAGATGATAGTTGGGTCAGTTTTTCTAAACATCCTGTGGTTACTTCATAATCATGGGTGAGAGCAAACGATATGTAGACATGAATGAGTCGGCGAGGAATGTGTGATGTTCACAGATCAGCCCGCCACCACCAAATCATGTTTCTAGTATACGGCCATCAGCCCTCCCGCGGCCTCGCTGCACAAGACTTTCTACTCATTCTCATCCCTATTCTGTCCATCTTCCTAATGCAAGAGTAAATCAATATCTTTACTCTTTCATCCCTTTCACTGGTAAACTCTGGAACTCTCTTCCTGTTTCTATTTTTCCACTTTCCTATGACTTAAATCTTTTCAAAAGAAGAGTAGAAAGTAAAAGAAGTAAAGAGTAAAAGAAGACACCTCCCGAACTAAATTGGCCTACCCCTCTTGTTTTTATTTTATTCTCTTACCGTCTTCTTTATAGGGACTGGTATCTAAGCGGGCTTTGTGTTACCCATTTTTGTTGTGCCCTTGGCCAGTTCCTTGTGAACTGCCTTGAGTCTCACTTAACATAGTTTACAGTAACATCTAAAATATCTCAATGATATTACTGCATCACACAGATAATGTTTATATTAATTACAACCAAAAATGTAGAAACAAAAAATACTTACAAAGCAAGGCAGGAAGAAAGGCTGGGAGGTCACGTGTTTAGTCTAGTGAAAGGGCGCTAATAACTGCGGCGGCGCGACCCTTGTTCAAGTTGTTTGGCTCACGGGTCGACCAGCAGCATTTCCTGGACGGTGCGCAGCGCATAGCCGCGCAGGAATCTTTTTCAAAATTGGGAGTTTGCGGACTTGTTTGCGTTTGCGGAAGTGCTTCCGCAAACGCAAATCCGCAAACATTTACACTTCCGCAAAAGAGTTCTGACTTCCGCAATTTGCGGAAGTTTTGCGGAAGTGCCCACCTCTTGACACACACACACACACACACACACACACACACACACACACACACACACACACACACACACACACACACACACACACACACACACACAACCCCCCCACTCAACACAAACACACAAACATATAAAGGCATAAAAACACTTCACCTTCTCTTATCACTATTTGCAAAGTAAAAAATAATCACACACACACACACACACACACACACACACACAGAAAGCATTGTGCGGTGTGTTTGCGCTGTCCGGTGTACAAAAAGGCTGTTGGCGCTCAATGATATCTTGTTGTTCCATCGACACTCGCCAACTCCCTCCTCGACCTCTCCAGCGGCTCTCCTGTCCCCGCGTCACTCAGCGGCGATGTTAATTGACCGCTTCTCTTCTGAATCATTCCTCATTAAGGGTGATTAGAGGCAGGAGCGAAGGGAGGGGGAGGGAAGGAAAGGTAGGGAGGAGGAGGAGGAGGAGGAGGAGTGGGATGGGAAGGAAAGGAAGGAAGGGCAGGTGGAGGAAAGGTAGGAAGGAAGGAGTGGGAGGAAAGGTAGGAAGGAAGGAGTAGGAGGAAAGAATGGAGAGAAAAGAAGATAGGACGGGAAGGAAAAGGGCTGAGAAGGAAAGTTAGGAAGGAGTGGGAGGAAAGAAGACAGGACTAGTTGAGAGAATACAAAACTGGTCTGTGAAAAGGTGAATTACTATTTTTTTTTTTTTTTAAGATTTTTGGTTTATTGAAATTACAAGCAAGTGTATCTATTGTTTACCTTTCTCTATACTTATTTATTATTTTTGTGTGTATTGTTTTAAGTTATAAGAAAGGCAAGATAAGTGTGTGTGTGTGTGTGTGTGTGTGTGTGTGTGTGTGTGTGTATGCTTGAGGGTAGAGTGGTAAAATTGTAAAGAGGGCGGTGGTTACCCGTGTGTGTGGCAGGTGTGCCTTGACTTATTAGGTAACGACAGGGCAGGTGAGAATGAAATTACTTATGACTTGTATTTGTGGGGGGGGGGGGCTTATTTAATTTTATATATATTTTTGTTATTGTTTTTTGGATATTGATTATATGTCTGTTCATTTGTTGTGAAAGAGGTCTGGTGAAGGAAAGGTGACTGGAAATGTTAAGAGGAGGAGAAATATGTGATCGTGTAGGAGGAAGAGGAAGCATAGGAGGAGGAAGAGTCAGTGATTATGTGTTTTCTTTACTCCTGTTTTTCAATTTTTTCTTCCTACCTACCACTTTTTTTTAAATTTATCTTTACATCCCACAATAACAACAAACTACTACTATAAACTATTTCTACTACTTCTACTACTATAAAACTACTACTATAAACTACTACTACTACTATAAACTACTACTACTACTATAAACTACTTCTTCTACTACTACTATAAACTTCTACTGCTACTATAAACTACTACTACTATAAGCTACTACTTCTTCTACTACTATAAATACTACTATACTACTACTACTACTACTATAAACTGTTACTACTGCTATAAACTACTACTTCTATAAACTACTACATCTACTACTACTATAAACTACTACTACTACTATAAACTACTACTACTACTATAAACTACTACTTCTATAAACTACATCTACTACTACTATAAACTTCTACTACTACTATAAACTACTACTACTATAAACTACTATTACTACTATAAACTACTACTATAAACTTCTACTACTACTATCTCTACCACAACCAAACACATTTACCCAAAAAATATATAAACCAAACTCCACACAAATCCTCCGGTCACTTATTTCCCCTGCCATTGTTTCATTGTTCCCCGGCAGGACACTCCCCCTGTCACGCCCCCTGTCACCCCTTGACCACCCCTGTCCCTCTGCCACGCCCCCGCCCATTCCCCACGCCCTCACCCCTTCCTCCTACAGGCATGACTCTTCTCCCTCCCATTGACGCTTTTCCTTCACCTTCTTACCATCAATTTCGTGACTTTTTATATTCCTTCCTATAGTCTATTTTTAACGAGGCGAAAATTCCATTCTATCTTAAGGTCTCATGCTTTAAATTATGCCTATGTTTACCTGATAATATGGTTAACTATAATTAAATACAGCTGAAATTTAGAAGAACTGTAGTATTCCCTTCTAGCATCAAATATCAGTCAGTGAGCAGCAAGGGGTCAGGATTTTTCACCTCCAAAAAACCCTTAAGATATAGCTTCCTTTTCAAAGACTTCAGTTTTTTTTTTATTAGTTTCCATGTATTCGAGCATAATGGTGTCTAGTATTTACTATTTCTAGGTGCTAAGAGAAGTTTCTGGTTGGCGTTTTGTTTATTTCCTTAGTTTCCTGTCTTACTTTTGCAATGTTTGAAGAAAAAATAATCTTCATTTTTTTGGCCATTTGTCTCTTCTCTTCTCTTTATCAGGAGGAGTTACTGTGAAAGTAGAAGAGTTTAATACTATAGATTTATGATATATAGCGACAATGGACGAGAGAGAGAGAGAGAGGGAGAGAGGGAGAGAGGGAGAGAGTCTTTCACGGCCCGAAGATTTAAGGGCCATGTTCTGCTTAATGATTATTTGTCATCACCACATTGACACGTCCATGCCGAGTGGCCACAATAGGTGATCACCGTCTGGCCAGGGGCGTCTCTCTCTCTCTCTCTCTCTCTCTCTCTCTCTCTCTCTCTCTCTCTCTCTCTCTCTCTCTCTCTCTCTCTCTCTCTCGCCAGTGTCAACCTCACAAGTTACATCTATTTCAACTTTTTTTCCTTGCGTCCACAACCACTTAATCTTGACGGATGCCTCGCCGGGGGATCATATGGAAGGCCAGAATTGTGATGTATTGCGATTCAGCGGCGGAAAAGTTGAGGAACACGATTGTACCTTTTGTGGGAAGGGGGGGGGGGCGTGTTTGGGGGGATCGGCCACCTCAAAGGGTCAGTCTGCCTTATCATGTTTTGTAATGATCACGTTTCTGGCGGGTAGAGAAGAAGGCGACGGATTAGGTGAAGGAGGTGTAGGAGTTGTCAGTGAGTGTCCCGGCGATGTCTCTTTCAGGGTACCAGCCGGACAGTCACCACAGATGTCCTTTCCTTCCCTCCCTTCCTTCTTACTCCCTTCCTTCTTTTTTCCCTTCTTCCTTTCTTCTTGGTGCCGGACAGAGGAGTAACCACAAATGTCCCTTTCTTTCTTTCGTTTTCGTGCCGGACAGAGGATAATCACAATGTCCCTTCCTTCCTCTTCCTTCCTTCACCCCTTTTTTCTTTCTTCTTTGTCTCCATCATCCATCTTGTTCATCATTCTACTTTTCTCTTTCGGTTCTTATCCAGTTATATCGTCCTTATTCTCTCAATCCATTCCTTCATTATATCCTCCATTCTTTCCTCTTCCTCCATCCCACTATCCTCATCCTTTCCCTTTCCTTTCATTCGCTTTATCAAACTCCTACTTATGCAAGCCTGTTTCCTCCTCCTTCCTTCTCCTCCTCGAAGCAGGTGACAAAGACATCATTGTAGCAAAAAAATGAAAAGAACTGAGAAAAACATACGTTCCACACACAGTTATTTTGATGCCACCTAAGCTGCTAATTCTTCATATTAAGTCTAAAGTTGCCGATGGGGGAATTAAAGAACAAACTGCAGCAAGGAAGGTGAAGATGCTTGTGGCAATACTCTGACGGTGGAGTCTTTGTCGTAGGTTTTTATTAATTAACGTAATGAACCTTATCTACCCTTGCCTCTGGTGTTATTATTGCTGCTGTTGTGTATCCCTCCCCCACATGCTTGTTTTGTATCTGTCTCTCTCTGTATCTCTGTTGTCTCTGTCTCTTTCTCTCTTTCTCTGTATCTGTCTCTCTCTGTATCTCTTGTCTCTCTCTGTCTGTCTCTCTCTCTCTTTCTCTCTTCTCTGTCTGTTTGGCTTTCTCTCCCTCTCCCTCTCCCTCTCCCTCTCCCCTCCCCCCCCCCTCTCTCTCTCCTCTCTCTCTCTCTCTCTCTCTCTCTCTCTCTCATCTCTCTCTCTTCTCTCTCTCTCTCTCTCCCTCTCCTCTCTCTCTCTCTCTCTCGTTGTGTGTGCCTGTGTTGATTCTATTGTGGTTGAAGTCTTCTTTATCTTGGTGTGTTGTTCATTAATCTTCACTTTAAGAATTACTGTTACGGTGTTCTTATCTTAAATTCTTTTTGTGTGTATGTTTGTGTGTTTAAAAATTGCCCATCATTAACTTGTTTTTCTTTGTTAATGCAACGTTTAATCTCTTATCCAGCATGAGTTGAGTTTCTCTCTCTCTCTCTCTCTCTCTCTCTCTCTCTCTCTCTCTCTCTCTCTCTCTCCTCTCTCTCTCTCTCTCTCTCTCTCTCTCTCTCTCTCTCTCTCTCTCTCTCTCTCTCTCTCTCTCTCTCTCTCTCTCTCTCTCTCTCTCTCTCTCTCTCCGTCGCCCACTCCCTTGCATATAATATCTTGAGGACTGTTCCAAGCTCTAGATATTCTTACTTTATTATAATATCATGGAAATAGGAGACGAAAGGTAGAAAAGAAAGGAAGAAGGAAGATAAGAGAAAAAGGAATAAAAGAGGTGGAAAGGAAGGAATAAAAGAGGTGGAAAGGAAGGAAATGAAGGAAGAAAAGAGAAAAAAGAATAAAAGAGGTGGAAAGGAAGAAAATGAAGGAAGAAAAGAGGTGGAAAGGAAGGAAAAAGGAAGAAAAGAGTAAGAAAGGAAGAAAAATGGGAAGAGGTCGATAAGCATCACACTGAGAGGCCGCACAGAAAATATAAAAAAAATAGTAGAAAAGTAAGAGAATAAAAAGAAAATGGAGTAGAAAATATAGAGAATAAACAGAAAATATAGTAGAAAGTAAAGAGAATAATAAGAAAATAAAGAAAAATAGTGAATAGATTAAAGTTGAGGGAATTTAAGCAACTTTTGAGTCTGTATAAAACTTTTAAAAAATACTAGTGTCTTTCCTGAACAGTTTTAAGAACCGAAAGTTGATCAACCAGAGAAAAAAAAATAAGTTAACATTTTTACTTGGATGAAACATAATCATCATCGGTTTGCCTTATTATCATTACTAATAGTAATAGTAGTAGTAGTTGTTGTTGTTATCGTGGTGGTAGAAGTAATTATCGTTTATGTATCATCGTTGTTATTATTAGTTCATTATCATCATTGTAATCATCATTATCATCTGTTTTCCGTCTTTACCCAGAGTCAAAAACCCGATAAAATAGCATCTTGAAATCGCCGTCAATTATCTAACAGGATCCTGTAAATCCCCAGAGTCCCTTGATAGATAAATCCTGTAAACACCATAAATCAGGGTTTAGCTCTTCTTCCCTCAGTGTAAGAACCGTTAATCCCTTTCTGAGGCAGCGGGAGGCGATCTGAATGCCTCGTTAATCCTCTTTGCCTCCACTACAAAGCGACAAGATAAATCCCCTCCTCAACCCTTCCCTCCTCCTCCCTCTCTTCCTCTCCTCCTCCTCCTCGGTGCTGGTCACTCAACGCATAAAAAGTTTTGCTCGTTTTTGTGTTTCTTTGAAGTTAATATTGTTGCTTTTTCGTCTTTATAAGCCTTGAGTGTTTTTTGATTGGCTCGTGTTTTGAGAGAGAGAGAGAGAGAGAGAGAGAGAGAGAGAGAGAGAGAGAGAGAGAGAGAAGAGAACTACAGGAATTAACCACGCAATACAAACTACTGAAGCACCTCCTGGGAATAATTAAAGTATTTTTTAGTCAGTGTATAATAATTAGATAGATAGATAGATAAATGTTACTTTTATCTGTTTTGCTTTTAATTGAACTAAGTAAATAAGAAAATGACACAGACTCTTCCTCCCCTGGCTTCCTTCTTCCTCTTCTCCTATACCTCCTTCCTCTTCTCCTATACCTCCTTCCTCTTCTCCTATACCTCCTTCCTCTTCTCCTATACCTCCTTCTTCTTCCCCTCTCTTCCTATACCTCTTCCCCCATCCCCTCTCCTACTCCCCCCCCCCCCCCCCCCCCCCCCCCCCCCCCCTTCCCTCCCCCCCCCCCCCCCCCCCCCCCCCCATGTTATTGTCATGTTAATCCATCGGGGCGCCGCAGCGGGCCTCTCCTGCACCGATCGTTCGCCTAACTAGCTATTATCGCCGCGCCCTAATTGCCTGTTAATTGCCGCTCGCTCCCACGGCAGTCGTTCGCCCCGCTGATTGGCTGATAATGAGACCATGCAAATTAACGCTCTATAATGTGTTTGTTATATATACGAGTTTATTTCTTATCGATAATCTTGTTTTGGTTGTGTTTGTTAATTTGTGTTTTTGTTTTGTTGTATTACCTGTGAAGTGTGTGTGTGTGTGTGTGTGTGTTGTGTTTTTGTTTTGTTTTATTACCTGTGAAATGTGTGTGTTTTGTGTGTGTGTGTTTTGTGTGTGTGTGTTTTGTGTGTGTGTTGTTTTATTACCTGTGAAATGTGTGTGTTTTGTGTGTGTGTGTTTGTTGTTGTGTTCTGTGAATGTGTGTGTTTTTTGTGATGTGTGTGTTTTGTGTGTGTGTTTTGTGTGTGTGTTGTTTTATTACCTGTGAAATGTGTGTGTTTTGTGTGTGTGTGTTTTGTGTGTGTGTGTTTTGTGTGTGTGTTGTTTTATTACCTGTGAAATGTGTGTGTTTTGTGTGTGTGTGTGTGTGCCCTTGCCCTTGCCCACAATTTGTTTATTTGTATCAATTACTTACTCATGAGTCGTGACTTCATATTGTTTTTGTTAGTTTCTTTTATCTTCCTTGTGTACGTACATTAAGAGTTATGTTATCATGTTAGTATAGATGTTAGTATAGATTTTACCATCTTAGGTGACTACATGTGACGTACACGAATGGTTTTTTTTATTAATTTATTTATTATTATTATTATTTTTATTATTATTTATTATTATTATTATTATTATATAGTTTTGCTTAAGTTTGGAGGATTTTTTGAAGTTACTGTCCTCCTCCTCCCTTTCCTCCTCCTCGTTCTCCTCCTCCCTTTCCTCCTCCTCCTTTTCCTCCTCCTTTTCCTTCCTTTCCTTCTCCTCATCTACAAGGTGAAAAATTGCCTTTTTTTATATATAGTCTATTCATCCCATTTTTTCATCACCTAAATTAGCGTGGGAATGTATAATTTTTGTGGCTTGTTTTGATAAATAATTGTTATTGTTATTTATTATGATTACCTGGGAAAGGGTCCTGATTAATTATTATACACGGGTGGAGTTACGATTTGATTATAGCCATTAATAACCTAGATGAGTCCACTAATTAACAATCTTCAGGTAAGATTAACAATTAGCTCAAGTCCGAGTGCATGAGGTTGGTTGCTTCCTCCGTAACCAGGTAGATCCCCACCCTAATTAAAGGTGTGTTGACAGGTAAGGGGACTAAAGTACCTCGCCAGGGGACAGCGTGGGGATGAACCTATTCACACCTGTCCATGTAAACACACCTATACATTACCGTCGTTCACACCTGTCCATGTAAACACACCTATACATTATCGTCGTTCACACCTGTCCATGTAAACACACCTGTACCTTACCGTCCCATCCTTCCCATGCCCCTGTTCCTTTGTTAACTATTATTTCTCTCTTATATGCCCTCTCCCTCTCCTCCTATACCTCCTTCCTCTTCCCCTCATCTCCTATACTTCATCTAATATACTATAGCAGTAGCCGTGTGTCTGTCTGTTTTGGGTAACCGAAACTGTACATTCAATTTTGAGTGAGTGATGAGATGTTGCAGCCATAATCCCCTAAACTACTCATTACACCCGGAAGTGTAGAGGGGGTGGGGGAGGGAGAGGGAGAGGGACCGACGCACACACATACATGCCGACTATATTTTTCTTCTACTTTTTACTACTCAGTCTCTTTCCTCTTCCTCCTCTTCCTCCACACACCAATGTCACACCATGCACACCAACCATAGAAAAAACAAAAGTATGGGAATAAACATCTTTATTCCCATACTTTTCAACCATCCCATTCCCGCCAATCTCATTAAATAATCAACTTTTCTTCATATTTTCATTGGACATTGTTTATATTTTTGTTATTATTTTACCAGAAACGAGTAAAAACGACCCCGCTACTTTTATTGCCTGCTGTTTATATGTAATGTCTTGTAGTGTAGCAATATAATGGAAGGCAATGGAGCAATATTTATTTTTGTGACCGTATAGAAAGAATAAATGATTGATTTTCTTATGCTTCGTTTTTTTTCATGACTGTCTCGTGTTCTTCCATCCTTTAAATTTCAGACCATAAAAAACCAAAGCAGCGTCGCAATAACAGAGAAAGGAATATGTCCAATGAAAAATAAATAACCTCGACGATTGTTTTTATATATGAAGATGCGCCTTTTGTGAACTTATTCCTTGTAATACATCTATACTCTCTTTTTTCAGGGCATTAATATTAAGCGGCAGACGACATCACGGAGCACCCACGTCCTCCCCTTCGTCTGCGTCGCCGTCAGGAGGCTCGCTCAAGGTACTGTGACATATGTATTCTTGATGTACCGCGAAGGATGGAGGCAAATGTATTATGTTTTGAAATTCATTGTTTTTGAGGAGGAATTCATTTTTTTGCTCGCGTATCTTTGTGTGTGTGTTTGTTTACGACGGGATGTGGTTTGTTTGTTTGTTTGTTTGTTTGTTTGTTTGTTTGTTTGTTTGTTTGTTTGTTTGTTTGTTTGTTTGTTTGTTTGTTTGTTTGTTTGTTTGTTTGTTTGTTTGTTTGTTTGTTTGTTTGTTTGTTTGTTTTGGTTGCTTGGGTTTTTTTGTGATGTTTTTGAAGTTTGAAAAATTGTTTTTTTTTCTTTTTTATCATGAAGAGAAGGAATATCAGGTTAGAATCAGCAAAGCACACAAGACCACACACAACGTAATGCCGAGTTCACTCAGAGAGAGAGAGAGAGAGAGAGAGAGAGAGAACAGCAGGCATCCAATCCCCCAGTGCAGTAATAATGTATAGAGGTCAGCTGCCCCCCCCCTCCCAGCCAGGCGGGGGAGAGCGGGGGGCAGGAGATTGGCTTTAACCCTTCGTGAACCTTCGAGTGATTGATTCCTTGTAGAGTTTTAATGCGTTCTTCAGTGTTCATGTGTCTCTCTCTCTCTCTCTCTCTCTCTCTCTCTCCTCTTCTCTCTCTCTCCTCTCCCCTCTCTCTCTCTCTCTCTCTCTCTCTTCTCTCTCTCTCGTATATGTAGTGTATAGTAGTAAAATATAGTGTATTTACGTCGGTGTTATGTTTACTCTCTCTCCTCTCTCTCTCTCTCTCTCTCTCTCTCTCCTCTCTCTCCTCTCTCTCTCTCTCTCTCTCTCCCCCCCAAGAACATAGCTATAATAAACAGAGTACAAAATAACCACCGTAATATTACAACACCCTTACTAATAACAATAACAACGACAACCACAACTTCCAGAAATAATCCATAACAACCACTACTAATCCTTTATCCTTCTTGACATCGATTCGAATAACATAACTAAATAGTGCAAATATTAATCAATAGAAAATTATCACATGAATTACGTAACTGGTACAATAGACAGACGTGTTGAGGACAGGTATGGTGACAGGTGTTTTAGGAAGAGGTGAAGGAGGGAGAAGAAGAGAGAGTGAAGGAGATAGAAGAGAGTGAAGAGAAGAGAGAGAGAGAGAGAGAGCAGAAGAAGAGAGGTGAAGGAGGGAGAGTGAAGGAGGGAGAGTGAAGAAGTGAAGGAGAGAGTGAAGGGGGGAGAGTGAAGAAGAGAAGAGTGAAAGGAGAGAGTGAAGGAGAGGGAGAGTGAGGGAGAGTGAAGGAGAGGGAGAGTGAAGGAGAGGGAGAGTGAAGGAGAGGGAGAGTGAAGGAGAGGGAGAGTGAAGGAGAGGGAGAGTGAAGGAGAGAGAGAGTGAAGGAGAGAGAGAGTGAAGGAGAGAGAGAGTGAAGGAGAGAGAGAGTGAAGGAGAGAGAGAGTGAAGGAGAGAGAGAGTGAAGGAGAGAGAGAGTGAAGGAGAGAGAGTGAAGGAGAGAGAGAGTGAAGGAGAGAGAGAGTGAAGGAGAGAGAGAGAGAAGGAGAGAGAGAGAGGTGAAGGAGAGAGAGAGTGAAGGAGGAGAGTGAGGAGAGAGTGAAGGAGAGAGAGAGTGAAGGAGAGAGAGAGTGAAGGGGAGAGAGAGTGAAGGAGAGAGAATGAAGGAGAGAGAATGAAGGAGAGAGAGGGTGAAGGAGAGAGAGGGTGAAGGAGAGAGAGGGTGAAGGAGAGAGAGGGTGAAGGAGAGAGAGGGTGAAGGAGAGAGAGAGGGTGAAGGGGAGAGAGGGAGAGTGAAGGTGAGAGAAAGAGAGTGAAGGATATATGATAGTGAATTAACAGGTAAGAAAGTGAGACATTAGAAGGTGTGGAGAGGAACAAAACGAGGATTTTTATTTTTACCTCATGGGAAATTGAACTATAGGGGGTGAGGAAACAAAATCGCTTTATTGCCATGCCCTTTATTGAAGATAGGAAATATGGAAAAAATTGTGAAGGTAATAATGGCGGAATAGAAATACTTGTGGAATAGGGGAATAGGTTTAGCAGTGGAGGTCTGTTAGGGGATGCAGTTAAAAGGAAGGATAGGTTAGGTTAGGTTAGGTTATATTTTATTTATATTATTGTTTTGGTTATATTAGGTATTTTATATGGAATAGGTGTAGCAGTGGAGGTTTTTGTTAGGTAATAGAGTTAAAAGGAAGGGGTGTCGTGTGGTGGGGCTGGAATGATGGAGATAGGATGATTAATACAGGGTATAAATGGTGATATAAATGCATAGAAAAAAAAAGTACAAAATAATGGTGGTATATGAGGTAGCAAAGTAACCTAATCAAGGGGAGTTATGTGTCGTGGAAATGATGAATGGAAGTCTTACTAAAGAGTCTCCGTAAAAATATACTGTAATACATAAATTTTGAAAGACTGCACAAAATATTCATCATCATTATCATAATCACCGGCAACTAAAAATAACAATACGCATGAATAATCACACACACACACACACACACACACACACACACACACACACACACACACACACACACACACACACACACACACACACACACACACACACACACACACACACACACACACACACACACACACACAGTTCTTCCACTTCCACTATTTTCTCTTCATGCAATATCCATCTACTGTGGGGGAGGGGGTAGAGGGGGGGTTCCAGGAAGGAGGGGGTAGAGTTAGGGACGTACAGGAAGGGGAAAGGGAGGGGGGGGTGAAAGAGGGGAAAAGGGAGGGAGGGAGGGGGGTAGAGTGCGAAAGAACCAGGTGTGCGAGAGACCCACCTGGAGGAGGAATCTGTTTCTCTTCCTTCTTTCTTACCTCTGCATCTCACGCCCTTTTTTTTTATTTTTTTTTATTTACTATTTACATTTACATTTACATTACTTTATTACATTACATACTACATTACTTACATACTACATTACATTACATACTACATTACATTTACTACATTAGAATATTTCTTTTTATTCCTTTTTGCATTCCTCTTCGTGTGAATATCGTTTTTTAGCTCTATTTTTGTTTATTCCTTCCTCTCCTTGCTTCTATTTCCTTCCTTCCTTATTCCCTTTCCCACTCCCACTCCCTCATCCTTACCTCTCTTCTCTCTCTCTCTCTCTCTCTCTCTCTCTCTCTCTCTTCTCTCTCTCTCTCTCTCTCTCTCCTCTCTCTCTCTCTCTCTCTCTCTCTCTCTCTCTCTCTCTCTCTCTCTCTCTCTCTCTCTCTCTCTCTCTCTCTCTCTCTCTCTCTCTCTCTCTCTCTCCCCCTCTCTCAATCCCCCTGAAGTGGAATGAATGATTGAGTGGAGTGAAGGTCAATAATTGGAACATTATCAAAGATGGCGATGCTTAATACTTCATCAAACACCTGGTCTAGTAATCAAGCTTTTACCTTCTTCCCTGACACACACACTTGCCCCTTTGCCCTTCTCTCTCTCTCTCTCTCTCTCTCTCTCTCTCCTCTCTTCTCTTCTCTCTCTCTCTCTCTCTCTCTCTCTCTCTCTCTCTCTCTCTCTCTCTCTCTCTCTCTCTCTCTCTCTCTCTCTCTCTCTCTCTCTCTCTCTCTCTCTCTCTCTCTCTCTCTCTCTCTCTCTCTCTCTCTCTCTCTCACACACTTGTTCCCGTCTTTAATATTCTTTACTATCTATCATTTATTTTGTTTCATTCATATCTTTATTCTGACTTTTCTTATTCACCTTTTTCTCCTTGTCGTCCTTCTTTTATCACCTTTGCTCCTTCACATCCCATGCATTCAGTATTTTCCATGCATTCAGTATTTTCGTCGTACAAGATTTCTTTCACACTTCACTATTTTCACACGTCACTACCACTTCTATGCACCTGGAATATCTCTCTCTCTCTCTCTCTCTCTCTCTCTCTCTCTCTCTCCTCTCTCTCTCTCCTCTCTCTCTCTCTCTCTCTCTCTCTCTCTCTCTCTCTCTCTCTCTCTCTCTCTCTCTCTCTCTCTCTCTCTCTCTCCTTTCGTATCTCTATCATTCCTTTCTTCTCACCTCTCTCTCCCTTCTTTCCAACACCTGCAAAATTTACCAGGTGAGCGATAGAGGGAGGGAAGGAAGGAGAGGTAGGGGAAGGGGAGGGGAGGGGAAGGGGTCAGGGAGGGGAAGGGGTCAGGGAGGGAAGGGAAGGGGTCTGGGAGGGGAAAGGGTCATGGAGGGGAACGAGGGGAGGGAGAGGGGAAGAGGGGAAGGATCACCTCGCCACACGTGATTGGTTCCGCGTCGAGTTAAATTTATTCATTGGTAGTCAGAACACAATCAAAAGTAGGTGTTCAATGTTTCACGCCACCAACTTAGGGCGATGCATTATTCCCTGTGGTGTTTAGGCCACGTGGGTTGCCGCCTGTCAGCGCTGCAAGGCGGGATTCTCGACCTTTTCGCTTTTATTTTAAAGTTTGTTTTTGTTTTTTTGTGCTTTTTTTTGTTGTTGGGAAATGGTGGGTTTTTTTTTTGTTGTTGTTGTTTGGAAATGGTGGTGTGCTTTTTTGTGTTTGGAAATGGTAGTGTGTGATTTTGTTGTTGTTTAGAAATGATGGTGTTATTTTGTTGTTTGGAAATGGTGGTGTGTTATTTTGTGTTTGGAAATGGTGGTGTGGGATTTTGTTATGTTTGGAAATGGTGGTGTGTGATTTTGTTATGTTTGGAAATGGTGGTGTGGGATTTTGTTATGTTTGGAAATGGTGGTGTGTGATTTTGTTTGTTTGGAAATGGTGGTGTGTATTTTGTTATGTTTGGAAATGGTGGTGTGTGATTCTGTTATGTTTGGAAATGGTGGTGGTGGTTGTGTGTATATGTGTGTTATAAGTAAACGTACGTATATACATCTATTTTAAACCTCTTCATTTAACAAGGTTGTTGTTATTCTTTACTATACTTTCACTCTTCTATATAGATTGTTTTCTTGTGTGTGCGTGTTATTAATTGTTAAGTGCTTCGTAGAGTGAATCAGGAGGTATACAACGTAACTGCACACAGACACAGACACAGACACACACAGACACAGACACACACACACACACACACACACACACACACACACACACACAGACACAACACAGCACAACACACGACACAACACAGCACACACAACACAGCACACACACAGACACACACACACACACACACAACACAAGTCACACACACACACACACACACACACACACACACAGTCACACAGCACCACACACACACACACAGTCACACACACACACACACAGTCACAAACACACACACACACACCACACAGTCACACCCCACACACACACACCAGTCCCAAACACATCACACACCCCAGTCACACACACACACACACACACAGTCACACACACACACCACAGTCACACACACACACACACACACAGTCACACACACACACACACAGTCACACCACACACACAGTCACACACCACACACACACACACACACAGTCACACAGTCACAACACACAGTCACACAGTCACACACACACACACACACACACACACACACACACACACACACACACACACACACACACAGCCGTGGGAGCATAGCGACACTGGGCGGTGGACTCGAGCATGAAACATCATAAACACATAAAGGGAAGGACACAGGATTATGAATACGTGTGGCCGCCCAACACAAAGGGAGGGCAGGGAGGGAAGGGGAGAGAGAAAGAAAAGAAGTCCGGGGAGGGAGAGGGGAAGGGAGGAAGGGGAGGGGAGAAAAAGGACCAAGTTCTAAGCTGCCATTAAACGTAGTGACTCGAAGGACTTCATAAGGCAAAGGAAGAGGAAAAAATAGGATTGGTGGTGGTGGTGGTGGTGGTAATGGTGATGAAAATTAATAACACTTCTTTTAATTTTTTTTTTTTTCTCTCTCTCTCTCTCTCTCTCTCTCTCTCTCTCTCTCTCTCTCTCTCTCTCTCTCTCTCTCCTCACTCATTCCCAAGTCGTATATGCTCATTTCGCCGTCTGGCGATTGCACTAGCTCGCGTACTCCATGGGTGATACGCTGCACCCGCGCCGCACACCACACCAATCGGAAACCCAACTTGCGCCGAGAGCAAACTGCGAGCCAACCACCGCTGAACAAAACACATGGAATAACGCCACGCGCGCACACGCGCACACGCCACCCCCACCGCAGCACAGTCACACACACACAGCACACACACACAGCACACACACACACACACACACACACACACACACACACAGTCCACACACAGCACACACACACACACACACACCACACACACACACACACACACACACACAACACACACACACACACACACACACACACACACACACACACAGCACACACACACACACACACACACACACACACACACACACAGTCACACACACACAAAGAAAGATGTTGTTTTGAAAGTGTGTTAAGTATAAGTTAGGGGCGTGTGGGGGGGGCATGATGACGTGGGAGGTAAAAAGGACTTGAGGGGGCATGTGTGGGAGGGGGGGTACACAGGGGGGACTGGTGAGGGGGGCACAGGGGGGGGATCCCTCATTAATCTCCTTGTTTCTTGTCCCAAACTAAGAGTCGTTTGTCATCGGTGTCCTGGGCGGGAAACGAGCGAAAATTTGTGGGACCTGGACCATGTTACCATTAGGAGAAACGAGAGAGAGAGAGAGAGAGAGAGAGAGAGAGAGAGAGAGAGAGAGAGAGAGAGAGAGAGAGAGAGAGAGAGAGAGAGAGAGAGAGAGAGAGAGAGAGAGAGAGAGAGAGAGAGATACGACCGATTTTTAAAACATCGACTAGAGTCGAACGTGGAGTTTCCATGTTAGACGCAGTTCTCGGTTGGGATTTCGGCGAGAATTCCTATCGGCGACAGTTCCATAAACATGTGGCATTATATAGTGTATGCCTGTATGTTTTATTCTTTGTGCAATGAATTTTGTAAAGGCAATTATGTACAGTACGTGAGGTTAGGCTAGGGTCTCATCACCTATTTTCTTCATTTATTCATTTTTACCGACATTTTCCCTGATTTTCATAGCCCTCCCCACTACCGGGAGTCGAGATTGTCATGGTCATGTTATAGTTATTATCTATTTGCACAACTAATGAGGCCTCAAATCCTTAAAGGAACAAAAAAAAAACTATCAAATGGAAGAAAATACCTAATGCAAAAATGAGATTACAAAAAAGACTTCCTTTCATCTATTTATTCTTCCACGTATCTGCCAAGTCCATTTGTAGGAAGAAGATACAATAAGAGACACGAAGGAGGAGAGGAGGAGGAAAAGAATGGAAACTGAGAACAAAGAGATGGAAATGAAGTATAGAGGAGGAGGAGGAGGAAGAAGGAGGAAGGAATGGAGGAATGGAGGAAAATTAGGAGGAAAAGATAGTGAAGTCCTCCCTCTTGTCTGTGTATTGCCTCGTTTTCTATACTAGGCGAGATTGGTCTGTTTGTGTGTCTGTGTGTGTTGTTCTCCTTTATTTTTATTACATTTGTATTATTTGCGTTCTTTAGACAATTTATATGTATTTTGTTCTTCGTCGTGTTAGTATATTCTTGCGTACATATGTCTATACTCGTGTGTGGGTGTGGGTGTGTGTGTGTGTGTGTGCGCGTGTGGCTTTGATCAGTTCAACATCCACATTTTATACCTCAAGATTAGTTCCGAATCAATTATATGAGATGAGGGGAGATTGATGTGGCGTGTTGGGGGGGTGGGGAAGAGGGGGGAGGTGTAGGGGGGGGGGGGGGTGGAGGAGAGGGAGAGGGGTGTTGAGGGGGTGGGGGAGGGAGGGAGGTGTAGGGGGGGTGGAGGAGAGGGGTGTTGGGTGGGGGAGGGAGGATGGAGAGATATGGAGAGAGAATGCGTGTACTTCAGAACTAGGAGAGAACATAATTATGAAAGGAGAGGGAAAGTGAGATGATGTATGAACGGAGAGAGAGAGAGAGAGAGAGAGAGAGAGAGAGAGAGAGAGAGAGAGAGAGAGAGAGAGAGAGAGAGAGAGAGAGAGAGAGAGAGAGAGAGAGAGAGAGAAGAAAACAATGTATCATCAAAATATCAAATATCTTCCGTCATTTACCAAACAAAGAATATTACATAGTTACTTTTCGTTATAATAATCAGACAAAATACACAACTAAATTAGCATTACCGAATAAATGTGTGAATTCGGTGCAGATCTCGCCAAACACCCAAAACCAATATCGAAACGCAATATCGCTCCCTAGAAATAACCACACACACACCACACACACTATTTTAGGTATATTCGATCCCCGGGCGGAGCGAAGACAGAAGGGCGGTCTTCTTAAAACCCGAGCCCCTGTCCACCCAGCAGTGAATGGGTACCGGGTGTTAGCCGGGGGTTTGTGACCCGCCTCCCGGGGTGGTGGCTTCGGCCAACACTAAAGATGAATGAAAAAAATAAATGTTGATATGGAGACGGGGCCATATGAGCGTTGCTCTGGCCCTGTAAAATACAACTAGATGAATAACACACACACACACACACACACACACACCACCACACACCACACACACACACACACACCACACAACACACACACACACACACACACACACACACACACACACACACACACACACACACACACACACACACACACACACACACACACACACACACACACACACACACAAATATATAAATAAGAATATATGTAATGAGTGTGGTATGTCAGGGATGTGGTTATCACAACATGTGCCCAACACTACATGGTTTAAGAAAGGAGTTGAAGTGAGATTAAAGGATCAGTGGATTACTGCCTGGCGTCATAATTTATCAACAAAAACTTTATGTAGTAACTAAAAGATATTTAAGCTGATTTATGGTATGGAGGTGTACCTCGTCAAACTACCGAAAAGTATTCGCATCCAGATAACTAGATTCAGAACAAGCAACAATAGACTACCAATAAATGTTGGTAGATACACAGGTGTAAACAGAGAAGATCGTTTTTGTAGCAAGTGCATTGCTAATGTTGTAGGAGATTAATTTCATGTCCTATTCGAATGTACTAACGAGGCAATTGTAAGGCTGCGGGATATGTATATCCAGAAATATTACACAATTAGGCCAACGCATTTTAAGTATGTTGCGTTAATGCAAAGTACCAGTGTGAATGTTTTGAAGAACTTGTCATTATTCATCAGATCAATTTTGAGCATGTTTAGATGAGCTAACAAGTATATCTGGTTATTAGTTATCTTTATTTATATTTTTCTGTGTCACTTAGTTTTGGAAATTGACAATTGGATTTCTCCTAACTTTCAGTTTACGTAGTACTTATCTGTATGTTTCTATTAGTATCGTTTAAAATGTCCTGCCAAATGTATTGTATCTTATAGGAGCTGTGCTCCATACTTTATTTATAAAGTCTGAGCAAAAATATATTATATTCTATTCACACACACTCTAAGCAAGGAACAAAGAGCACATACATTTCAGCACGCGAGGATCATCATAATAACATCACCATAACATACTGTAATCATGACATCCAAAACCTCACACGCTACGTTACTTGTTATAGCAACTTTACGTGTCCCTCAAACGTCTAAGATATTGTTTACCTAACCTAAACGTAACCTAATCTAATCTAACATAACCTTACCTTACCTAAACCTAAACCTAAACCTAACCTATAAGATCTTTTATCTACTATTTACTCCTACTTACTATTGTTCATTTTTACTAACTTTACGTGTTTTTCAAACGTCTTAAGATATTGTTTAAGATCATTTATCTATTAATTACGTATATTTTTGTCCAATTACTCTTCTGACGCGTGAGACTAAGGGAATTGTAAAACAACAGAAATAAGACAGTCACTTGTGTTATACCAATTTAATATGTCCCTCAAAGGTCTAATATATTGTTTAGTATCCTTTTTCTACTATTTACTGCTACTTTTTTAGTCCCACTTGAGACTGCGAGGGAATTTCAAAACCACACAAATAAGACAGTCAGCTGCTTTTCAACCTTCTTCTGTGTTTCTGTTTTCTTTTTATTATTGTACCCCCCCTTTTTATGTAATCCCTCCCCTCCTTTTCTTTAGTAATCTTATAAACATGTCAGCTGCCGTGATGCCTCTACGCTACCTGTATATACCCCTACCAGTACATACTATATACGTACATACATACATATACCCCTACCCTATACGTACATACATATACCCCTACCAGTACATACTATATACGTACATACATACATATACCCCTACCAGTACATACTATATACGTACATACATACATATACCCCTACCCTATACGTACATACATATACCCCTACCAGTACATACTATATACGTACATACATACATATACCCATACCAGTACATACTATATACGTACATACATGCATATACCCCTACCCTATACGTACATACATATACCCCCACCTGTACATACTATATACGTACATGCATACACATACCCCTACCCTATACGTACATACATATACCCCCACCTGTACCTACCCTATACGTACATACATATACCCCTACCCTATACGTACATACATATACCCCTACCTCTACACACTACCTGTACACACCTGTAACTCTTCTTTCCGTGCGTCATTTACATATTAATAGCATTTATCAATACGTCAGCTTCTGTTGGCATGCGAGAGGCCACGTCAAGCACTCAGGTGAAGTGATTTTCATTTGTTTTTTGTTTGTTTTGCTTTGGTTAGTGTCGACGATGCGCCTCGGGTCGACCATACAAGGCGAGATCGGTGACTCTAGTTTCCATGAATATATTAGCACCTTTTTTTAACCCCGGTGCTATGTATTTTTTTGTTGCGTTCAGATTAATTTGGGTGTAATTATCGGCGGATGGAGTGGTGGAGGGGGGGATGGAGAGGAGAGGAGAGGAGGGGGGGATGGGGGGGAGGGAGAAGGGGGGGATGGGAGAGGGAAGGGGGGTGGGAGTGCGTGTGTTAAGGTCAGTACGTGAGGTTAATTAAGACTTCATGAGGTGACCAGAGAAATGTTGGATATAGGGTGTGTGGTGTGTGTGTGTGTGTGTGTGTGTGTGTGTGTTATCTCTCGTCTGTCTATGTATATATGTGTGTCTCTCAGTCTGTCTGTGTGAGTGTGTGTGTGTGTGTGGTTTTACACACACACACACACACACACACACACACACCACACACACACACACACACAGTCTCACACACACACACACACAGTCACACACACATACACACACAAACGCCTCCTAGTCAACAATGCGACGCCTACACAAGACAAAAGAGACACTCATAACGTCCTTTAAAATCGACCCTAAACACACGTACACACAGAGACCATTTTCCCTCACACACCCGAAATTCATGAGCCGTAGCGTTGCCTCAAAAGGAAGATAAACACGACTCCAAATTCTTCGGTTTCCTTGTCTGCGTCTCCGGATAAAAGAAGGAGGAGGAGGTGGTGGAGGAGGTGACTGGT
>JACEEZ010001092.1:0-12088 GCA_016584305.1 Chionoecetes opilio | reverse complement strand
CGGGGGAAGCCCCCCCCCCCCCCCCGCCATCCCCAGCCCCAAAGTTTTTCCAGATGATTTATTCTTCTCAGGCGAACTTTTCCCCGACGGAGGTGCGAAGTCGAGGGGTCAGACCGCCGTCATGATGTCCCGTCTAGGCAGTAGGGTGCGCCCTTCATCACGGATCGGGGGTTTGGCGAGTTTTATTTCTCCTGAAGAAGGATAACTGGAGTATGGGTTTCATTTTTTCCCCTAACATTTGGGAAATATCAGAAGTTTTTTTGGGTAGTAGAAAAAAAAAAAATTTTTTTTGGCCTTTTTTTCTATTCCCCTCCTCCTAAACCTTCGCGTAGGGTTTCATGTACATTGGGGGCCCCCTTTCGTCATCTTCGGGTGGGTCCCTTGCTGGCAGGGCGGGACCTTCCTGCTCCCGGAGATCGGGGCCAAATTCCCCCCCGACACGGTGGGGCCCATCTAGAGGAGCGGGCGAGAAGGGTTTTGCGGGGGTTTTTTTTCTTTTCTCTCTTCTCTCTCTCTCTCTCTCTCTCTTTCTCTCTCTCTCTCTCTCTCTTTTCTCTCTCCTCTCTCTCTTTTCTCTTCTCTCTTCTCTCTCTCTCTCTCTCTCTCTCCCCCCCCCTTTCTTTTTACCCCTTTCTTCTCTCCTTTTTCCCCTCTCTCTCTCTTCTCCCCTCCCCCCTCTCTCCTCTCCCCAGAAAGTAACACGATCCTGGCCAGTAAGTGTAAAATACATCTGATGATGAATGACTGACTGATAATAAATATCTATTTCTTGAAAGCATTGATTGTGAAAGGGCGAAGCTCTCCCATCTTATATGGAGTGTGAACCGGCACTAAACAGTAAGTCGCAACGTCCAAGCACATACCCCGGTTGGGTAAAAGACCAATGATGAGGGATAGCAGGATGATCGTAAAAAACTTTATATCAAATGTTCATCGCGACTCGTTTTCGACGTCAAACATAGTAGATTTAACCAGCTTCAGTGTCCCAAGTTTATAACACACGGGTGTGGGTGAACAGCTGCAGAGAATAGGTTTCACAAAATTCGGTGGCAGCAAATTTTGGGTGCGAGAAGGTAGTTGAACAGGAGGGGTCAAAATTGCCTGCCACGCAAGAGCGGATGTGTACCTGCGGGCTGGGCAGCCGGAGGTACACTTTTATCGAGCTTGTCCTAAAACACAATATCTACGACAATTATACGGTTTTACAACAATGCAAAAACGGTTTTAAAAAAAAATTTTGCTTGGATAATGAAAAGCGTTTTATGAAAATTAAACGACGTATGAGTAAATGAATGTGAAAAACACAAAGATTTTAGGAAGAATATGTTTAGGGTGGGACTACAGTTTTGCTGTTTATATATAATGTTTATTATTTTTTATTAAATATTATTTATGTTAAATTTTGTACGTAGTTTTGACGTATAATTGGAATTTTTTTTTTAAATGTTCTTACTTTTAATTCGTTTTTTTGTTAAATTCCCTTAATTGTCCTTTTCAAGGTATTTTACTATGATATTTTTGCTATTATTGAAATACCCAATTAGTTCTACAGTTCGTTTTATAGAATGTCATTGTTTTTAATTTAAAGGGAAATAAAATATAAAATAGTGAAAAGTTATAAAACGTGGCAATAAACTATCAAATTGTGTTTTACAGGCCTGAGCAACTCGTAGGGCCCCAGTCCCCCCATTTGCATTTATTAAATTTAATCCTTATTGCTTGGGTTTTTGGGGGAAAACCCACCCACCGGGAGGGGGGACACAAACCCCCTGGCTAACCCCCGTTCCCCCATTCACTTGCGCGGACAGGGGTCCGGGTTTTCGCCCCCCCCTTTTTCCGCTCCTTCGGCGAGGCGTGTGTTGTGGTGTGTGTGTGGTGTGTGTGTTAAGTTAAAGGTCAGACATTTATTGCCATAGAAAAAAACAAATTAAAACCCATCTTTAAACCTTTCAGGGAAAAGGTTTTGCGAAAAACTCTCGTCAGCAGCCCCAGTTTCAAGCAAGTAATTAGTCACTTCCAAGAGAAAGACTATTACATCCTATCAGTATTATTCTTTAAAAACATCTGAAAAAATATTTAAAAAACACATAGTAACGTTAAAATACTTTTAAAAACCCCAAACACATACCATAATACAGTTTTTAATATTAACTTTTCTAGAGAACCCCACAAAAACACACACCACACACACACACACACACCACCACACACACACACACACACACACACCCCCCTTTCATCACACACAATGTAAAAATTAATTGGGGTTTGTTTCGGAGTGGTTTAACCCTTCTTGGGATAAACTATTTGTTATAGTATAATAATGGTCCCTTTGTATATTTATTTTTAATTTAAATTATAAACGGATTTGTTTGTTTGTAGTAAATACACTAAACTAAAAAGTAAACTAAACTGTGGGGTGGGGGTTTTTGTGTGGGGTTATGGTGGGTGTGGGGTGGTATGTGTGTGGTGTGTGTGGTTGTGTGGGGGTGGTGTGTGGGTGTGTGTGTGTTTGTGTGGGGTGTGGTTTTGTTTATAACAGTTTACGTTGAGAAATTTAAGGGGAAAAAAAGGTGAGGGACAAGACAAACAATTAGAGTCTGGACATATCTCGAGGGAAGGGATTTTCAACACAATTATGAAATCATTATATACATACTTATAAAACACACACACACACACACACACAGACACACACACACAACAACACACACACACACACACCACACCACACAATACACACACAACACCAAACAAAACACACCCCACACAAAACACACAACACTATGATGATAATTTCTTAATTTCCAACGATTTCTCAGTGTCGATAAAAGAAATAGGGTTTATCTGCAAACTTTTCAAAGATGTCTATGTACTATTCCCTGTAACCAGCTTGAAATAAAAGCACTCAATTCCTTAAAACAAATGAAAAGGCTATGGGATTTTCCCTGAGCGTAAAAAAACAAACTCATGTTTTCATGTTATAAACAGTAAAAAACAATCCTCTAACCCCAACTACCATTAATTTAGGCATGGTGTTTTTTGATAAGTTGAAAATAGCAAAAGCAATTCCTATTCACAAGCTGGTGGTAAGATGAAAAAATAATTACTGATTAATCTCCATTTTACCATCAATTAGAAAAATTTTTAAAAAGCATTGCTCCCCGGCCCTTAATTTTTTGAAAATAAAAATTTTATTATGACCCCAAATATGGCATAGAAAATAGGCCACATAATCTCCCTTCTACATTTTTATCTCCTCTTAAAAACTATTGTGTACTTTAGTGCAAAAATGAAAATTTTAAATTAGCTGGATTTTACAAAGTTAGGGAAAAAAATAGAAGCAGTTTTCTTGAAACTCTTATTTGTTTTGGTTTTTTCCCCCCACTAATATGATCGGAATATGGGGGGCAGCCTGCAAAACCCTACATAGAAATCTTATTTCTTGCCCAAAAAAAGTTACTACGAGTTATGAGTACAATAGTCGACTTGGCAACAACCCCCCCCTTTTTCGAAAGCCCCAAGTATTAAAATCCCTGACATAATCCAGCTAAAAACATGTTTTTTTGTTTTACAACGCCTTGAATAATTTTCAATCGTTTATGGATTTCAGATATCACAACTTTTTGCCCCAGGACCAGACAATCTCCGAATTCCTTACTGCAGAACCTCAATGCTCAAAAGTTTTTATTATAGGGGTGTTGGAAAGGGAATCCTTTCCCCGAAATCATCGACATGTAAAATTCAAATAGGTTTCAAAAAAAAAGAAAGAAAAAAAAATAACTACAAACTATATAGTTCTATAACATAATTAAAAATCTTTTTTGTATATGTGTTGTGTATGTATGTATGGTGTATGTGGATAGTATAGATGATATGTATAGTATATGATTGTTTGGAGTCTTCTACTACATCCCATCGCCCAACGAAGAAACGAGGACGAAGATTTAAAAAGCTCCGACACCAGCTAAAGTCCACCCCGTGACCCCTAAGGAAATATAAGTCCCCCAAAAAGGAGGACCTTGTTTGGGAGCGCGACAAGTCCATCCGTGCTGCGAACCCTCCTACCCCGCTGCTGAAATGACCCTCGGCCAACGAACAAATATCACTGTGTCCCTTTCGTCGATCCACCGGGCCGAATAAGAACGCAAAAGAGTTTTCCTGCCCTTTTCCCCTTTCAAGCCGGAAGCCCTTTGTCCTGCATTGGGACGGCAATTTGTCCCCATTTGCGGACGGAAGATTTTGGGGAGAGGGGGGCCCCGTTGGGTCCGGGGAGGATAGGGGAATTTGTGTGTTCCTGTGTTGCAGACGGGACAGGACAAACTGTTGCGGAAACCCCCGAAGCGGTGGGGAAAAAGCAGTTTGGAGGGAAACATCTTTGGAATGGCATTCGACACGACAGCGGCCAACACGGGGATGGTTCAAGGAAAAGGTGTTAAAAACGGGATGAACGGCATGGGAAAGCCCCTGGTGTGGTTGGCATGCCGCCCCCCAATCCTGAAGTGTTCTAAAAGGTGTCTTCGGGGCGGCTGGGTCCATCTTTGGGCCTAACATCGCCCTTTTCAAGAGGCTCCGAATTTTGGCCCTATCTTTGACCAGAGCCACCACCCCCCCTGAACCGACCGCTCTGCATCCGACGAAGAAGCTCACCCCTTGAGAGCTCGGTCACTTGAAAACGTCTGCTGATGTGGGAATCATCCACCGAAGACTACAAAGAGATATCCTGCTCAGCGGGGCCTACCCGGAGGGGGAAAGTCTTACACCCCCCGTGCTCCTGGTGCTTACCACAGGGGCCGAGGAGGGCCAAAGGGCCCATCTACCCGTGAAGATCATGCTCTTCAGCCAGAGGAGATGAGCAGGGGGGATTTGGCGGGGATCCGGAGTTGCTTTCTTTGTGCCCGTTTACCGAAATACTGGAATGGGGCAATGATTCCGTCCTACCACCCAAAAGAAGACCGGACTTCATCACGACGTGAAGAGGACTGCGACGAGGGGGGGGTTGCGTGGGTCGCGGAAGTCCCATGCAGCGCCATCTTGGTACCTTTCCCGGGAAAACCCTGATTCCGATCAAACCTGATCTGAGGGCGGCCTTTTTGTGACCGCACCAGCCCGGAGCAAAAGGGGGAGATGGTAGGGGGAATGAAGCGCCTTTCGACGACCAAGAATCAGGGCCCCCCAAGTCGAAGACATCAATCAATCTCAACGGGCCCGCTTCCGCCTTCTCCCCAGGCCCCGGCCCAGCATGTTTGAAACGCTATAGGGGGCCCAGCAACCGACCTTCCTTGGCTGAGCCCCTGAAACATGGAACAGGGATTGTGTTTAAAGTGCGCGAAGAAGGGGCTGGGTCTGAAGGTCACAAAAACGATCTGCAGAACGGGGGAATCCCCTCTTTTAACGCTTCCCTCGACATCGGACGAGGACGAACGGAAAAACCCATTTCCCGCTTCCCGCCTCCACACGAAAGTGCCCCAAAAAAAAAACGAAGGCGGAACCCAAAAAAAGGTGTTTGGGGTAGGAATAAAAAAAAAAACAGATCAACAAATCGATATTTCAAATTCGTTTCCCTGACCTAGGCTCTTCTGAAAACGAAGATGACAGAAGCAGATAAAAATGGGCGACAAAAAAAATCGAAGATTGGTTTGGACAAAAGAAAACTGATTAAGTAAATCGACCTGCTGAAATCGAATCTGATGTTCAATTAATTTCCACGTCCAGTTTTTTAGAACCCGACGAATTCATGAAAAAAATATGGGTAAAAATCAGCAGAAATAGGGGTTTTACCCCAAAGTTTTCATTTAAACTCTTAAACTTTTCTTTTCTCAAGCCATTTTGGCAGGAGTGTTTTTTGGGCAGGTGGTTTTTCGTGAGCAGGGGAGGGTGGCGCGCTGCGTTTGGCGAGGGGTTAGCAGGCTGGGAGTACATTTTTACCCACTGATCGTACAGTATTGAATTGTTTAAACATTTTTTTTTCTTTTCAGATATGTGTGTTGATTTAGGGAGTCCTAATTTTAGTTGGTTACCCTATATGTACCTTTACCGGGCTGTGCTGGAGCACCGTAAAGTGTAATGCATCGGAAGTTTTTTTACATATGTGGAATTTTTACCCTGAAGTCTGAAGGAAAAAATCTTTCAAAGAATGTTAAAGCAGTTATCTCATTACTTCAAAAAAGGGCCCTAAGGGGAAAAAAAA
The DNA here is from genome assembly GCA_016584305.1 of Chionoecetes opilio. Classification (NCBI taxonomy): domain Eukaryota; kingdom Metazoa; phylum Arthropoda; class Malacostraca; order Decapoda; family Majidae; genus Chionoecetes; species Chionoecetes opilio. The sequence goes on along the minus strand of JACEEZ010001092.1, from coordinate 5,898 downwards.
GTGGGCCTCAGTGGCAGAACCCCCCGGTGAAAAAACCCTTTAAAAGGATTTTGTGGCAAAGGCCTTAGGCATGGCATTCGCCTCCAAGGGTTTTGGGGAACAAAAGGTCCAGTATGATGTTACTTTGCCTCATAAAATCAAAGGGTATCAGTAAAAAAAGCGAGCCCAAAAAAAGGGATCTGACGTACCTTTTGCTATCAGGCCTGTGACATGGCCTGTCTCCAGCCCCAAAGTTCCAATTTCAAAATGCTCTAAGGAATAGACCGAAAGAGGGGATAACCCATGGATACAGACTTTCAAGAAAGCAGACAACAGAGGCCGAATTTATCAGTCAGGGAAAAGTACATGCTTTTCTAGGGGGCTAGATCTACCCAAGGAGAAAAAGGGAAATCCTTAGATCGTCTAAGGAATGGGAAATTTTTACAAGAAGGGTTCCATCACCGTTTGTCGTAGACATAAGAATTAAGCTTCTTCAAGATGGAACACAAACTCTTTACTGCTTTTTATGTTGGGAAAAATGGGAAAAACTTTGTGAGTCTCACACTTTTTATAAGAGTGGGGGCGGCGAGATTAGGAAAAAAACCCCTAAAGGCCGTTCTTCTGGGATAAAGGAAATAATCTTCCGAGTGTTCCAATTGCGCAGGCCATGAAATGAGTGAAACTTTTGAAACTATGAAGACTTTGTTATCTGCTGTTAAATAGAAGAACATCGTGGAATTGGTGGGGACCTGAAGGGAATCTCTTGTTTTTTAGGACTCCAGTTTTGGTTACAAAAGCACATGGTTTTCTTGTTTGGGGATCTAGAGCGGGCAGCAAACATTACCCAAAAAGGAAGACCAGCACGCCGAAAGCCCCCCTGGAGGTTTAACTGTATGTACACACTCTTTTTACAGTAAAAAGGTGTACTTACCCATTTCATCTGAAACTTGGGTTTAAAGAAAAATTTGTGAAAGGCCTGGATCAAAATGGGTGGCTTTCAGTATTTTTTAGCAAAGTTTTAAGCACTGTATCTGAAACCAAAGTAAAGGGAGGTGTTTCAATGGCCCCAAATCGCAACTCTCAATGATGATACTTTTAAAGAGCCCAACGCCCGGAAAATCTGCTGGAAAGTTTTGGGCTGTTAAAAGAACTACCTAGTAATGTTCGAGCATCGAATTTTGAGGAACTTTTAAATGACATTTGAAGAGTTACCCGCGCTTGGGGCTAGATGTACTCAAAATCCACTTTTCCACCAAACTTATTTCTTTCCCCAAAGAATCTTGGCGGGGTCAGGATGAGCAGGGGGAACGTTCCACCAGGACATGCCACCATAAACCCCATCCAAGGGCGATTCAGCCCAACATGATAGGGGCTTTTTGCGGACGAAAAGACGTGAAATAGTGCTCCTACAAACGAAAGAGCAAAACTACAGAAACACTTTTGATGTATATGGAGAGGGTGGACTTTTGTGTGTTAGGTTAAATTTTTATAAAGTATATTTCCCCAATTTGGTCTTGACTGTTCTTTTGAAGAAAAAAGTTAATCGCTGTTCTTCGAACTAGCGATCTTTTTCCAAAAAAAATATCGAAGTTGTGTTCCAAAAAATAATATAATATATTAAAAAAATAAAAATATATATTATATAAATAATATATATATATATATATAAATAATATATATATAACAATAACAATTTTAAAATACATATATAATTATTAATATATTTTAAATATATAAATATATATATATAATAATAAAAATATATATAAAAATATATACATAAATAAATTAATATATATATATAATAAAATTTTAAATAATATAATTATATATAAAATATATAATATTAAAATCAGAACTACGTGATTTGGCATATTTTTGGTATTTCCAAGATGTGGGCCCTTTTCGGAATATTTGGGAAAATAAATTTAAGATATTTTTTTCAGTATGTACATTTGGTCCTAATAAAACCCCAGGCACCACCATAATTTAAATTCGGAAAATATATTAAATAGGGGGATTGTTTTGATTAATTATATAATTATATATTACGATATAATTATAATAGCTATTAAAATTAAAAATGCCGATTTTAAAAAAAAATTTCGTGCTAGAGAAAAAAACCATTTTTTAAATCAGCAGCGAAAATGCTTTCCAACCCACACCAAGAACTCAGAACCATTTTTGGTTGTCGACCCGTGTAAGGGTCGAATCTTAGAGGAGCTACAAAACGTTCGTTTTTGCGCGACCATAAATATTGCCCAATTTTCACAAATTTGGTGGGAAACACTTTTATTTGACAAGGAACAGAGGAAAGCAGTATGGACTTGATACATTATTTGTTTCTACTAATACATGCCGGGAACCTAATGTATATGATGTATGAGATGTATTAGTAGGGATAGTATGTTTAACTAAAGGGTATTAATCAGGCAAATTAGGAGTGGGGTGTCGGGAAGCATGAAGCATTTACATTGCATTCGAGGAACCCGAGTGCATGAAACTTTTACGCATTTTTGTAGATTATTTTTTAGGATTTATGTATGGATGTTTTTTACAGTATTGTAGGTCGCAGATCTTGATATGTGTAAAAAATGAAGAAAACAGTCTGATAAAGTATGTGAGTATTTGTGTAAAATAATGGTAACGCATGTTATCAATAACAAATAGCATTCATATAACAGTGATGATCTTCTACGACTTCTCCAAATGTGATAAGTTTTTTTCTGGCTTGAGGTCCGTATAAGAGTCTGACTCATCGGACCAATATATTCCATTTCTGTGTAAAAGCAATCTTGTGATAATTTTATACAGAGGTTAATAAAGTATAGAAAAAATATCAAATATCAAATGATATACTAATCTATATAGGAACTTTATGCCGCAAGTGTTTTCTTAGATATAGCCAAGGCCTTTGACTCATTAGATGATTAGACCATCACATATTAGAGGCTAAACTAATGAATTTTGGTGTGAGGGAATGTGCTTATAGCTTATTCGTGAGCTACCTATCTGATCACAAGCAATCTGTTTTCTGTAATGGCGAGAATTCTGATCGTATCTTGATACGATCTGATGATGATATCTTGATTTTGCTTGTCCATCAAGCAAAGTGTTCCACAAGGGTCGATTTTAGGCCCCATCTTGTTTCTGATATATGTAAATGACATAACTAATGCAAGCATAGTGCTCTTTTTCCTTATTCGCAGATGACTCAAGCTTCATAGTCGCAGGCAAAAGTCTTTTATCCCTTCACAATAAACTAACTCATGAATTAACTAATGTAAACAAGTGGATTAAAGCTAATAAATTACGACTCAATATTAATAAAACTCATATATTATTATTCCAGAATAGGTCTTTAGTGCATGACTTGGACCCTGTAAGTATAGATAGTGAATTTATAACCGTGTTTACAGTCGACTAATGTTTAGGTGTCATAATAGGTGAATATTTCAACTGGAAGCAACACATTTATAGTTTGTGTTAGTATATCTAAGATTTGTGGTGTCTTGTATCACATTCGTTATAAACTCACAACTGAAAACAATGTAACCATATATTATATACACTTGCTATTTCAAAATTATGTATTGCGTATCAATTTTGGGTTTGCACTTGGCCATCATTTCTAGACAGCGAGTCAAGGCTCAGAAGGCAATTCTACGCGTTCAACTTTCAAGAAAATAGTTTGATTCAACAATTTATTTTTCATCTAAAATCTATTAAAGTTCCTTTTATCCATAAATACTTCACGTTGATCGCTATATTTAATTCTATAAAAGAAATTATTACATTTTCCAGGTACAAGATTATACTCATAATACCAGAAGAAAAGAAAAATTAATACGTCTCCATTTAGAACAACCTAATACAGTAAATTATATCCTGTGTCCTCAGGTGTGGAACTTCTTACCTAGTCTAGTAATAAACAATATCAATAATTGTACCGTTAACAGCTTCACGTATAGAATAAAAAAAGTAAATTTTGCATTCACAAACACAATGAAAGAATACATATGATTACTGAGCTCTTTTTGTTGCAACATATAATGTAATCATATTGTAAGAGTCAACTTGTATAATTTATGTTAATATTTGGATAATTCAATTAAATGATAATTATTATTATCATTATTATTTTAGAGGTATATAGCTATTATCAATTATTTGCTTTAATACTTAAGTTCCTTCCTGGCCCATATAGTATGTTTTATTTGTTGTTGTATGCCTTCGTGTGAGAATATTATTATTATTATTATTATTATTATTATTATATAAATAGATGAATCCACACACACACACACACACACACACACACACACACACACATACACACACACACACACACACACACACACACACACACACACACACACACACACACACACACACACACACATTGTGTGTGGATGAGTGTGGTGTGTGTGTGTGTGTGTGTGTGTGTGTGTGTGTGTGTGTGTGTGTGTGTGTGTGGTGGTGTGTGTGTGTGTGTGGTTGTGTGTGTGTGTGTGTGTGTGTGTGTGTGTGTGGTGTGTGTGTGTGTGTGTGTGTATTCATCTAGTTGTTTTTCATGTAGTTGTATTTTACAGGGCCAGAGCAATGCTCGTGTGGCCCCGTCTCCATATCAACATTTTTATATCATTCATCCTTAGTGCTTTGTGTTGGCCGAAGCCAGCACCCTGGAGAGCAGGTCACAAACCCGGCTAACACCCGGTACCCATTCACTGCTGGGTGGACAGGGTCTCAGGTTTTAAGGAAACAACCCATTTGTTTCCGCTCCGCCCGGGGATCGAACCAGGGACTTCTCGGTGTGGACCGAGCGTGCTATCCCTTACACACGGAAGTACCTATGTGTGTGTGTAGTGTGTGTGGTGTGTGTGTGTGTGTGGTGTGTGTGTGTGTGTGTGTGTGTGTGTGTGTGTGTGTGTGTGTGTGTGTGGTGTGTGTGGATTCATCTATTTTATATAAAAATAATAATATAATAATAATATTCTCATATACATATACATATACATATCTCATATACATATAACAAGAACATTTTCATGGTCAAGTGGATAACAGCGTTGGCGCGCCATTCTGTGGTTAACCTTTTCGAATCCTCACTGCTACCGGGGATTTTTCACTGAAAAATTCGGGTGGTTGCTGTCCCTCTTGAGCAAGGGGATGGGGTAGTGTGGATCGTGAGGTCCCAGCATTACCCAAAGAAAGGTAATAATGAATTCCAAGCCCGTACCGGGAGAGTGAAACTGGCGATCGCCGGTCTGACTCGCGTTGACAATACTGTTGGAATTATCGACCACCAATTGATGGTCGACAGCAACTGTTAAAATTATAATGTTGATTAATGTGAACTCACCATGCGATAACCCAATTCTACCTTAATCTGCTTTGATACCCTATTTAGCTCTAACTAAGGTATACTCAGCATTGGCAGGTGGGTTGTATTATGCGTTGGCTTGATCTCTATCCTTGGGGAAGTATTGGATGTCGATGTGGTCAGAGCTGCAACAGGCTGGGAGTGGAACTCGTGGCTTTCGTGGTGACTGGTTGAAACCTCCACCTAAAATGGCCGCGATGGTTGGTCGGCCGACGAAGCTTTTCACAGCTGAGCCGATATTATCAAAGTGTGTTTTACAACTCGTCCTTTCATAACCGATTGATCGGTTAAAATTTACTCATATTATTATGAGTTGACTACACCTTAGTGTATAATCAAACCGCTCACTCCAACTTCATGTTGTAGTGGTTCACGCGTTACTATATTACCGCCACCGAAAAACCTTTCAGCTTGGCTCGTGACCGCAACGTATTGTTCCAATAATATTTTACTCCCATACGTGGGTCACTCCATTCGTACTATGTAATCCTTGATTAATGTGGTTTATAGATGATCACCTTTATCTAATTATTTTT
>JACEEZ010001091.1:105000-147894 GCA_016584305.1 Chionoecetes opilio | reverse complement strand
ATGAACACCTTGCACTTCTAAGCTCGAGCTAAGTATGTCACAGCAATGAAAGCTATCACAGTAAGTTAGGCAACGACCTGTACCGAGAGAGAAGGCCGAATACGAGAGGAAAAGACACTCGGATCTCCACGCTACCAAGACGCACTCTAGCGTTCTCCGAGACTCCTGGCTGGTACACATAATTGGTTGTAAATATTCATTTTCCCTAGGACTTACAATAAATGTGTAAAAGCCTGAACGTACATTTTAACTCAACCAAATAAGTCTACAAAATACCGACTTATAATGGGCATAAGCGGTTTAAGATACCCACGCTGTCTAAAGAAACATACAAGCCACTTACAAGCTACAGTATACCAAATTACCGCCATTCTACAGCTTCACAACGTCAACTACAGCAGATAACGCGATCTAATTCACAACTCAAGCCAACAAACACAAGCATACTAAATGCCTATCAATAACTAGCAACACAACTACAAAATTCATACGTTACTACCAACCAAGCAGCAACTCATACAGAATCTACAATTCTACAACACCAAGCAGCAATAACCTACAAGAATCTACAAGTTCCTACAACACAGCAGCAACTACAGAGGGAGAGAGAGAGGCAGCCACACTACTATCAACTCAGCACATTCCGCAGTCACGAGGTCGACCAGCAACTCCACGAGCCACCCACCACCGCTGCCAGACAACGAATCTCAGCTCTACCAGCTCTACTATCATCCGCCGCCAGACAATCGCACACAAGATCTTCTCATCATGGCACGACCAAGCAACACAACAACCAACCCACCCACAACTTAATACCCTCAAGCAACAAAGCCAACACAACACCCTCCCCCCCCTCCCCCGACAGGAACACACCACCGCCCCTAACACCCTCTTCTTCCGAGCGATAAACGCTTACTACAGCCCCCACCTCTGCAGCACACCTCCCTGCCGCCCCGCGCCCTTGACCACACTAGCATACCACTTGACCACCACCCGTCCCACACTATGGACTTAAGCGCGTGCCCCACCACACAACTGTCTGAGTATATATTTATATTTCTTATTTTGTGTATGTATATATGTGTTATTTTTTCTAATATGAACTCTTTAACAGATGTATGTATCCAGCCACTGATGTACATCCGTCATCCTGGCACCCATCCACTGTGTGTTATCTTATCCTCCTCACCTTCACCAGGCCCTCACCTAATCATTCACCAATGCTAGTAGCAAACAGCTAAGTAATTTTTACAGTTTTGGGCAGTTATACAGTTGTAGGTATTACACAAGTGTTACATTATTACATTACATTACATTAGTGTCTCACACAGTGACGTTCACATCTACAACACGTTTTTTTGACATTTTCAACGTTAGAAATTTATTGTGCTTTTTAACCTACATTTACATTTACATTACAATGGATACGATAAGTAGATCTGTACAGACTCCGTCAGAGCACTTACATCATTGTGCACAATAACAGCTATCTATCCCTCATATTATAGGCGAAGTGCTAGACCGCATTATTCTCACAACTTTTTCCCTACGACACACGGTAGGAGTAGAAATTCTTCCCGCTATATGCAACATAGGCATTTCACAAGTCCACCTTATCAGTGAAGCGATGTTATCAACGTCATGATAGCTACCAATTAACGCACGTACTAGATATTTTTTGTGTGTTTTGAAAAAGTTTCCAGGACATACTCTGTCACATTGTAGATCAATAGACTAACCAGATACTAATTTAAAAGAAACAGTATTGTGTATATCACAATTCCTGGAGTCATAACTCTGACCAGTGCCGTTATTTGCAACACAGACAACGACACTTATTCCCTCCCGCCGACGGAGGCAGGTTTAGGCACAATACACAACGCCCCTACGTTACACATGTTCCTCATGGAGACGCACACAATGTAAAAGTAGTACAGGGTTCCCCAGAAGTTAACATAGTAAAGCAAATTTTCCTTTACCCATGCCAGACAAGGTTAAACCTATCATTACAGTTTCATACTACTGAAAAAACATTTACAGGGTACCTTCGTAGTGCCCATTACTGCAAATGATGATAACTTAGCCGGGGTTTATTTATAGGTAATCTACTTTATTGAAGTTCTCACTGTCCTGTCATTCACAAGGACAAGCAATTAACTGCATTTATGGACACAGGTGCAGGAGCAAATATTAGGGACATAGATACGCAAAATGCATTCGAAATTTAAACGAAATTTGTCCTATTTTTTAGAACCTCCGTCAATCAGACTGACAGGTTTAGATAGCAAGAAATTCCCTGTCATTGGAAAAGTATGGCTTCACTTAAAATTTGAGGAAATTTCCCGTGCCTGCAACCCCTATCTGTTTTCATATTCACAGGGATTATCATTCCCTGCTGACCTCCTGATAGGTATTTCAACAATGCGAATAAATGCATTGAAGTTTGTCCACACTTACACGGGATTAGGTATTATGGAACATATATACCCGAAGCCCAAAAATCCTTCCCCAGTGCTTACATTTAGTTCGGGCAATAGTGCAAGCTCCTGAATTTTACGTAAAAGCAATAACTAGCGTGCCCGAGCGGCCATCGACAGCTCACGTTGAAATTAATTCACCGTGTAACACTGAACCTGATTCCTGTTTCTACCCCGACTGTTCCCTGTCCTTCGCAAGATTCTGAGACACAACGTGCCTGTCTAGTGGAAGACGTTTCACTAAACGGTCGCGAATCTTTTTTGGGTATCTCTGAAACTTGCCGGTGTGAATGATAAAGCGAGGCAATATGTTTGAGGTGAATCAGTACAGTAAAGTCTCTTTTCATGTAAAATCAGCATTGTGCAGTGTTAACACCAAGGGCATTACTAAAATGTACATTCATAATAGTCACCGTTGAAACTCAAAAGCTGCACACAGGAACGAAACTTAGCCGTTTTTCGTAGTAAACCCAACGGCCGTGGGTCTGATTGCGACTTTGCCGTAGTTCCCATTTTACAACTGGAGACCCTGCCACTGAGCATGCACAGTGTGTACAGGATGCACTTAGTCATTCCTCAGAGGATATGGATTTTCCAGAGTCAAAGCAAGCACTATTGCAAGTACTAACTGAAAATCATGATACAATTGCCATACAAGGTGATTCTTTAGGTACGAAAAACCTTATTACACATCACATTCCTTTGCTACCTGATACACAACCTATCTATATTCCAGCTAATAGGTTACCCCACTCACAAAGGTCTATACTTGATGGCATGGTTAAGAAAATTTTTTAGAGGATGATGTTATTGAACCATCCACCAGCCCATGGAATTTTCCATTATTTTTTATCCCTAAGAAAACAGGCGATTGGCAACCGGTCGTAGACTATCGGCGCCTCAATGATGTTTGTCAAGTTACCAGGTATCCTCTACCTGTATTACAGGATATTCTGATGTCCATAGGGCCTGATAAGAAGGTGTTCTCTACACTGGACCTTGTCAGTGGATACTGGCAGGTTCCATTAGCTGAGGTTCTAAGGACCTCACAGCGTTCAGTACTCCTTCAGGCCATTACGCTTTCAAAAAGCTACCATTTGAAAAGCAGGCGCACCACTAGCTTTTAAGTATCTAATCAACACTGTTTTCTCAGAATTACTAGGAGATACGTTTTTTGCATTCCTGGACGACATAATTATTTGTACCCCCGACACAAACTCTCACCTAAGAAAACTAGACAGAGTCCTTTCTAAACTTAAAGATCTAATTTGAAGGTTAAACTAACAAATGTTTCCTTCATGAAGAAAAAAATTTATTTCTTGGGTCATGTTTTGGATCCCAAAGGGTTTACAAAACGTCAAAGGTAGATGCAATGATAAATTTTCCAACACCAAAAAATGTCAAAGCCCTAAGAAGTTGTTTGGGCCTCAGTGGTTTTTACAGACAATTTAAATCATGGATTACTCACGAATTGCAAGTCCACTATCACATCTCTTAAAGAAGATGCAAATTGTCAGGGGAAGCTCCACAAGAGCAAGCATTTTCTAAATTAAAGGCATTGTTGTGTGATGCCCCAGTCCTTGCTTATACACGTCATTTACACTCTTCATTGATGCATCAGATGTAGGCCTTGGTGCTGTTCTGTTTGCAAAAGGATGATAGAGGTAAATGGCGTGTATTAGCTTATGCCAGCAGAACTCTTACTCCCGCAGAGCGAAACATTCAACCACCCATAAAGAAGCTCTGGCGGCCCGTAGGGTCTTTGAAGCATTTCAAATCTGTAATTTATGGGTTAACATTCTTTTTTAAAACAGACCATGCACCTGTAGTAGAATTATTCAATTCAAAGGAACTGTCAGGCAAATTAGCACGTTGGCGCCTGACGACATTAGACTTCCCCCAAAATTTGAGTATTCTGCCAGAAAAGTAGTTTTTCGTGGCTGATTCCTTACCCACTGAATATTGCGCTTGTAACCGCAACACCTGAACAACCAAAACTGACACCCAAATGCTATTCCCATCATTAAGGAGGAACAGCGAAATGATTCCTTCTGTGCTCCCATCATTTACTACTTGGGTCCAGGTGATGATACACAATTGCCAAAATTCCCTGTCCCACTTACTGAGTTTAGGCTACATTACAATCTTTTGGTGCGAGATACATATCTCACGACAGGACAGGAACCTAAACGCCAGGTTACACAGCTGATAGGACCTTCTACACTTATACCAAGATTCTTTCCATTTTACCATGATTCTAGCCTTGCAGGTCACCCTGAGAAAGATAGATGTTTGCACCAAGCACGTTTAGAATACTTTTGGCCATTCATGCGCCGTGATATTTTTGCTCACATAGAAAAAATTTTCCAGTCCTGCGCTGAACAAAGGGTTCAGTTGGTAAAACCGCCCCTATGCTACCTTATCCTCACCTAAAGGCCTTGGGAGATAATAGCCATTGACTTGCTAAAACTCCCACTAACAGAATCTGGTTCTCAATACTTGTTAGTACCATTGATCATTTTTCTAGATTTTCAGTTTTGGTCCCACTGAGAAAAACGGCTCTAACAGTTTTCTAAAGCCTTACGGATGGAGTATTCTTTAAATTCATAAACCATCCACATTGCTCTCGGACAATGGGACCGAGTTTAACAATCAAATTCTCACTGAAATTTGCAAACTTTTCAACATAAACAAATGTAACATAACTAGCATCACCCTAGCAGCAACGGCATGGTAGAAAACAAAATAGGAAGATTATACAAATCCTGAAGTCATTAGCTCAACCATACAGTTCACACTGGGGTGAATGGATGCCCCAAGTATCTGCCCCAACTTAACTCTTCCTTACACAAGTCTACATGTTTAAACACCACACTTCATTGTATTTGGGCAAGACAAAAGACTACCTTACACTCTTCTAGAGCAGAGTACACGGCCAATATATAAATTTTTATGACTACGTAACAGTTTAGAGTGGCTGGATTTCAGAAAATATACAGGAGTGTCACAGACGCTATTGATTTGTCCAGAGAGGACATGATTAAATACCAACGCCCATACACAGCAAAAAGCAAAATTTCTATAGGTGATGTATATACTTTCAGGTACAACAATTAACGTCAAAGTTAGATTCTACATTTGAAGGACCTTTCAGAGTCATTGCCATTGAACATGGACACAAAAACTATCCAGTATATTTATAAATAAAATGCAAAGACAGTCCATATTGACCAGGTAAAACGAGTAGCTAGAGGATTAGATACAGGGGAAGAATTGCCATGCCCAAATACTAAAACACAGACACACCTGTATTAATGATGACACACACTGCTACAAATGATTACCGTAAAAAAAATTGCGGTCACACACGCAGAAACAGTATGTCATTCCATTCCATACCATTCCATATCATTACATTTTATATCAGTTCACCTGATTATTTCACAATTACCATGTATTCTGATTTTAATGTGTGTTTGTTTTCTTTTTAAGGGAAAAAGGGCTCACAACACACTAAGCCAATGTTATTTACACTCTTGAAAATACTTAACATTGGAGTTTTACGAATTTTTGTTTGTTTTAGCTACTATTGTTCTGACCAACTACAGTAGAAACTGATTTTAGTTTCCATGTTTACCTTGTAACTCTTCACGATAGAAACTCTAATGGATAGCAGAACCTTGATAACCTATGTATATCTCTTCCATTAGAATACTATTATGTAACTGTTTAAAGTTTGCACCACAGTGCATTACATGACATTCATTCTTCCTCAATTGAAGGAATTATTACGCACTTTTGTTGAAATACAATATTTACTTGCATGAAATACTAACCCATTTTTATTAATACTAACCCATGTATTAAAAAGCATACGTGAATTACATTCACTACAGGAATGGATTACTTACGTCCTTCCTGATTATCACGATCACTATTTGAATGTTAGGATTGTGTACTTACTAACACACTAATCTAGGTACTATTTTTTGCATACTGCAGTTCCTCCGAACCAATTTTCACACATGATGCTCACATGTATTACCTATGTACAACTAAATAACCATTATCGTTACTTACACAAATTCAAAATCGCAGAAAATTACGAATGACTTCTTATCTTAATACAGACCTTAGAAAACATTGAAATTTATCACAGATAAACTTATCTCTCGTACGTTGTTCACCATTGATGAATATAATTTTATTACTCACAGCTGAAATTTTCTTCTTCTCAGTAAGGATTGATTAAACGTTTCTTTTGCCTCCAAAAGGCCCTATCAACATATTTTTAAATTTATACCCTATCTAGAAATTTTACATAGTTCTTCTGTTCAATGTTAACATTTATGATGATAACTTTACCATCATCCCCCTTACTGATCTCTGAGAACTCCATACTTGTTTCAGACACTTTTGTCTCCCCTTTTATGGCAGATACGGTAAATATCATAAACAATCTGTGCCCCCGTTTTTTTTTCTCAAATTTAAAAGTTTCAGCTGTTGCATATAAAATTTTCCCTAATGAGGATTAATGTATTATTCCACGTCATACCAATATGCCCACCCATAGACCACTGTATCCTGGACTCGCGCACGGAATATCGGCCCGTCGCACAAGGGGCCGAAGTCGGGGGGCCGCTCGGATTCATATATATAATATATATATATAAAATATTATATATATATTATATAATATATATATATATATATATATATATATATATATATATATATACGGATCATATAGACTGGTTTATCAGTATAAAATGATATACTGTAATCTTCGTAAATGTTTGTTCCATAATATTATCAAATAAAAAACAGTAAAACACGCTAAAGAAAAGCCATTACGAGACTGAAGAAATATGCATGAAATTGATATTCACTTCAAATCTTCGCTATTTAAAACTTTGCGAGTCCCCTTTTATCATGAAAGGGGATCAATAGAAGCGCAATGTTTTTAGCTTTCCATTGCTATATTTCGTTATCTGATAAAATTTAAATTTAAAAACCCTGCATAAGTTAGCGTTAACCAATAATAAAAACATCAAACGGGTAATTTTCCCGATTGATGATGTTATTTATTAGTCAACGCTAATTTATGCACGGTACTAAATTTATTATCAGAAAACGAAATATATAATAAATAAAAAACATCATCAAACTGGCAAATTACCCGATTGATGATTTTATTTATTTATTTAACGCTAATTTATGCATGGTTCTAATTAATTTATCAGATAACGAAATATAGCAATGGAAAGCTAATAAAATTGCGCTTCTATTGATACTCCTTTATTATAAAGTTGACTCGCAAAGTTTTAATGGCGAAGAGTTTTAGTGAATATTAAGTTCATGCGATATTTCTTCATAGTCTCGTAATGGCATTTGTTGTAGCGTGTTTTACTGTTTTTTATTTGATAATATTATAGAACAAACTTTACGAAAAATTACGTATATCATATATACTGAAAAAACCAGTCTATATGATAGTCCATAGACCACTATTCTCTTTGTCGGGGGCCCCGCAGGACCCTATGCAGCCCCGCAATTTAAAACATTGTCGCGTGAACAGTCCAGGTATACAGTGGTCTATGGGCCCACCTTATCATTTTACAGCTCGAAATGCTTTAACCAGTTACCTGTGCATTTCTCTTGATAAGATTTACCTCCAATCGGAGGCTTTTCCTATTCCACTCCAGTGGAAACTTAAATTTTGGTGTACAGTTTATTTTATCACTCCCGTGGAGAACCACCAAATCTAAATTTTTATTCGCCTGTGTGACAGTTTCTTGTCCTCAACGCATAATCCATACTATAATGGTTAATCATGCTTCTTTAGCACATGATTCTTACAAGTTCAATACAAGATGCTCATCACTCTACTGTTATACATTGCCATGTTTTCTGAAGTTCATTCAAATGTGTAATTTTCATTTAATTTCTCTGCCGGTCATTGATACACTCGCTGATGTCAAATTATTTTTTACAATAGCATTGAATTAATATCATTTATGTATAATTTTTTTGGCAAACTTGGATTTGCCCACACACAATGCAAACACAGCAGCAGCTCTACAGTCAGACGAGCCTTCGTCATTACTTGACTCATTCAGGGTTTTTAACGATTACTTGACCATTTAAGTTTAAAATTTCATTACTTGAAATTTTAAGTTCTCAATTTTTCCTTGTAATTTCACAGCTACTTTCGCTGACAGTTGAGCTTGCTAGCTACCGTCTACGGTACACGTACACTTGCTACACCTTACGCTTGACATTTATTAACGGTGATATTTGCCCATTGTGGATTTACCCACACTAGTACTGACATATATATATATATATTATATATATATATATATATATATATATATATATATATATATATATATATATATATATATAATTTTACTCAGCCATGTCATTTTCTTTGATGTTGAACATCATGTAATCCATTGTTTTAACAAATTTTTCTGTGTATTTTAGCTCAGATTTTACTCACTTTTAGCGATAGGAATTAAGCTTTGGGAAGTTTAGAGTTTTATATTTTATATATATTTAGCCTTTAGTTAGGTGTACCATTTGTTATTCTCTAGCTAGTTCTGATGTGCCTAATTTGAGGACAAATTATATAGCGGCCCGAGCAATGTCAGTCAGTTTTTATTTCTAACATATATACTAACTTGCATGACTATACTAGTGAAATTACAACTATTATCAAACAAATGTCACACGTATTGTAACTTCCATACAGTATATTTGCATGTACTTAACATCAAAAGATTCAGTATATTTTTAGAAACATCTTAAACATATATATATATATATATATATATATATATATATGTTATACGTATAATTATATATATATATATATATATATATATATATATATATATATATATATATATATATATATATATATATATATATATAACATATATAATATATATATATATATATATATTATATATATATATATATATATATATATATATATATATATATATATGTTAATATATATATATATATATATATATATATATATATAATTATACGTATAACTTTCCTGCTATGTTTCACCGTGAGACCCAGGAACACCTTGCATTCTCTTAGCTCGAACCAAGTAGGTCAACAGACCAAATGTATAGCTATCAGCAGTAAGTTAAGTTCAACGACCCGTGTCCCAAAGGAGACGAGAGGTCACGAGGTAGAACATCTCGGATCTTCACGCTACCAAGACGCACCTCTCAAGCGTTCATCCGAGACTCCCTGTCACTACATAATTGGTTGTAAATATTCTATGTTCATTATTGGACTTTAAATAAATGTGTACAAAGCTGGACGTACATATTTAACTCAGCCCAAATAAGTCTACAAATATACCGACTTATATGCGGTGAGGACATTGAGATCTTGGAAAGTTTTACATACCTTGGTAGCGCACTCAATAATGGACTGCGGGTCACGTCAAGAAGTCTTATGGTGGATTGGCATAGCCCACGGTGTTATGGACTCGCTCAGCAGGAGTATTTGGCGTTGTCGGTACCTGTACAGTAGGACAAAGATCCGAATCTTCAAGTCGCTTGTGATCCCTGTCTTACTCTATGGTTGTGAGATATGGACACTAAATAGCGACTTGAAGAGACGAATCGATGCCTCTGGTAATAAATGTCTTCGCAGAATCATGGGTATCGCTGGGATGATTACGTGTCAAATCAGCGATTGCACCGTGAGACTGAATCGAGGCCTATTACCTGCATAGTCCCGTCAGCGCCAACTTCGGCTATATGGGCATGTGGCACGCAACCCTGAAACCGATCCTTCCCATCGGGTTTGTATCTGTAAGAGACAATCCGGTGTGGAAGAGGCAAAAGGGGCGCCCACAAGGCTCGTGGCTGGGGTAAGGTGATGTTTCTTGTCGAGAGCTGCTTGGTATGGGAAAGGATCCTGCATGGGGACTCGCGCGTGGTGACCCCCGGGAGTGGCGGCGTAGTGTGGGCGAGGCAACGCGCCCCCCGGCGTATGCCCCCATTGATTGATTGATTGCATGCCGCGCATTCCCTGTGTTATCGGGTGAGCCGCTTGCGCCGCCCCAATGCGGGAGATTGACTGAAAACATTGCGATTTCACGCGTCGACTCATTGCACTTTTAGGCTTTCTATCTAATTGGTCTACAATGGGGGGGCGGGATGGCTTCACCTAGACCTAGAGGCAACATGCCGCCTCCTCCTATATAACCTACTTACACACACAGAGCTGCGGGGTGGGAGGGGTTTCCATTGCATGATTTGAGTACAATTTTAATACGATAACAAGATATTGTAATTTATTCTGCCTGGTTTCACTTTTCTGCAGCCTTATTTACAATTTTTCTATATACGTCTTATTTCGATCAGTCCATTCGAAGTCATCGTCAGTGGATTTTTTTGTGTGTGGTTTTTTTCCAAAAAGAATTCTGTTATATTGTGTCTATTAATGGTGAAAAAAATATTTCCATATTGTGTAAACCTAAATACATATATAATTAGGGGGGGGCACTCGGTAGAGCGCATACCTCCGCCTGAATATTTCATCAATTGGTTGCTATGGCAACAGTTATGATTATATTATATATATATATATAATATATATATATATATATATATATATAATATATATATATATATATATTATATATGCACTCAGTATGAGCGCATACCTCTGGCCGAATATTTCAGCAATTGGTTGCCATGGCAACAGTTGTCAATAGATTTCATCCAAAATTAAATCAGTTCTTCCTTATACCAATAACTTGGTATACTGACTTTGGTCCAAATCTATTGTAACTTTTCGAGAAATCCTGTACACTAACAAACAGACAGACAGACAGACAGATCAGGGTGAAAACATAACCCCTCCAACTTCGTTGGCGGAGGTAATAAAGCCCTTGACAGTAACTGCTGGATGCTTGGTTGTTCGTAACTAAATATAAGAATAATGTAAAATAGACAACTTGTGCAGAACTGCTTCCGCCTCTGGAGACCAATTTTGGTCCCGCGTACGAGTTTGTACCGAATGACGGTGTTGATGACTGCTCCTATTGTAAGAAAACATGCTATGTGTATTTCTTGTTTTAACATTTTTTAAATTTCATTTAGGGACAGGCGTGGGGGATTTTGGGCACTATACGTAGGGACACGTAGGGACTTTTCAAGGTTTTTGTTGGGATATTTGGACCAAAAAATGAACGTTCGAGTAGGCAACACTGCTCTGGCCCGCCTGAGGATGGCTGCACCCGCCTACCCACTTACTTCCGTACATAGCCCGCAATTTTCCACCAGTCTGCTCCACATGTAATATTAGGCTCACCATCGATCACATCCTGTTGCAATGTAGACTACATGCAAGGGAGCGTCGTCCCCTCGTAGAAAACTGTGTGAGGAAGCGCCTCCCCTTCATCCTGAGATCCATTTTGCGTGACGAGCATCCGGATGTGGTCGATGGGCTGATGGTTTTTTTACGGGAAACCCCTCTAATCAGGGAGTTGTGATTTGCCGTTGTTTCTTATGTAAGATGTATATATATGTGTATATATATGTGTGTGTGTGTATGTATGTATATATATGTATATATATATATATATATATGTATATATATGTGTATGTGTATATATTTGTGTATATGTATATTTGTGTGTATGTGTATATATGTATATATGATATGTGTTTGTTCATTATTTCCTTTAGTGTATGAATGGGCATGGAAGAGGATTGAACGAATGATTCTTGTATTCAGATGTACATACCTATAAAATCACCACTCCTGTTCCCACCCGTATCTCTTAACTAACACTAATATTAGCTTTGCGATAGGATCCCCTACTAGTAATTTACTGTAAGTATGAATGATTGCGCATGGTATGCAAGCGGGGGGGATGTTAAAAATAAAATAAAATAATATAAAGTAAAATAAATTATAATAAAATAGAATAAATAAAGCTTAACGTTAAAGTAAAAACTTTAAAAATCATATAAACAAGATTAAAATAACATAAATCTGGCCTAATGCCCATGCGAGGGTGATGGCCATAATATATAAAAAAAAAGAACAAAAAAAAGAAGCTTACACTAGTCTCAACCCAAACAACAAAGTTTCCATTCTTCTTCCCTAGGTAGGGAGCCTGCAGGGAAAACTTGCGCGTGGTAAGTCCCTGGAGTGGCGTTGTAGGGAGGCTGAGGCGACGCACCCCTAGCTTATGCCCCCAATTTATGATGATTAGGAAGTGTTTCAGTCAAGAGTCTCCTTAGTTTATGCCATACCTCCACTTGTCCTCCCTTTTCCGCTTTCCTTATTTATATCCCCTTCTATCTCCATCCCATATGACCACCCTGTCCTTGACATCATTTTTTTACCTCCTTCTTTCATCCCCTGTCGTCATACTTTCCCCCAAACTTCCTTAACATCCTCTCTTTTTCATTCCTTTCCTCTTCTGCGCCTAACTTTCGTCCTCACCTTGATCAGATCCTGTGGGCGTGTATCCAGGTGTAGCACAGTCAGGTTGAAGGTGTAGCCAGGTGGGGCACGCAACATCCAGAGACACGAGTCCGGTCCGTAGTGCAGCGCACCTCCACTTTGACCATCCTCCTCCCGCGGCACGTCTTTACGCCATACCGGTGCCGTTTGTTTTGCTTTTCTGTTTGGTGCCGCTGTCCTCTATATAGTATATTGTAATAAGGGTAGCCAATCAGGCCACGTGGGGCACCAAGCTTCTGCCGCTGAGGGTCACACGCTGCAGAAAAAAGATAAGTGAGATAAAGGTGAATATTAAAAGAGGAGAGTGGTACAGGTAAAGTTGTGAAAAATTATACGAATGGTGTGGCAGATAAGCGACAGGTAATAAAGGGGAGGTGAAAGTAAGTTAAATTATGAGTTATTCTGGACGTTTATGTACTTCCATCCCTCCCTATTGTACCCACAGCTTTTGTTCTACTCCCCTTAACTCTCCTCTTAAAAAATTAACACTGTGGGCTCCAACGCAAGTCCAAAATTACCATCATTGTTCGATAACTGAAAATAATGAGAAAACCTAAATCAGTTTATTATGCCATAAACATATCACCATCAAATATTTCACATCAATCAGGTATGGCATGCAAGGAGGTGAGTCACACAGGTGACTATATTGGATGGGTGAAAGGAGTCAACCTCAATTCAATACAAGAAGATGAAGCAGACACGTAATAGACGATCTGATAATAAGTACGGTGAGTTAGGGAGGCGACTATATCATGAGGTCAAGAAAAATTTAATGATGCATGAATTATCAGAATGAATAGGTGTGTATAGTGGGGAGGCATCTGATTGAGGCAGGTAACATGACGCTTAATTATGATGACTGAAAAGGTGACGCAGGTTAAGATTCCTTTTAGGGAATGCCAGAGATACTCGTTAAAGGGAAATTCTGAATAATTCATTCTAACAGCTTTGACTGAACTAAACTACCGCACTGTATAGTATGCTTATTGAACTTCACATCTGCAAAGGTTCCAGCGTGCATTCAGCCTTGGTTAACCCACACGGCCGCTATGAACTATGAGATGCCTCAAAAATTCTCTTAAGTCCAGTCAGATCGTCTCCCGAGCGCTACCTTGGCTATACTAAGCCGCAGTACACCCTTTGAATACAGCTGGATAAGTAGTTCCTGTGCAAGGAACAGGTACAAATTGCATGAATTATTGCATATATGATATGAAATGCTTTAAATTCGTACCACATCAATCTTTGATATATTTTAGCATATATATTTCATAATAATCATATAGGGGAATATATTGCTCTTTCTAATACTCCACGTATAATTGCCACATCAGTGACGTCACGCATAGGGTGAGTGGTTCACCCCGGTTCAGTTCACTGCTTGGCAGGGCTATAGAAGGTTGTCAAAATGGCTACTTGTGGTTACTGCAATTTTATTTGGAGTATAACGGGAACCCTACGGAACTTTTTTATTTATGTGTGCGCCACACTCATTTTTGCAAACCAAAGAGTATTGCACTTGCGTTAAACCTGCCACCTTGGACTTTAATAGAAATTGATGTTGATGATAACAACCACTAAACATTGAACCACTTTTATCACGTACCATCGGCTCCATTTGCCATGGGGCAGCCGTCACGGTGTATCATTACTTTGAAGGTAAGTTGAAAGGACTATTTACTCCTATATGAAATGTTTAATGATGTTATTATAATGCTAGGTTATATTGAGGCTTTAAATGTACGTATGTTGATTAAATTTCTGGGGATTTTCCTTAGATGGCTACCGATTTTTCCCTAGATTGCAAGACTTTTTTTTACCTTTACTTTCTCAAATCCGTATCACAACTTCGCACGTGATTCGATAGGGAAATTTGGCCCTATTTCAATTGTTTAGAGGCAAAACACTATGATATGTGACATTGTGGTTAGGTAAAGCAGGACAGGATGTTTTGAAATAATCTTTACTGTCACGTGGCAGTTAAAAATATTTATGTAGACAAGAGACTGATGCACGACAGTTAACACAACTTATGTAAGGTATGGTTAGGTAAGTTGGTTCTACTGCACCTTGATACAATACGAGCGACGTAACTATATCCGTTTTCAAGATGTAGATCTAACCATTTTCAGTATTTATATCACTACATCAGCCGACAGGGGGTTATAGTAAGGTCAGGTTAGTAACTTTTAGGGTTATGGTGAGGTTAGGTTAGTAACCTTTAGAGATAGTATGAGGTTAGTTAACTTTTAGGGTGTTATAGTAGGTTAGGTTAGTAACTTGTAGGGGGTTATAGTGAGGTTGGATTGGTAACTTTTTGGGGGCTATAGTGAGGTTAGTTAGTTACTTTTAAAGGGTTGTAGGGAGGTTATGTTAGTAATTTTACGGGGTTGTAGTTAGGTTAGGCTAGTTACTTTTAAGGGGTTATACTGAAGCTAGGTTAGTACTTTGAAGGGTTATAGTGGGGTTAGGTTAGTTACTTTGAAGGGGTTATAGTGAGGTTAGGTTAGTTACTTTTAAGGGGTTATAGTGAGGTTATGTTAAGTACTTTTAAGGGTTTATAGTGAAGTTAGGTTAGTTACTTTAAGGGGTTATACTGAAGTTAGGTTAGATACTTTGAAGGGTTATAGTGGGGTTAGGTTAGTTACTTTGAAGGGTTATAGTGAGGTTAGGTTAGTTACTTTGAAGGGGTTATAGTGAGGTTAGGTTAGTTACTTTTAAGGGGTTATAGTGAGGTTATGTTAGTACTTTTAAGGGTTTATAGTGAGGTTAGGTTAGTTACTTTAATGGGTTATAGTGAGGTTAGGTTAGTTACTTTGAAGGGGTTATAGTGAGGTTAGGTTAATTACTTTTAAGAGGTTATAGTGATGTTAGGTTGGTTACTTTTAAGGGGTTTAGTGAGGTTAGGTTAGTTACTTTTAAGGGTTTATAGTGAGATTAGGTACTTACTCTTAAAGGGTTTTAGTGAGGTTAGGTTAGTAATATTGCGGGGATATAGTAAGGTTAGGTTAGCAACCCTTAGGGGGTCTATGGGGGCGCAGCCCCCTCTGGCTAGAAGTTTAGGTTTTTCTTTGACTTCCTATAACCAGCAAGCTTGGTGGCCTTATGGGAAACTTGGGTTTTTGGGTAGTGAAGGCAGACACGACTAATTTATTGCGCTCCCAAAATTGTCTAAATCTATACATATATCAATTAAGGAAAATTCCCTAACAATGGATATCTAGGGAAATCCCTAATTTAGGGAATATCCCTAGATTTTGGCATATAGTGACTTCGATGATTTTTGGGAGGAGCATAAATCAGTTATATTTGCTTCCCCCACCCAAAAGCCCCGTTTTTCCGCCAGTTCCCCAGTTTGTTGGCTGCAGGGGAAAGGAGAAAAAGATAGGGGTGAAGGACTTCTCTTCAAAATTACCCGTTAAAATTATTTGCGGCCACCAGGCAAGGTGTGGGTGGATGAGCGGTACTAAGACATATAATATGTCACAAACACTGCTAGTGGAAAGAAAATATAGGGAGCGTGTGGACTGAGTGACAAAACATTTGTCTCTAAAATTGAGGTGTAGTGTTTGGGGTTAAGTGAAACAGGTTTGATTTATCATTACACTTGCAGGTTTAGAGACTACGACTTACCTCACTTCAGTTAAACTCCTCGACTCAACACAAGATGTATAGAAACCGAGCATTGACTAGTATGTAACTTAACCCTAAGGGGCTTTTGTTCCTTAATACCCCTTCCACCCATTCGTTGGGTCTGACAAACCCATTTTTGAAGCAAAAAAAAAAGTAGTTATAAACAAAATTTAATGTATAAAAAAATGCATTTAACAATATTTAAAAACAATACTGTATTTAAAGTCTACTGTATTCATGGAACACTTTTTTACTTCCGGGTCCGATTGATGATGTTATTTTTTTAGTTAACGCTAATTTATGCATGGTGCTAATTCATTTATGGGAGGGGCCCGACCCCTCCTTACTATATTATTAGGCCATGAGCCAGGGGGGGGGGATCCTCCGTGGGTTCTCATTTCGTTCAGGAGACACTTCTGATCACAAAAACAAGATGTTAACAGATATCCATAGGGATCGAAAAAAGTTATGGTCAATTTTCCAAGATTGCCGCCATGAATTCAGGCGTAATCACTATTCACTCAAATATCTTACAGACGACATATATTTACAAATTTATTGGTCAAAATCACGTTTTTTAGTGACCAGAGTGTTCAATAATTATGTAAACCGTGAAACAGTCCTAGTTTTGCTATGCAGCAATTTAATCTAATCAGAAAATTGCACATGAAATTACTTTTTCTTATTTTTCACTGGTGAAGTTCCAAGACGGACAACCACAGTTGACAAACTATCCGGTAATCAACCATCCTATTACTGACTACAAGACTGTTCTACAGTGTT
Source organism: Chionoecetes opilio (assembly GCA_016584305.1). Taxonomy (NCBI): domain Eukaryota; kingdom Metazoa; phylum Arthropoda; class Malacostraca; order Decapoda; family Majidae; genus Chionoecetes; species Chionoecetes opilio. Next base: position 130,480 of record JACEEZ010001091.1, on the reverse strand, counting down.
TCCTTCACTCTGAATCAGCAACAAGGGAAGTTAGTCAAGAATATGTCATCACTACAATTGACTTGGGTGTTTGTATGAAGGCGTATCCCATTATTTGGAATGATCCAGTTCTTTACAGCAAGCACAATAGCACATAGTCATGAATGATCATTTCACATTGTTTGTGGTTACCTCAAGATGCTTGGCAAGAAGATGAGTGACAGTGGCTGGATGACATTTTCATAGAAGCTGGTCTGATTACATCTGGGTCTGTGCAAGGAGTGATGAATGGGAAGAACTACAGCAGAAGTATGGTATGCCACAAAATAATGCTTGAGGCGATGGAGCGTCTCCTGATGGTAGAGTTCCGCGTAAAGAAAGGAAAATCAAACCTGTTGACTTCACATGCAAAAGAAACTCTTATGAGAGAGTAGTTTTGAAACCCCGAGTCCTAAAACTGTGGAAGCAGTAGCAATAATGGAAGCATCTTATCACTCATTACTGAATACTTAGAGTTTAAGGAAGAGGTCAGAGAGGTGCCTCGGGGAAAACTGCCACATTTTGGATTTCCTATACTGATCATGTTTGGTTGATCCTGGATGTAGTGAGAGCTGTAAAGCACAATGATTATGCTCTGTATTGTCAGTCTCTCTTCAAAATGACTGACCTCTTCTTTAATTTCGATGGCAGAATTATTTTCACTATTTGACATACTTTTCAGTATTCTTAGCAAACGTGTCAAATCGCATCCTGGCTCTCAAGCACTTCTGGAAAGAGGCGCATTTAGTGTAGCAAGGTCTTTCACTCCCGGAAACCAGCATCCAGTCGACAAGACAATTGAAGAGATCTTCATGCGTCATTCCAAATTTCATGGGGGTCCTGGTGGTACAGCGTATTGCAAGTATGGTCAAGATCAGGGATATGCATATGTTCGTGTTCACAGTACCGATAGTAATATATTCTTTATACTCTTGCACCACGCATCATCCCTCTCATGCAGCATTCATATTTGACACAGGGACAGGGCATAACAAACGTCTGATCAACATGACAAGCCTTGTAGAAAGCTTCACTCATGAGTACTGCACACTTCACAGCCCTTACTGCCTTGCATGCATTCACCCATTGCGGCTAGACCAGTGCATTCAAGGGAATTGGCAAGGTAAAGCCCATCAAAGTAATGCAGAAAAATCCTAAGTTCCCGAGGGTACTTGCGAAACATGGAGAAGAATGGTGCGTCCCAGAAAAAGTAATTTCTGCTCTGGAAGCATTCACATGTCCAATATACGGAAGGAATCGTGTCACAAGATGTAGATGAGCTAAGATGTCTCCTTATGAAAGAAAAATGTGTAAGTAAATCTGGGAAAAAAATATATCGATCTCTGTTTTTTTCCACCATGCAGGATGGCGCTCATACAACATGTTCGCAGAGCAAATTATCTGATGGCAATCTATCAGATGGCAATATGGAGATATACAAATGAACCTATCATTGAAGTACCCAGTGCTACGGATGGTCATGGTTGGGCAAATGTAGATGGTGAAATGGTGCCTCTGTGGTATGAAGGAAACTGCTTACCACCAAACCTTGTGGATGATTGCAGGATTCTTGTTGACAAGGATATAGAGGACAATGACAGTTGTAGTGAAGGCGACAATGATGAGGATATGTGCGAGCTAACTGACAGTGACATAGAGGATGACTACTGACTGATTCCAAGACTTTTCCCTGACATTTTGTGCTCATACACTTTAATAAAGTCTTGAAACATACATGAAGTGAAAAGTCTGACTGTGTAAGAAACTGTATTCCTTAAAATAATCATTACACTTAACAACGCATTTAAATATCCCAGAAAAAAGTAATTCTATGTGCAATATTCTGATAAGATATAATTGCTGTATAGCAAAACTAGGACTGTTTCACGGTTTACATAATTTTTGAACACTCCGGTCACTTAAAACGTGATTTTTATCAATAAATTAGTTAATATATGTTGTCTGTAAGATATTTGAGGGAATTAGTAATTACGCCTGAACTCATGGCGGCAATCTTGAAAAATTTACCATAACTTTTTTCGATCCTATGGATATCTGTTAACATCTTGTTTTTGTGATCAAAAGTGTCTCCTGAACAAAATGAGAAACCCACGGAGGATCCTGGGGGGGGTACAAGTTCTCCCCTATACTGGCTCATGGCCTATATCTCACTCTTTTTCTTATGTGGGCTAGCAACTAAGCGGGCTTTTTTTTTGTCATTGGCCAGTGCTTGTGATGTGAAAAGAAGAAAATATTATTTTATTTTCAGGCTGCAATGTTGCCGAAAATCAACCCGCGGCTGCCCGGGGNTTTTTTTTTTTTCCCCCCCTTGGGGGGCCTTTTATCATGTCTCTTCTCCTCTTTCCCCCCAGGGAATTTGTCTTAGGGGGAACGATACATTACCAAGTCTTTATTCTTCCTTTTTCACCCAACCTTACCTTCAACCCTCGGCCTTTCCCTTTCTGCCCCTCCACATTTTTTTATTCCCCAACCCTTTCCTTGTTAACACCATTACACCCCCCCTTTTTTTTTGGTTTTGTTTCCCTCCATACATTATATTGCCCTCCCAAATGGCACACCCTCGAATCATCAGTTTGTTTTACTAGCCTATTTGTCGGGTTTTTCTTGGCTCTAGGGTCATCGTTTACTTTTTTTAAATGGACATTACCCTTTTATTTTGTGTACGATCCCCTGCCATCCTAACTTATTTTCCTTTGAACTGTCTTCTTTACTCTTTCTCTTTTAGATACCACTTTGTGGTGTTGTGGTCTTCTGCTCATATTGGTTTTTGGGGCCCCTTTTATAAATTAAACAATTTTTAAGGAACAAAAGAATGCATAATCTATATTATATGAAATGAAGGTGTGGGGTTTGTGGTGGGTGTGTCTGTTTGTGTGGTGTGTTGTCTGGTTTTTTTTTTTTTCTTTGTGTGGTGTGCTTTGGGCAGTCAAGGTGGGTTTTGCCTAGGGGGGTTGGGACTCAACCGGGGGCTGATATAGGCATTGGGGTGGGAAAATGCATAGGGGTGTGGGGACTATGGCCCCTTGCTATAGGGGTGGTGACTTTTTTGGGGGGTTTTGGGTGTGTGGGGATTTAAAAAAAAATTTAGGTAAAAAAAATATAAAAAGTCCTTTGGTTGGGTTTTAGTGGGGGCCTGACAGCACACACACGTTTGTAGTTTGGGCGGGAATTGTTTAAGATTAAACGTTGTAACACACAAAGGCACGGCCACACCTGATGGTGTTCTCGCGGGGACCGGGAAAAAAAATATATACACAAATATTGTTAATAAAGGAAAAAAAAAAAAGTTCTTCCAAAAACCTTTTTATCAGACCAGAAAACGCCCCCGTCTTCTTTTTTGCAAATGAAGGACCTGTCATTTTCCTTCATGACAGTTTTCACGAATCTGTGACCCCAAAATATTTTTCGGCCCGAGGGCGGCAAAAAACTGACCCCGAGATTTTTTTGGCGAACACTTTCTGCCATTTTTTCTGCCTAACTATCGTCCCGGAGGCAAGATGCAGGATGCAAAGTTTTTGGGGTTGGTCATTGCTGCCCATGCAGTAATCCGCATACCATTATCTAGTATACTTTTTTGAGAAAATTAATATTTTGTGAAAAAACAAAAAAATCTCTATCTCATTTGCTATAATTCCAAAATTATTTCCCAATAGTTTAGAAAGGTCTTTGCCCGTCTATCCAACTTTTGTAACATTTTTTTTCCCCCCTCATAGATTTTGAGTTATTTTTAAAAAACATGATTTTCATCAAAATCACAAAAAATCAAAGTGCCTGCAAATTTTGGTGAAAATTTTCACACCTCAGATTCTCATGAAAATTAGTGGCTAGCGGCTTTGCGTCCTGCTGAACACGACCCTGGCGTCAGTTTTGTGATGACCCTAAGGCTTCACCCTATTTACCCTTATGAAACCCTTGGGAATATCCATCACTACAGATATACACTACTATGGGAACGTCAAGTACGGTCATGAACTGTACTGCAGAGCATGAGAGAGAGAGAGGAGAGAGAGAGAGAGCAAATACATACTATGTATATAATATATTCTGGTAATGTATGCATATATTAGTCATCGCATTGTATGTATGTATGTATGTAGATAAACTTGCGTACATGTATAATCTTGTGTGTGTGTGTGTGTGTGTGTGTAAGGGAAGAAGTATATTAATTGAGACTGGATGGAGAAAGGTAATTTAAGATAAGGTGGAGGTGGTGGTGGTGCCCTGATATGTCACTCACACACACACACACACACACACACACACACACACACACAGTGTGTTGGGAAGCTCCGTAGTGTAGGGGAAGCACGCTCGGCTCACAACCGAGAAGTCCCGGGTTCGATCCCCAGGCGGAGCGAAGACAGACGGGCGGTCTTCTTAAAACCCGAGCCCCTGTCCACCCAGCAGTGAATGGGTACCGGGTGTTAGCCGGGGGTTTGTGACCCGCCTCCCGGGGTGGTTGCTTCCCCCAACACTAAGAACTAAGGATGAATGATAAAAATGTTGATATGGAGACGGGGCCATACGAGCGTTGCTCAGGCCCTGTAAAATACAACTAGATGAATACAACTAGATGAATACACACACGCGCACACACATTCTATGCCTCTATTCTGATCTAACTTACTAATTATATTCATATAGAAAAAAAAGTGAGTGCTATTCTAAAATAACCTTTTTTATATATATTTTTAAATATCTGAATCAGCCATCACATGAAATTTTGTAATCCATTATTTTCTAAGCTTAATAACTTGTCATTAAAAACCCCTATAGTCTATTTCTTTAACGAGGCAAAAATTCCATTCTATCTTAAGGTCTCATGTTAAAAACTATACCTATGTTTACCTGATACTATGGTTAACTATGATAAAATACAACTTAAATTAACCCCTTGAGACCCAGAACGTGATTTCCATTGTAATTTGGGTACCATTAGACACTTTCTGGTGACTATAAGTAATATTTTATAGATATGACTTCTTTAGAACCCTTGTCCACTAACTAATTTGGTATATTCAGCTACTTTTCGTAATTTTATGGCTAACAACATACAATTTTTTTATAGCCAAGGAAAGCTCTGGGCGTGAAGGGGTTAAGAAGCGTAGTATTCCCTTCTCCCGGCATCAAATATCAGGCAGTAAGCAGCAAGGGGTCAGGATTTTTCACCTCGTTAGAAAAAATAGACTATAGAATAATTTAATAAGATAATATTGTAATAGGATGTGTAGGAATAACCTCATATAAAGACCTATTTTTAGAACTGTCGAAGAAACACTTTGTATCAAGAGAAGAAGTAGAGGCCTATGTATATAATCTATTTTTCTTTTTATATAACAGGCTGGTTTTTAGACCTATGGGAATGCTGGAGAGAGAGAGAGAGAGAAACTGTGTTTAGTAGAGTGACATGGAAAAAAGTTAAATGTTAATAAGATACGAACACTCTCTCCTTTCTTCTCTCTCATCTCTTCTCGTGCTCTCTCTCTCCTCTCTCTCCCTCTCTCTCTCTTCTCTCTTCTCTCTATCATCTCTTATACCTTCCTTCTCCTCACTCCTCTCTCTCTCTCCTCTCTCTCTTTTCCTCTCTCTCTCTCTCTCTCTCTCTCTCTCGCTCTCTCTCTCTCTAGGTGAAGTCTGATTCAAGAACAATTTAAAGGGCAGAATATACTTCAAAGAAATTATGTAGTATAGTGGATCATTTATATAACTTTAGGCTATGAATAATGATATATATATTTTCTAGTGATGTAACAGAGAAAAAACAATAGGGAGATTACTAGTCACTTAAATAACAAAGAAAATAAAGAATAAATTATAATACGTATTGTAGGAAGATCTCGTATGGTCAGTCCAGTGTAGTATTGTGAAGTGGTGTATTGTATCCGTGTATTGTATTGCTGTATTGTGTATTGTGCCTGTAATGGAAGGCCTGTATATATAGGGTCACCACACACCTGTTAAGTAATCATTCACCACCTGTGTGTGTGTGTGTGTGTGTGTGTGTGTGTCACTTGTTATTAAGAAACACGTGTAATTATAGAGTGCAGTGATTATATTAGTTATTTCTGTCTGTTATCATTATTTTTTCTGTGTTATTATTACTATATCTTGGTAGTGTTGTGTGTGTGTGTGTGTGTGTGTGTGTGTGTGTGTGTGTGTGTGTGTATGAGAGAGAGAGAGAGAGTTAATATTTTGTGGAGATTATAGCATTATTATAACTATTAATGATTAAATGACTGCCCTACATCTTAAAATAGTGTGTGTGTGTGTGTGTGTGTGTGTGTGTAAGAAATAATACTGTCTTGGAAATGAATAAATCAGAATATAAACTGCCATTTTAGTGTATCATTTAGTCACTACTACTACTACTACTACTACTACTACCACTACTACTACTACTACTACTACCACTACTACTACTACTACTACTACTACTACTACCACTACTACTACCACTACCACTACTACTACCACTACTACTACCACTACTACTACCACTACTACTACTACTACCACTACTACTACCACTACCACTACTACTACCACTACTACTACTACTACTACTACCACTACTACTACTACTACTACTACTACTACCACTACTACTACTACTACCACTACTACTACCACTACTACTACCACTGTTAAGCTGTTGAATACTGTTATATACAAATTCCCCAAGATAAGAAGCACAAGATTTTAGAATTATCTCTAATTCTCAATTTTTCGACCTCGCTGAAGATAATAAAAGAAAATCAGACTTAGAACCTATACTAAGGCAATGCACACACTTGTAATAATAATAATAATAATAATAATAATAATGTTATTCTCACCCGAAGGCATACAAGCAAAAACAACAACATAATATATGGACGAGGGAATGAACTTAACCCTTTGAGACCCAGAACGTAATTTCCATTGTAATGTGGGTACCATTAGACGATTTTTAATTTGATTTAGCAATATCTTATAGCTATGACCTGTTTAGTATCCTTGTCCACTAACTAATTTGGTATATTAAGTGATTTTTCGTAATTTTATGGCTAACAACAGACGATTTAATATAGGAAAGGAAACATCTGGGCGTGAAGGGTTAAGTACTAAAGCAAATAATTGATAATAGCTATTGTATATACCTCTATAATAATAAAAATAATAATAATAATTTTAATATCACCCGGAGGCATACAGGCAAAAACAACAACTTCTAGTACCAACAGCAGGTTTAGAAGGTACAAAGTTGCTATAATCATCACCACTACAAAAGAATTAACTCATTGAAGCAATGCGTGAGTTGGGGATTCGAAGCCAGGCACGAACTAATGACATGAACCCCTGACGACTTAACTACCATTTAACCAACAATAACTACTCTCTCTCTCTCTCTCTCTCTCTCTCTTATCAAAGGAGGAGAATGGGGTAGGAAGAAGGAGGAGGAGAAGGAGGAATGAAGGGAACGAGGAGGAGGAGAAGGAGAAGGAGGAGGAGAAAGGGGAGGAGGAGGAGGAGGAGGGGGTAGGAAGGGGGAGGAGGAGGAGGAGACCGCTTGTTATAAATCAGTGTGTTGAGAAGCTTATCTTATATTATTGCTTTGATCTGTCTATTTATGTCTCCTCGCCTATTTTGTTTTAGTAGTAGTAGTAGTAGTAGTAGTAGTAGTAGTAGTAGTGGTAGTGGTAGTAGTAGTAGTAGAAGTAATAGTAGTAGTAGTAGTAGGAGAAAAAGTAATAGTAGAAGTATAAGCAGTTGTATAAGTAGTATAAGTAGTAGTAGTAGTAGTAGTAGAAGAAGCAGTAGTAGAAGTAATAGTAATAGTAGTAGTAGTAGTAGTAGCAGTAGCAGTAGTAGTAGTAGCAGTAGTACTTAGTAGTAGTAGTAGTGGCAGAGGTAGAGTAGCAATAAAGATAACAATAATAATAATAATAATAATAATAATAATAATATTAATAATGAAAAAATAATAATGATATTGAAGACACTTTCATAATCAATAAAGAAAATTAATAACATAAGATCTCACGTTATAATGATGCTTAAAACTCTCTCTCTCTCTCTCTCTCTCTCTCTCTCTCTCTCTCTCTCTCTCTCTATTTGGCTGGCTTTGCTTAGAAAATGGAATAATAATAATAATAATAATAATAATAAATAATAATAATAATAATAACAACATTTACCTGATATGAAGCGGATGAATTCTGGTAACTTCATTTTTTATTCTTTTTTCTTTCTATCTCTTTTTTCTTTATTTATTTCTCCTTTCTAATAAAGAAATTTCTTTTCTAATTTCTTGAATATAAAAACCACAACACAAACATTCTCTAATTCCCAGTAACGTTTGTCAACAAATTTCTGATTCGAAGTAACGTTTTCTAACATTTCATAAATATTTTCACATTCAAAGTAACGTTTTCCAAATACTTCACAAATATCTTCAAGTGTTAACTATTCCACTTGCAATTTTTTTTTACATAATTTTCTTTTCATCTCTTTGTCTTCCTTTTCCCGGGTGTAATTAATGTTTTCCTGTCATTATTGTCTCGTTTTCTTAATTTAATGCCAAAAATAGTGATGGTTTTTTTTCATATTATCTTAAAATCGCACTTGAAAAACACACACACACAATCACACACACACACACACACACACACAATCACACACACACATAATCACACACACACACACACACACACACAATCACACTTGTATTAAATTCAGTCTTTTCGTATTCATTTCTTTCACAAAAATCTTACATTGTGTGATCACATTAACCCCTTGAGACCCAGAACGTAATTTCCTTTGTAATTTGGGTACCATTAGACGATTTTTAGTGACTATAAGCAATATTTTATAGCTATGACCTGTTTAGTAGCCTTGTCCACTAACTAATTTAGTATATTAAGTTACTTTTCGTAATTTTTGGCTAACAGACGATTTTCTATAGCAAAGGAAAGATCTGGATTCTTTTCTCTCACAAAAACCTTACATTTAGTGATCATGTTAACCCCTTCACGCCCAGAGATCTTTCCTTGGCTATATAAAGAAGTCTGTTGTTAGCCATAAAATTACGAAAACTAACTGAATATACCAAATTAGTTAGTGGACAAGGATACTAAACAGGTCATAGCTATAAAACATTTCTTATAGTCACTAAAAATCGTCTAATGGTACCCAAATTACAATGGAAATTACGTTCTGGTTCTCAAGGGGTTCAAATCGCACTTGAAACACACACACAATCACACATGTATTAAATTCAGTCTTTTTTTATTAATTTCTTTCACAAAAACCTTATATTGAGTGATCATATTAATTTTTTTCTCTCCTCCTCACTTTTAAATTAATTAAATTCAGTCTTTTCTTACTAATAATTTTTTCTCCTCTCCGCACTTTTTGAAACACGTTCAAATTTCGCTTTTCTATCAATATCTTTCACAAAAACCTGAAACTACTTATAAAATCACCTTATATGACCTCGTAGATACCCCTCACAGTAGTAAGGTCAGGTCACAAAGCCACGCACAGGTCAGGGAGTGAGTGCGTGCGTGCGGGGGGGGGCCCGGGAGAGCAAGAGCAGAACATCCCTCTCTCACGACGCCTCGAGGCATACTGAGTTGACAGATTACAGAGACCGACAGATTGAGTTGACAATTTACCGTTTCTTAAGGATATATTTTTGATTACTGACGATATGCCAGCTATTTATTTCTTACCTTTATATATACACTAAGGCAAAAATAAGGTTGGACTTCCATATTACAGGTTTTTTTAGGATATATTTGTTCAAAAGTTTTCTATTCAAGCCGTTACTACCCGGTTTAAAGGGATGCTTGGATGCTTATAATATTATCTCTCGTATATCTACCTAACCCTTATGGGCTTATTTCTGGGCTTGTGTCTTGTGTATAGTTATAGTGCAAGTCTTTTTCTATCATGGACTACCTTATTTAGTCTGGAAAACTGTCATTTTGTCCCATAAATAGGCAAAATGCTGGACTGGTTAATGGTTATGGGTGATGATCGGTGGGACAGCGGGCTAATAAATACCACAATATCTTAATATATCTAACCACAGGGCTGATGTCAAGTATATGTAGCTATTCTTCAAGTCTTTTTCTATCATGGACACACTTCTATATATTGTCCGAAAAATTGTCCTATTATCCCATAAGTCGGCAAAATGCAGGACTGGTTTGGGGTGGTGAAATCGGTGATCGATGGGTGTTTAGCGGGCCAATAAATACCACACTACCTTAATACAACTAACCACAGAGCTTATGTCAGTATATGTAGCGATTGTTCAAGTCTTTTTCTATCATGGACAGCCATATATTGACCAGAAAACTGTCATAATCGTCCCATAAATTGGTAAAATGCTGGACTGGTTTTGGGTGATGAAATCGGTGAACGGTGGGGTGGGATAGCGGACCAATAAATACCACAATATCTTAATAGATCTAACCACGTGGCTGATGTCTGGTACTACAGCTATTCTTCAAGTCTTTTGCTATCACGGACAACCTTATATTATCCGAAAAACTATCATGTTATCTCAGAATTCGACACAATGCTGATTTGCTCCCCTAAAAAAACATCTTACCGTAACATATTTGCACTCCTAAACAAAGCCTTCACCACCTATTTGAACCCCTAAAACCCCCCTACACTTATTTGAACCCCTAAAAAAAACCTTCACCACCTATTTGAACCCCCACCCCCTAAAACCCCACTTATACACTTATTTGAACCCCCTAGAAACCCCTTCACCACATATTTCAACCCCGAAAACCCCACCTACACCTATTTGAACCCCTAAAACCCCTTCGCCACCTATTTGAACCTTAAAAAAAACCTTCACCACCTATTTGAGCCCCTAAAACCCACCTATAGGTTACACTTATTTGCACTCTAAAAATCCACCTTCGTTTGGAGAGTGATCGGTGGGATAGCGAGAATTTGCACTAATAAAAACCACATTATCTCATATATACAAGACTGCAGGGTCTGCATATCTCGATTACAGACAATAGATTAGACATTCCTTTATAACGGGATGCCTAGTTTAGTGAAGAATAGGCATTATTTACCTATTTCTAGACCATATTTCAATACCTAATGTGTAGTTACATCACAAAATGGCAGCAAATATATCAGGCAAATTATTTCTACGTACCGTCAATAACACTTATATTTATTAAGCTGTCTATCTACTACTAACATATATCTATCTACCTATCCATCTATTTATCTACCTATGTACCGTAGTGATATCCTAATGCTTTGTAGGCATATATATAGGTGAATTTATCTATGAAAAGGTGAAGATATTGCAGTAATATAGGTAAGAGTTAGTGCCGCGCTGGTAACATTGTCAGGGGGAGAGAAAATGGATCTATTTAAGGGGTGACCTTATTAATTATGTATTTTCAAGGTCATCAAGATTATGGGAAGAGATTATTTATAGGTTAAGTTGGAAGTCATTGGTTGAGAACAGGTCATTATTGAGGCTATTATGACATGGGTGTGTGTGTGAGAAAGAGATAGACAGACAGACACAGTGAGAGACATAGATAGACACACAGAGAGACAGACAGACACAGAAACACAGACAGTGAGAGATAGAGAAAGAGACAGACAAAAACAGACACACACAGTGAGAGACAGAGATAGACACAGATACAGAAACAGAGAGAGAGAGAGAGAGAGAGAGAGAGAGAGAGAGAGAGAGAGAGAGAGAGAGAGAGAGAGAGAGAGAGAGAGAGAGAGAGAGAGAGAGAGAGAGAGAGAGAGAGAGAGAGAGAGAGAGAGAGAGAGAGAGAGAGAGAGAGAGAGAGAGAGAGAGAGAGAGAGAGAGAGGAGAGAGAGAGAGAGAGAGAGAGAGAGAGAGAGAGAGAGAGAGAGAGAGAGAGAGAGAGAGAGAGAGAGAGAGAGAGAGGAAACTCATTATTATTCTGGCCTTTCCCATCCTTTCCTGTCTCGATAAGGATCCTATATAGCTAAGTCAAATGGCCCCGAATGCATTTTAATAGGTCAAAGGCGTCTATAAGTGTTATTTTATACAGTAAGAGTGACTAAAGAGTACTGTGATATGTAGTTAGCTATGTAGAAACTGTATTAAAAGTCTGTCTGTTGCTATCATGAGGTCCTAAATTAGCTATTATCGTATGTTAAAGGCATAAACAAGTGTTATTTTTAGCTACAAGAGTGACTATGAGTGTGTGTGAGATATGATTAGCTATGTAGGGTCTGAACTCTAAACATACATGTTAAATTGCTTCTCATATGTTATCACCACAACACGCATTAGCCAGCAACGAGTAAAGGTAAAGATCGGGCATACACTAAGGTCCGCGTGGCCTCTGTGCTCATCTCCGTCGCATTAGCCAGCAACGAGTAAAGACCCATTTCATATATAAATCAATAACATTACGTAGTATTAACATATCCCAATGTGATATGGTAAAAAGTAAAGATGGGGGTATATACTAAGATGCGCGTGGCCTCTGTGCTCATCTCCGTCGCATTCGCCATAAAGACCCATTTCATATATAAATCAATAACATTACGTAGTATTAACATATCCCAATGTGATATGGTAAAAAGTAAAGATGGGGGTATATACTAAGATGCGCGTGGCCTCTGTGCTCATCTCCGTCGCATTCGCCATAAAGACCCATTTCATATATAAATCAATAACATTACGTAGTATTAACATATCCCAATGTGATATGGTAAAAGGTAAAGATGGGGGTATACACTAAGATGCGCGTGGCCTCTGTGCTCATCTCCGTCGCATTCGCCATTAAGCGATCGTGATATGAATGAGTTAATAAATTCTCAATATATTTATTCATTCTTCAAGAAAATACGTGATACACGAATAAAACGCGTGCGGAAAAACACATATGCTCGAACTGTGACAAAAATAATGCATCATAAATCTAAATAGCCTCTGTCTTAGAAAATAACAGATCTTTATCAAAATAGCTACCGTAGATAACACTATAGTCGCCAGTCACTCGCCACTGCACTAACGTCGCCATGCACCATATTTTACGAATTTTAGCATCACTACAGACTTTTATGTGCCACTGAAGACATGTAGTGTGATGTACATAATATAAACTACTGTGCATGCGTCTTCAGTGGCACATAAGTCTGTAGTGATGCTAAAAGTCTTAATATATTGTGCCTGGCGACATTAGTGCAGTGGCAAATGACTGGCGACTATAGTGTTATCTACGGTAAATAAGTTTCAAGCCTGTGATACAAAGTTTGACATATATTTATATCACAACAGACCTCATCAGTGCATGGCTTATAACCCCTTCACGCCCAGATCTTTCCTTTGCTATATACAAAACATCGTATGCTGTCGAGCCTTACAATAACGAAAAGTAACTGAATATACCAAATTAGCTAGTCGACAAGGATACTAAACAGGTCATATCTATAAAATATTGCTTATATTCACTAAAAGATTGTCTGATGGTAGTCAAATTACAATGGAAATTACGTTCTGGGCCTCAAGGTTAAATCATCGTATACGTATCTTGCATATCTCACTTAAATATGGCTCAGTAGACATGCCTGGACACACGGCTCATTATATTCTGTCATGCTATGGCTTAATAATTACATCATTTACTTTTAATACCAACAATTAATCAGGTTCAATAGCTTTTCAGTAGACAAAAAATTTCGATCGGCCGTAACTATTTTTTTCTACTTAACCCTAACCCCTTCACGCCCAGATCTTTCCTTGGCTATGAAAAATTGTCTGTTGTCGAGCCATAAAATAACGAAAAGTAACTGAATAAACCAAATTAGTTAGTGGACAAGGATACTAAACAGGTCATATCTATCAAACATTGCTTATATTCACTGCAAATCGTCTAATGGTACCCAAATTACAATGGAAATTACGTTCTGGGCCTCAAGGGGTTAAATAATATTATCACTACCAAACTTATTAACACGAGATTCAGATGTCAAATAAACGTCTATATATTGTATTACACATACTACGATAAAATAAATATATGAAACTAGTTGAAATAACCTGAAAATATATTATAACGGGTGATTCTTCGTATTTTTTTCCCAATTTTTATTATAATATATAAATGACGATAAACGAAATACAAGAAACTACCGTAGAGAACACTATTCGCCAGTCACTCGCCGCTGCACTAATGTCGCCAGGCACAATATATTACGAATTTTAGCATCACTACAGACTTTTATGTGCCACTGAAGACATGTAGTGTGATGTACATAATATAAACTACTGTGCATGCGTCTTCAGTGGCACATACAAGTCTGTAGTGATGCTATAATTCGTAATATATTGTACCTGGCGACATTAGTGCAGTGGCGAGTGACTGGCGACTATAGTGTTATGTACGGTAGTGAAATTAACCTGAAAATTGATTATAACGTGTGTTTCTTCGTATTAATTTCCTGTATATATTTTTAAGTCTAACTACGAACTATCAGGAAATATCTCACAGCCTTTACTCTTAGGAAGGAAGGAAGGGTAGGAAGGAAGGAAGGAAGGAAGGAAGGACGGAAGGAAGGAAGGAACGGAAGGAAGGAAGGAAGGAAAGGAAGGAAGGAAAGGAAAAAGGAAAGGAAGGAAGGAAGGAAGGAAGGAAGGAAGGAAGGAAGGAAAGGATTAAGAGAAGGAAGAGAGAAAAAAAGGAGAGAATGGTATAGGAAGTAGAATGAAAAGAAAGGAAGGTAGGAAGGAAGGAAGGAGGGATAGAGGGAAGGATTGAGAGAAGGAAGAAAGGAAGGCAGGAGGTGTAAGAAGGAAGGAAGAAAGGAGGTGTAGGATGAAGGAAGGAGGGAGGGAAAGGAAGGAGGGAGGGAGAAAGGAAGGAGGGAGGGAGAAAGGAGGGTGGGAGTGAAAGGAAGGAAGGAAAGAAAGAAGGTAGTAAGGAATAAAAGTAGGAAGGAAGGAAGGAAGGATTGAGAGAAGGAAGGAAGTGTAGGAAGGAAGGAAGGAAGGATTGAGAGAAGGAAGGAAGTGTAGGAAGGAGGAAGGAAGTGTAGGAAGGAAGGAAGGAAGGAAGGAAGGAAGGAAGGAAGGAAGGATAGAGGGAAGGATTGAGAGAAGGAAGGAAGTGTAGGAAGGAAGGAAGGAAGGAAGGAAGGAGGAATGGATAGCGGGATGGAAAGGGAAGGGAGGGAATAAATCTGTCTTTCAATAAGGCTGCAATAAGGTCTATCTCTGTATATATATCCACAAGGAATAACAACCTTAACTACGGTGCAAAAACAACCCTTAAGACATTATATACAACAGTTATAACTTGCTATTGCGTTAAAAAGAGTCTGGAAATATAGTCTGGTTCTTTTTAACGAGGTGAAAAATCCCGCCCCCTTGCTGCTTACTGCCTGATATTTGATGCCGGGAGAAGGGAATACTACACTTCTTCTTAATTTCAGCTGTGTTATATCATAGTTAACCATATTATCAGGTAAACATAGGCATCATTTTAAGCATGAGATCTTAAAATAGAATGTCAGTTGTATTTTATCATAGTTAACCATAGTATCAGGTAAACAGAGGCATCATTTTAAGCATGAGATCTTAAAATAGAATGTCAGTTGTATTTTATCATAGTTAACCATAGTATCAGGTAAACAGGGCATCATTTTAAGCATGAGATCTTAAAATAGAATGTCAGTTGTATTTTATCATAGTTAACCATAGTATCAGGTAAACAGAGGCATCATTTTAAGCATGAGACCTTAAAATAGAATGGAATTTTCTCCTCGTTAAAAAAATAGCCTATAGTTATTGATCTATACATATATAAGTAATGGGTATGTTTACTTCTATTAAACTATATATTGAGCACAAGACTTGATATATGTAGAAATAATAGTGATTGTAGAATTGGCATAAATGTAAATAATAATAATAATAATAACAATAATAACGAAACATAATTATCTTTGTGTGTGTGTGTGTGTGTGTGTGTGTGGTGTGTGTGTGTGTGTGTGTGTGTGTGTGTGTGTGTGGGTATGTGGTGTGGGTATGTGGTGTGTGTGTGGTGGGTATGTGGTGTGTGTGGTGGGGTGTGTGTGGTGTGGTGGGGTGTATGTGGTGTGGTGGGGTGTGTGTGGTGTGGTGGGGTGTGTGTGGTGGGTGTGTGGTGTGTGTGTGGTGTGTGGTGTGTGGTGGTGTGGGTTGTGTGTGTGTGGCGTGTGTGTTGTGTGTGTGTGGCGTGTGTGGTGTGTGGTGTGTGTGGTGTGTGTGTGTGTGTTGTGTGTGTGTTGTGTGGTGTGGTGTTGGGGTGTGGGGTGGTGGGTATGTGGTGTGTGTGGTGTGGTGGTGTGTGGTGTGGGTGGTGTGTGGTGTGGGTGGTGTGTGGGTGGTGTGTGGGTGTGGGTGGGTGGGTGGGTTGGGTGGTAGGGTGGGTGGTAGGGTGGGTGGGTGGGTGGGTGGGTGGGTGTGGGTGTGGGTGTGTGTGTGTGTGTGTGTGTGTGTGTGTGTGTGTGTGTTCACTTAAAACCATATACTTTTTTCCCATGCATTTTAAATTTAAGTATTCAAAAACTCCGAACACTTAAATTTTTTCCATTAATCTAAAAAGAGCACTTGCTTTTTCATTCACTTTCTATATTTTTTTTCAGAAAGATTACGTCACTTTTTTCTGATTTAAATAACTTTTCTATCAACTCCATGATCACAAAATTATTCAAACACCATTTTTTCCATGGATATTAATTTCCCTTCGAACAAAAGGCATCATATTATCTCATCATCACCACCATCAACACCATTTTTTTCCATTAATATCAACTTCCCTTCGAACTAAACTCACATTATTTCACCACCAACATCAACATCATTTTTTTTCCATTAACATTAATTGTCCTTCAGTAAAAACCATCACATCACTTCACCAACACCATCAACACCATTTTTGTTCCATTGACATCAACTTCCCATCCATCAAAAGTCTTCACAACATAATTTCACCACCAACACCATTTTTTTCAATGGATATTAACTTCCCTTCGATTAAAAAAAAATCATCACAACATAATTTCATCAACACCATCAACACCAAAAATCTCACTTTTCTACCAGCTCCATTATCAAAAAAACCGATTCAAACACCATTTTTTTCATTGACATTATCAACCAAAACTCATCACCACATAATTTCAACACCATCAACACCATTTTTTCAACCCACAACAACTTTCCATCTACCAAAACTCATCAGCATCACAAAAAATCAGGACATTACTTCATCATTCAAGATATTTTCACACACCAACTCCTCATCCTCAACACCACCAGCCTCACCCACATAACCATTACCAACACCACCACCATCACCACCACGCCCATTTCTCTTCTCCTTCGCCTCCTCCTTCGCTACCCATACCTCATTGCGGCGCCCCAGCAGTTTAAAGGGCGGGTCGTAGCCTGCCACGTAATATTCAGAGAAGTTTACGTCAGTGTCTTCCCCGTTATTTCTGATGGCTTCTCGTAACGCCGCCACTTCTCGGCGTATTATTTCATCGTCCATCCATCCGCTAAACCGTCTGTGATTAGGAAGGAAGGAAGGAGGGAAGGAGGGAAGAAGGGGGGAAGGGAAGGAGAGAGGGAGGGAAGGAGGGAGGGAAGGAAGGAAGGGAGGGAGGGAAGGATTGAGAGAAGGAAGGAAGGAAGGAGGGAAGGAGGGAAGGAAGGAAGGAAGGAGGGAAGGAAGGAAGGAGGGAAGAAAGGAAGGAAGGAAGGAAGGAAGGAAGGAGGAAGGGGAGGGAGGGGATTGAGAGAAGGAAGGAATGATGGAAGGAAGGGAGGGAGGGAAGGAGGGAGGGAAGGAAGGAAGGAAGGACAGATAGGGGGAAGAATTGAGAGAAGAGAGAGAGAAAGGTAGGAAGTAGAAAGGAAAGGAAGGAAGGAAGGAAGGAAGGAAGGAAGGAAGAAGGAAGGAAGGAAAGGTTGAAATAATAATGAGGAGAGTACAGAAAGTGAAGAAACGAAGATGGAATAGAGGAATAACGAGATAGAAGGGAGTAATAAATAATAATGAAAGAATGAATGGTTAAAAAAAACGAATGAAAGCACAAGAAAAAAAGGACGAATTAGGAAAAAAAAAAAGGGAGGGAGAGAAGAGAAAATAAATTACAAACACTAAAAAAAAAAAGGAAGCTAGAAATATACACAAATATATCCATCAATATAACACACACACACACACACACACACACAATGCCCCACACACACACACACAATGCCCCCCACACACACACACGCACTGCCCCATCCACACACACACACACAATGCCCCCCTCCACACACTGCCCCCAACACACACACACTGACCCCCCCCAACACACACACTGCCCCCTACACACAAACTGACCCCCCCAACACACACACTGACCCCCCCCAACACACACACTGCCCCCCCAAAACACAAACAACACTGACCCCCCCCACAACACACACACTGACCCCCCCCCACAACACCACACTGACCCCCCCACAACACAAACACTGACCCCCCCACAACACACACTGACCCCCCCACAACACACACACTGACCCCCCACCAACACACACACGTGACCCCCCCCCCAACACACACACTGACCCCCCCACAACACACACACTGCCCCCCCCCCTACACACACACACTGACCCCACCAACACACACACTGACCCCCCCAACACACACCACTGCCCCCCCACAACACACACACTGCCCCCCCCACCACAACAACACACACTGCCCCCCCCCCCCCACAAACACACACACTGCCCCCCCCCCAACCACACACACTGACCCCCCCAACACACACACTGCCCCCCCCAAAACACACACACTGCCCCCCACACCTACAACACACACACTTGCCCCCCCCAACCACACACTGACCCCCCCAACACACACACAACACTGCCCCCCCCCACAAACACACACACTGACCCCCCCCCAACACACACACTGCCCCCCCCACACACACACTGCCCCCCCCCACAACACACACACTGCCCCCCCCCCCCACAACACACACAACTGACCCCCCCAACACACACACTGACCCCCCCCCCCCCTACAACCACACACTGCCCCCCCAAAAAAAGCCCCCCAACACACACACACTGCCCCCCCAACACACACACTGCCCCCCCCCCCAACCCCCCCCACACACTGCCCCCCCCCCCCCAACACACACACTGCCCCCCTCCAACACACACACTGCCCCCCCAAACACACAACTGCCCCCCCCACAACACACACACTGCCCCCCCCAACCACAAAACACTGCCCCCCCCCCACAACACACACACTGCCCCCCCCACAACACACCACCACTGCCCCCCCCCCACTACACACACACACTGACCCCCCAAACCACACCCCCCCCACAACAACAACCCCCCCCCCCCAACACAACACCGCCCCCCCCACAACACACACCTGACCCCCCCCCCCAACACCACACACTACCCCCCCACAACACACACACTGCCCCCCTCACACCACTGACCCCCCAACACACACACTGACCCCCCCCACAACACACCCTGCCCCCCACAAAACACACCACACTACCCCCCCCCAACACACACACTACCCCCCACAACACACACACTGCCCCCCCCCCTACAACACACACACTGACCCCCCAACACACACAACTGACCCCCCAACACACACACACTGACCCCCCCAACACAACACACTGCCCCCCCCCTACAACACACACACTGACCCCCCCAACAACACACACCTGCCCCCCCACACACCACTGACCCCCCCACACACACACACTGACCCCCCCCCCTACAACACACACACTGACCCCCACAACACACACACTGACCCCCCAAAACACACACACTGACCCCCCCAAAAACCACACACTGCCCCCCCCCCCCTACAACCACACACACTGACCCCCCAACACACACACTGACCCCCCCAACACACACACTGACCCCCCACAACACACACACTGACCCCCCCCCCTACAACACACACCTGACCCCCCCAACACACACACTGACCCCCCCAACACACACACTGACCCCCCCACCCCACAACCCCCCACACACACACCCCACCCCCCCCACAACACCACACCTGCCCCCCCAACACACACACTGACCCCCCCAAACACACCACAAATGCCCCCCCACCCAAAAACACACATGACCCCCCAACACAACCACACTGACCCCCCCAACACACACACTGACCCCCCCACACACACCTGACCCCCCACACCCCACACACTGACCCCCCACACACACACTGCCCCACAACACACACATGACCCCCCCACACACACACTGCCCCCCCCACACCACACACTGACCCCCCCCACAACACACACACTGACCCCCCCAACACACACACTGACCCCCACTCCACACTGACCCCAACCCCACACATACAATGCCCCCCCACGACCCCAGACTGCCCCCTAAAAACACACACACTGCCCCCCTACCAACCACTGACCCCCACACACACACACTGCGACCTCTCCCAACACATCCCGCACACACTACCCCACCTCCCCCACAAACCATGCCCCCAACACGGACCAGGGACTCCCTAAACACATCAACTGACCCGCCCAAAGAACCTCATGCACACTGGTATCCCCAGAACCCCAATAGGCACCTCACGAAACCACAGACGAGGACGCGAGAGAATATATCTTATCCTGATCTCCGCCCGAAACCTCTATGGTACGCCCTGCGTATAGGCCCTGTATGGTCCCCAGCGACGCCACAAGTGGGACGGAGCTGGTCATTACCACGATTCTGTCCGCCTTGTTAAAAACCTCCTATTGCAGTATATGTTCATTAGCTCATGTTTATCGTCCATGTATAGTCGACGCACAAGTATGACTCCTCCTCTACTACTTTCTACTAACTACGATACTACTAATGCTCTACTACTATACTACTACATCATACTACTACTAACTACCACCACTACTACTACACTACTACCACCACCACTACTACTACTACCACCACCACCACTACTACCACTACCACCACCACCACCACCACTACTACCACTACCACTACTACCACCACTACTACCACCACCACTACTACCACCACCACCACCACCACCACCACCACCACTACTACTACTACTACTACTACTACCACTACTATAATTTTTGTTATTATTATTGTTATTATTATTGATTCGGTTATTGCTATGGTAATTAGTGATCCCTGTATCGTATAGCCGCGAGACCTACACGTGGTAGTTCCTGTTAACCCCTTCACGCCCAGATCTTTCCTTGGCTATAAAATATTGTATGTTGTCGAGCCATAAAATTACGAAAAGTAGCTGAATATACCCAATTAGTTAAGAGGACAAGGCTACTAAATAGGTCATAGCTATAAAATATTGCTTATAGTCTCTAACAATCATCTAATGGTAGCTAAATGACAATGGCTATTACGCTCTGGGCCTCAAGGGGTTAATGGTAGTTCACTCATTTGCTTTCTACCTGTCCCTTGTCTCTCTTTCCTTCCTTCTTCCCTTCCTCTTACTTTCCCTTACTGCCTGCCTCTCTCTCTCTCTCTCTCTCTCTCTCTCTTCTCTCTCTCTCTCTCTCTCTCTTCCCTTCTTTCCTCCTTACCTCCCCCTTCCCTTTCCCTCCCTTTTCCCCCTTCCCTTCCTCCTCCCTCCCTCCCTCCCTTAACTCATAAGAACATAAGAAAATAAGGAAGCTATACAAGAGGCCGCGAGACCTACACGTGGTAGTTCCTGTTAATGTAGGTCACTCACTCGGTATGTTCCTGCCGGAGATGTAGCTGAAGAGCCGCCGGAACATGGGCGTGACGAGGGCGTGCCGGCTGGGTCCCGTCATGGTGGTGCACGCCCACACACGCCCGGGGTACACGCGCTCCTCGTAACCCTGAGGGGCGTGAAGGGAACATTAGGAGGGGAATACAAGGAAATACTAAAGAATCCTCAGGTCAGATTACTCCACAAGATTAAAGGTTGTATATAACTCCTAATAATCAAGCTAATAATAATGGTTGAATAAGATAAGGTCAGGTCAGGTCAGGGTGCACCATCAACAGGTCATAGAGAGAGATAGACGAATACAATGTCAAATCAAAATAATAAAGTAATCTAATAATCAAGCTCATAACAGTTGACAGGTCAGGTCATGTTATGTCAGGTGAGGTCAAGGTCACAACTCACCGCTCTCTCCACCACCACGGTGTAGGGCGCGGGCTCCACGTCCCCGAAGGCCGCGCGCAGACCCTTCAAGAGGCCGGCCATCACCACGCCTGCACGGGGAGAGGAGGGAGGAGCAAGGCAGAGGTTAGGGTGGCTGGAGGAACAGGAAAAAATGAATAGGTAATATATAAATGTCTGACGGAACACCATAATTACTGCTGCCAAATTATTATTGTTCATGCATTGTTATGACGTGTGTGTGTGTGTGTGTGTGTGTGTGTGTGTGTGTGTGTGTGTGTGTGTGTGTGTGTGTGTGTGTGTGATAAATTAGACTATTAAAGTACATCTCTCTCTCTCTCTCTCTCTCTCTTATTTATATATCGGTTCGTCTGACCTCTATGATTCCTGTCGGGAGGGTAATAGCTGCCGATCGCGAGTCCAGGGCGTAATCAAGGCCCGGGTCAATAACATTACACAGACTACACACTGCTAGGCATTTATGAGGAGAAAAAAATACTAACTAGTTTACTGTGATTAGGCAAGTGTTGAGGAGGAGAGGAGGAGGAGGAGGGGGGAAGGAGGGAGGTAGTAGGAGGAGGAGGAGGAGGGGGAACGAGGAGGAAGGAGGGAGAGGTAGGAGGAGGAGGAGGAGGGAGGGAGAGATGAGAGGAGGAGGAAAGAGGGAGAGTTACTAAGGAGGAGGAGGAGAAAGAGATAGGAGAAAATAAGGACAGGAAGACCTCTCTCTCTCTCTCTCTCTCTCTCTCTCCTCGTTAGTAAGTGAATAAACAACACACTTAATGATTAAAGCAACAGAGATTATAGTGCGCACTGAGAGAGTAGTAGGCCAATTAATAGTTCACGAAGGATTGATGTCTCTCTCTCTCTCTCTCTCTCTCTCTCTCTCTCTCTCTCTCAAGAAGAAGGAATTTATATAGTAAAAAATAACCCTATAGATATTGAGGGTTAAAAGCGTAGACCTATAAATGCCATAATGACCGCCTATTAATTAACGAAAGATAACACTAATATTCATTCTGAGGGATATATACTAAGAGAAGAATGAATAGTATGTATATATATAGTTAAGAGAATATTAGTTCGAATTAAAGGGAGAAATAGGTGAAATGAGTGACTAGGAAATGTGTATTGGATGAAATGGTAAGATGTTTCATGGGAGGATTTTATCAGTACCGGAAATAGATGTGTGTAGTGGTGGTGGTGGTAGTAGTTGTTGTGGTGGTGGTGGTGGTGGTGGTGGTGGTGGTGGTGGTAGTGGTGGTAGTAGTGGTGGTGGTGGTGGTGGTGGTGGTGGTGGTTGTAGTTGTTGTTGTAGTGGTAGTAATAGTAGTAGTGGTAGTAGTAATAGTAGTAGTAGTCTTATAAGTGGTATAAATAGTAGTGGTTAAGTAGTGGTGGTAGTAATAGTAGTTGTAGTAGTAGTAGTAATAGTAGTTGTAGTAGTAGTAGCTATAGTAGAAATAGTAGTACTAGAAATAGTAGTAGTAGTAGTAGAAATAGTAGTAGTAGAAATAGTAGTAGTAGAAATAGTAGTAGTAGAAATAGTAGTAGTAGAAATAGTTGTAGTAGAAATAGTTGTAGTAGTAGGAGTCACCACCACCATCATCACCACTATCAGTAATGTCACGTCACCTTGAACACCACTGACTGTTTACATACCATACTTCCGCCACCACCACTACCACACACCACCACCATCACCACTACACTACCACTACCATCACCACCACCACCACTCACCACCACAATTCATTATACCAGCATCACCACCACCACCATCACCACCATTACCATCACCACAACACCACTACCAGCATCACCACCACCACCACCACACCATCACCACCACCACTACCCACCACCATCACCACTACACCATCACCACCATCTCAACCATTCATTACACCACCATCACCACCACCACCATTCACTACACCACCACCATTCACTACACCACCACCATTCACTACACCACCATCACCACTCACTACCACTACCATCACCACTACCCCATCACTACCACCATCACCACTACCACCACTCACTACCATCACCACACCACCATCACTACTACACCACTACCAGCATCACCACCACCATTACCATCACCACTACCACTCACCACTATGTAAATTCAAACTGTAAAAGCGTACATTTAAAAAGGAAATAGAGAAACTGGTTCACAAATAGGGTGGTAAATGATTCGAATAGACTCAGTCGTCAGGGAGTCAGTGCAATAGGGAGTTTTAAAAGGAGGCTAGACAGTGTTATGGATGGGGATGAAAGGTGATGTACCGTAGATAACACTATAGTCGCCAGTCACTTGCCACTGCACTAATGTCGCCAGGCACAATATAATACGAATTTTAGCATCACTACATACTTTTTGGTGCCACTGAAGACATGTAGTGTGATGTAAATAATATAAACTACTGTGTATCATCTTCAGTGGCATATACAAATCAGTAGTGATGCTATAATTCGTAATATATTGTGCCTGGCGACATTAGTGCAGTGGCAAGTGACTGGCGACTATACTGTTATCTACGGTAGGTAGTGTTTTAAGTAACAGGAACTACCACGTGAAGGTCTCCCAGCCTCTTGTAGCTTCCTTATGTTGTTACCACACTCGTACACTCGTAACAAGAACACACTAGTTAACAAAATACTAGGTCATAATGCCATTGCTCTAATAAGATACTAATCCATTTGTTCTTATTAACTATTATCATCATGAAATCGGGCTCGTAAATATACTACATCATTATATAAACATAATATATTACTGAAATTCCCCTATAGCCTACATGCATTATAAAGTATAGATGTATTACGGTAGTTAGATTAGGCAAAAACGGCCCTTATGCCATATAGGTACTACCAATTTATTCCTCCTCCTTCTCTCCCATTCAGACTACCATTTCTTCTTCCTCCTCCTCCTCCTCCTCCTCCTCCTCCTCTTCCAGATTACCATTTCCTCCACCTCCACCACCTCCTCCTCCTCCTCCTCCTTCCTTCCCACTCAAATTACCTCTTCCTCCTCATTCAGATAAAGCAAAACTACCCATCTATGAAATTACCTCCTCTTTTCCTCCTCCTAACATTAACACAAACTTTTCCTCCTCATCCTCATCCACGGCCTTCTATATATACACACATATATATATATATATAATATATATATAATATATTATTATAATATATATATTATA
>JACEEZ010001091.1:62500-97500 GCA_016584305.1 Chionoecetes opilio | reverse complement strand
TAACTACAGCATAGAGTTGGAAAATATGCGGGCGGGAAGGCAGAAAGTGTGACAGCCACACCACCACAGGGTCTCTCACCACAGGGCACGCCCACTCCACAACTGAGTCACTGTCTTACGGGGGGCGCCGCCCTTGTCCAGCACACCCGTGTACACAGGCTCACCTCACACTCGTCGTCCCAACCCAGACACTGGGTAGCCGACTAGTCGCGCTGCACACTCTCACCCAGTCTTTCACCCGCTGTGTACCCTCGCTACACACCGTTTCTCAACACAACTGCTCGCCCCAACACACTTTAGGCGTGTATCACCCTATAGTCCTTGAGCCAGACCAAAAGTAATGCTCCGGCGGGGGGAGTAATTCTCATTATGATTTTCCATTAGACCAATGTCTCAAGTGTCAGAAAAGGTGTGATGGACATCTGAGAACGGTAGCTTAGTGCCCGGATGGACGCCATCTTTGAAACCACCCAGCGCGAAAATGCCCATTTGGTGGGGTACATTGTTGCACGTGTATCTGGACTTCTATACTAGCTATCGATGTGCGGTTGACGACTAAATATACGTCCAATGTGTACCGTCTAAATAAAAAATAATATGAAGCATTTTGTTATAGATTAATTATTATAAAAATCAATTATCGAAAAAAAATCATATATTTTTCAATATTTTATTATTAGACTTGTACTTTTTTTAGTGAAACAACACTGGTATGATTTTCCAAATTATGCATTTTGCTACACCGTTTATCTGTCTATAAAAATAACTCAACAAGTATACAACATATCATCCACCACGAGTTTACAACAAATATATGTAAAGAGGCATAAAATGACTTAGGCCGCCGCTGGCATTATCTATTCTGACGATAACGCAAGTTAGGAATGTCGTACGGAGAGGATTTTAACACCATAAAGATATCTAATAAGCAGGCGGAATTGTTACATAGGAAATCTGCACTTTGGTGGCCATCTTGGATTTCAAAATGGCCGCCAATTATATTAATTATTCATTACTAGAGTTTGGAAAGACGTATGGAGCTGATTTTAACACCATACGATGTATATTCCTAATAAGCAAGCGGAGGTATCATTGAACATGTCATGTTTTAGTAAAAATAACCCCGGTATGATCTTAAAAATTATAATTTTGCAAACCCGTTTATCTGCTAAAAGATTTTCAGGCAATTTGGCCTGCTTATAATAAAAAACAAATATGCTATACAATATACAGTGCACAAAAAATTTAATATCAGAGTCCCCATCAAGTATTGGCACCCTGAGCCACGATAGCATCACCCAGCACCATGTTGGGGAGCATCCCTCAGTTAACACAACATGCACTTCAACCCTTTAGTATGAGGAGAAATTTGACGGTGACCGTCCTTCTGCATGTCATGAGATGAGTTTCAAGACGACATCTGGAGCTGGTCCCCCGCCATCCATCGGTTTTTGAGCGAACGCCACATCGATTTCCCCCAGCCATGTCCTGCTGAGGTGCTGGGAGTCGGCGGGTTTTTTCAAGGCGGTCGCCAGTAGCCGCCTGATAGTTGGCCCTAAGCGTTGCGCATCAAGGAGTTTTCACAAGGCGGCAATTGCCCAGATTCGATCGGGCCCCTTTTTTGCACAGAACATGTGATAAGGGAGTAATTAGCCCCCGACGATTTTCGTGTTCCTGGGTACAGCTGACACGTGAAGGCTGAATGCTTTGAAACGTTGTGGTACATTCCACAAAGTCCAGATCTGTGAATGCTTGAAGATACAGATCTTTCGCTTGCACAAGCTTCAAAGCCTTTATTTTTCCCTTGGCTACCCAACACTAACAGGCCCCCCGCTCCAGCATAAACCCTGGCAATGCCTGCAAATCCAGCCCCCAATACGCACCCAAAATTTTCCCAACGTCAATCATTCTGACTCGAACCTTTTTCCTCGTCTATAAGAGCAGATATCGAGGTTCTCCCGGTTTTGAACAAATTTGGCTGGGGGTTTTGGGGTCTGGAGTTTGCAGTGCATTCCAGGGCTTCATCTGGAGCGGGGTGACACTGTTAGTGTTTGGGCTAGCCAAGGAAAGATAAAGGTTTTTGAAGTTGTGAAAGGGAAATGACTTATTTTCAAGCATTCAAATCTGGGATCTTCGGGGAATTTTCCCAAACAGACGTCTTCAAAGCATTCGGGCCTTCACTGTCACTGTACGCCGGGAACACGAGATCGTCGGTGCAATTCACTCCGTTATCACATGTTCTGTGCAAAAAGAAGGGCCAGATCGAATCTGGACAATTGCCGCCTTGTGAAGACTCCTTGAGCAGCATCCCTTGGGGCCAAAACTATCAGGCGGCTATCTGGCGAGCAGCCGAAAACCTCCAGACGTCCCGCACCATCAGCAGGACATGGTGGGACTCGATGTGGCGGTTCGCTCAAAATCCGATGGATGGCGGACTACCAGCTCCAGATTCGTCTGAATCTCATCTATCCATGCAGAAGGACTTGTCGCCCGTGATTTTTCCCTGCATACTAAATGGTTGAAGGCACGTTGTGTGTAAGCTGCAGGGATGCCCC
Source organism: Chionoecetes opilio (assembly GCA_016584305.1). NCBI lineage: Eukaryota > Metazoa > Arthropoda > Malacostraca > Decapoda > Majidae > Chionoecetes > Chionoecetes opilio. The sequence continues at coordinate 94,945 of JACEEZ010001091.1, read as the reverse complement.
AAACATGGGCAGGATGATGCTATCGTGGCTCGGGATGCAATACTTGATGGCGACTTGATGATTAACTTTGGTGCACTGTATTTTGTTAGCATATTTTGTTCTCTATTTTGGGGCCAATTGCTAAAAATCTTATAGAAGATAAACGGTTAGCAAAATGATAATTTGGAAGATCATACGGGTTTTATTGACTAAAACATGAAATGTTCAATGATCCTCCGCTTGTTTTTTTGGGAATATACATTGAGGTGTTAAAATCAGCTCCTAGTCTTTCCAAACTTAGTAATGAATTTTAAATAAAATTGGTGGCCTTTTAAAATCCAAGATGGCACCAAAGTGCAGTTTTCCTATGTAACAATTTTCCCCGCCTGTTTTTAAACGATGGTTTTAAAAAATCCTTCCCCGTACGACATTCCAACTTGCGTTATCGAGAATAGTAATGCCGGGGCGGCCTAAGTCATTTTATCCCTCTTTACTATATTTGTTGTAAATCGGGTGGATGATATGTTGTCTTGTTGATATTTTTAAGAAGAAAAAAGGTGTGGGAAAAAGAAAATTTGGAAAAATCATCCCAGTTTTGTTTCACTAAAAAAGAAAAGTCTAATAAAAATATTGAAAAATTATATTTTTTTTCGAAAATTTGATTTTTATAAAATTAATCTATAAAAAAATCTTCTTTATTTTTATTTAGAGGGTCCCCTTGGAGTATATTTAGCGCAACCGCACTCGATAGCTAGTATAGAATAAATACACGTGCAACAATGTACCCACCAAATGGGCATTTTCGCGCTGGGGGGGGTTTCAAAGATGGGTCCATCCGGGCAAAGCTACCGTTCCAGATTTATCAGCTTTTTTCGATCCTGAGATTTTGGCCCTAATGGAAAATCATAATGAAAATTACTCCCCCCCCGGAGCATTACTTAAAAAATAGGGCCCGGGTTTGGGTTAAAGGATACTACACACGCCATTTTTCCCGTGTGAAAAATTTTTCTCAAAAGGGCCGCTGTCTTGCTGCACCCAAAAAGGATGATGTGTGGCATATAGAAAAAAAAAAATTTTCAGAAACACCCAAAATCTTCAAGTATAATCTCTGTGTTTACGTGCCTTGATCAGCGGGGGAAGGGGAGCCCCCCTTTTCGCTACGTCCCGAGCCGGAGCCTGGGGCGTTCAAACTTGAGATTTTTTTGGAACTGGGGGGAATTGCGATTTTGATTGGGGTTTTTTTTAAAAAACGGCTGATGGATAAAAAAAGAGACAAACGTTTGTTGTATACTCGTTAAGGGTATGATTTGTTGTTAAATCAGGAATGATGAAATGGTCTGGACGTTATTTTAAGGTCTTCCTCGACGCACAACACGCACACTCCCCCTCATAGACCCCCCCCCCCCCCCCCTTTACTATTATATTACGATGCTATATACTCCGATACTACACCCCATGCTATAATATTTACATTATTGCTATACTACACTACTACTACATCTACAACCATACTACGGTACTACTATAGTATCACTACTACTACTACGGCACTATACCCCTCCATCACTACTCCTATCACTATATATTACTAACAACCCTCTTCACACCAATTTTCCTTTTCTATAAAAAAAATTGTCTTTCATAAAATTACAAAAGGGACTGGGGTTAAGAAAGGGTATAAGATAAATTTTAATGTGATTTTTTTTTATAGTATGGTAAATTTTTTTTTGGGGGGAAAGGGGGGGAATTTTTTGTAAAAACCAATGGGGGGTTTAAGTGCCCTTTAAAAAATAGCCCCTTAAAAAAGCCCCCTTTAAAGGTTTTCCATTTTCGACTTTTGGGAACCTTTTACGGAACCCAAGAATTCGATCAGGCGTTCTATTGCGCACGAAAACCTGGGTTTCCGAGGGGGACGGCGTAGTGACACAGAAAACCCTTGAACTTTCTCTACCCAATTTGGGGGTCGGTAGACAGTAGAGGTTTTTCGTTCATAACAAAAAAATGGCCCCCTTGGGCCCTTTTTTTTATCTTATGTGAAGGTTTTCCGATCACGAGCGGAGAGGATGCAGAAGGGTACAAAGGGGCCCTGGTGGAGGAAAGCGGTCCCGCGTTTTAATCTTGATTGATCCCTTAATTACATCACAGCTGAGTTTCCCCTTAATGTTTTTTTTTTTTGTGTTTTAAACAGACGAGGTGCAGTGTTAGACCAAATTTGGTTAGCACGCCGGGCGAGTGTTCCCTTTCCCCTCTCTCTTCTCTTCCCCCCCCCCCCCCCCCTTCTCTCTTCTTCTCTCTCTCTCTCTCTCTCCTCTCTCTCTCCTCTCTCTCTCCTCTCTCCTCTCTCCTTTTGTTCTCTCTCTCTTCTCCTTTTTTCCTTCTCTCTTTTTTTTCCCCTCCTTTTTTTTCTCTCTCTCATCTCTCTCTTCTCTCTCTCTCTCTCTCTTCTCTTTTCCTCTCTCTCTCTCTCTCTCTTCTCTTCTCTCTCTCTCTCTCTCTCTCCTTCTTTTTCCTTTTCTCTCTTTTTCTCTTCCTTTTTTTTCTCTCTCTTCCTCTCCTCCTCCCATCTCCTCTCTCCTCTCTCTCTCCTCTCTCTCTCTCTTCTCTCCTCTCTCTCTCTCTTTCTCTCTCTCCCCCTCTCTCTCTCTCTCTCTTCTTCTGCGGACCCCTTTCCTCCACCAGTGCCCACCCACTGACTATGGCGCTATAAAAACTATCGCATTATATACGAATTTTGGGGCCGTAACAGTAATTTATGCCAAAGATGCCCGCAGGGATATGCTGGACATCATTTATTTCGTTTATCATCAGAATATGATAATGCGAGCACAGCTTTAAGCGGCCCCAACACACCAGCGCGGCCTGTCCGGCCCACGAAAAGGGGGTTTTGGTAGAGGCGGCGGGGGGTGTGGGGGCCGGCTTTTTCACAAGACAGGAGAAAAGTCCCTTCCTCTTGCCCGCCGTGAGTTTTTTTGTAAAAAAAAAAAAAAACGGGGTTTTTGCGTTCCATTTGTGAACCGAACCCAGAACCCGGAACTGAAACCCCAAACCCCGAACTGAAAAAAACTGGTTCCTGGAAAATTGGGGCAAATGGGGAAAAGGCCCCCGGAGGCCAAAATGATAATGGGAACAAAAAAACAACAACAATACATAGTGACGTAGGTAAAGTGGAAAAATCTTAAATGTACCCTTTAAAACATTTTATCTCCCTTAACCTCCCAAAACACACACACACACACCCACAAAACCCAAAAAAACACACACCAAAATACGAACATAAAAAATAAATATATATATATATTATATATATATTAATAAATTTTAAAAATAATTAATATATTTATAATTAATAAAAATAATAATAAAATTTTATATATATAAAGCAACAATTTACTATTAAAAAAAAAATTAACACAAAAATCAAACCCACCACACCAAAACACCAAAAAAAAACCAAAACCCAAATTAATACAAAACACACATTTTTCCCCCACCCCCAAAAAAAAAAAAACCCCAAAAAACCCCTTCCCCCCCTCTAAACCCGCCCCCCTTCAAACCCCCAAAGGCCCTGGCAACACGTAGGGGTTTTTCCACCAGGTCCCCACTCTAACCTAACCAAGCGGGCCTGGCTTTATCTAAGGCGGGGAGAAAGGGTGGGGTTGGGAGCAACGCCCAAAAACTGCCCCCCATAGCCCCGTGACCCGTTTGTGCAAGTGTGTGGGTGTGTGTGTGTGTTGTGTGTCCCCCCCCCTCCCAAATACTCTTAAATTAACTTTCCCCCCTACAAACCTAAAAACCTACCTTAATTTCCCCCATAAAAAATCTTTTTAAAACTTTGGGCGGTGTGGTTGTGTGGTGGTGTGTGTTGTGTGTGTGGTGTGCAGTAATCTCCATTGTTGTTTTTTCATTTATTATCAGCTTTTAAAAATTGTTTTTAATCTCTTCTTTCTCTCTCTGTTTGAGGTTGGAACATTTCCTTTAAACCCTTTTCCCCATAGTTGTATATAGCTTGTATAATTATCATTTAGGGGAAAAAAAAAAACTTTATATATATACAATGTATATTTTGTCATTATCAAAATATGAATTCTTTGAAAACCTGATTGAAATACAGATAAACCAAACATTATCGTATATGATAAGCCTATTTTATACTACACCACATATATACTATATGTGGGTATACAGTATACTATATACCTACACCCATACACACACAGTTGCGACGCCGTTGCTCTGGTGACTCAATTTTTGCTTTGTTGAAAAATCACATTAGTTGACCGCTAAAATTTTTCCCAAAAAACCTTTGGGGGAAGGTTAGAAAAAGATATCTGTAGAAATGCGAAAAAAATGGTGAAAATCCTAAATAAGAAGAAATAAAGCGAAAACCCATTTGGTGTTCTCATCAACTCAATTTATGAAATGCTATTGGCTGGCAGGCGACTTCTGTCGCCTTCCTCAAGAAGAGGAAGAATTTTGGTTTTGGAAACAACGGCTTTTATGATCGACTGTTGGCAGGTAGGCAATTCCTTTAGCCACAAGAAGAGGGCGAAGAGTGACAAATCGGCCACAAGAAGAGGAAGATCAGCATGTTTTAATATACGTATACTACTAACTATAGTACGGGTCTTTCCTTTGTGCCCAAGTTTCAGAACCCGTTCTTTAGTTAGGGTTTGGGTTGCGTGTCAAAATGGAACGCAAAAACCCGTTTTTTGTTTTTCAAAAAATACTCAGCTGGGAGCAATTTGAGAGAGAGGAGAGAGAAGAGAAAAGGGAGAGAGAGAGAGAGAAGAGAAGAGAGAGAGAGAGAGGAGAGGAGAGAGAGAGAGAGGGGAGAGAGAGAGAGGGATGAAGAGTAAAAAGAGAGAGAGAGAGAGGGGGAGAGAGAGAGAAGGAGAGAATGAGAAAGAGAGAAAGAGAGAAGAGGGGAAGAGAGAGAGAGGGGAGGAGAGAGGAAGAGAGAGAGAGAGGAGAAGAGGAGAGAGAGAGAGGAGAGGGAGGGGAGAGAAGAGAGAAAAAGGGAGAGAGAGAGAGGAAGAGAGGAGGAGAGGGGAGGGAGAGGGGAGAGAGAAGAGGAGGAGAGAGAGGAGAGAGAGAGGGAGAGAGAGAGGAGAGAGAGAGAGAGAGAGAGAGAAAGGAAGAGAGAAGGAAAAGGAAGGAGGAAAAGGGGAGAAAGGAAGGAGAGAGAGAGAGAGAAAGAGAGGGGAGAGAGACGAGGAGAGAGAGAGAGAGAGAGGAGAGAGAAGGGAGAGAGAGAGAGAGAGAGAAAGGAGAAGAGGAGAGAGAGAGAGAGAGAGAAGGAAAAGGAAGGAGAGAGAGGGAAAGGAAAAGGGGAGAGAGAGGAGAGAGAGAGAGAGAAGAAAGAGAGAGAGAGAGAGGGGAGAGAGAAAGGGGGGAGAGAGGAGAGAGGGGAGAGAAGAAGAGAGAGAAAAGAGAGAGAGAGGGGAGGAGAGGAGAGAGAGAGAGGAGAATAACGAGAGAGGAGAGAGAAGAGAGGGAGGGGAGAGAGAGAGGAGAGAGAGAGAGAGAGAGAGAGAGAGAGGAAAGGGGAGAGAGAGAGAGAGAGAGAGAGGAGGAGAGAGAGGGGAGAAGGGAGAGAGAGGGGAGAGAGAGATAATGAGAGAGAGATAACGAGAGAGAGATGAGAGAAACGAGAGAGAGGATAGCAGATAACGAGAGAGAGAGAGGAGAGATAAAGAGAATGATGAGATAACGAGAGAGAGATTAGAGATGAAAACGAGAGAGAGAGAGATACTCCCCCCGCAAAGAGAGAGATAACGAGAAGATAACGAGAAGGGAGAGAGATAACGAGAGAGAGAGAGATAACGAGAGAGAGATAACGAGAGAGATAGAGAGATAACGAGAGAGGATAACGAGAGAGAGATAACGGAGAGGGAGAGAGATAACGAGAGAGAGAGCTATATCAGAGAGAGACGATAAACGAGGAGAGAGATAACGAGAGAGAGATAACGACGAGAGAGAAACAAAGAGAGAGATAGCGAGAGATAACGAGAGAGAAACGAGAGAGAGGATAACGAGAGATATACGAGGAGCTAAGAGAGGGGAGAGAGATAACGAGAAGATATAACTCAGCTAGCTGCTAGGTTGTTAGGGATCAATATCCAAGTTTAAGACGCGGAAAACGCATGGCTCCACCAGCCAGTAGCCTCTTTTTATGCCGTCTGACATCCTCTCCGACTCGTGCATGGGAAAACCTTTCTGATTAAGAGAAATAGGGCCAAGGCGACCATTGTGTTAGAACTGGAAAAACTCTACCCAAGATACCCACCTCTCAATGTGAGTAGAGAAAGTTCACGGTTTTAATGAGTCCATTCCCCCGCGCTTTTGCTAGGACCAGGTTTTCGTACGCAAATGGAAAACGCCTGCTGAAACTCTTGGGTTACCGTGAAACTGGTTCTGGGAAATGTCGCAAATGGAAACAGAGGCCTGTAATACTACTACTAGACTAATACTACTATACTAATAATGAATAATAATTAAATATACTACTACTACTAGCTACTACTACCACTACTACTTATACTACTAATACTATAATGACAATAGGGAAAAAAAACAAACGGGTTCACAATAGGGTAGGTATGTGAAATGATGGAATGGACTCAATTAGACAGGCGACATACTTAGTGCGGAGTTCATTAGGGGTTGGATAGCGGCATGGATAGGTTCATTGGATGGAATGAAAGGTGGATGGTTGGTTAGTGTTAAAGTACAGGAAAACTACCACGTGTAGGCAGTAGCGTACCCAGACAATGGGGCCCCAGACCATAAACTACGTCACGGTTTGTCTACATCGGTGCATTGTGGGATAAGGCTGGGGTCGCCGCGGGTGGCCTACGAAGGGAAAAACTCGGTGATTGTTGAAGAATTTCTAGTTATTTGCGCGAAATTGATATTCCAGGTGCTAATATTACTGTGCTCTGTTCTCCCTGAGAATACACATAAAAATTATGGCTTGTAAAGGGTTTAAACAGAAAACGAGATACAGCCCTAAAAGGTAAGAACTTTACTTTGTGCCCCTTTCCCTTCTTTTTAAAGGTTTACTTTTCCTGGTTTAAAGTTTCAAAAATATGGGTTTCCTTGTTGTCCCACAAATAAGATGGAATATAATTTCGACCAAAAACATTAAAAATTTCACCGGGTCTTCGAGGTGCCCCATTATTTTATGAAGTTTAAAATTTCCCCTTAAATGTGGCCTTTTTTTTGTTTTTTAATAAGTATGGTAATCAGGAAGTGTTAGGGGGGGGGGAAAAAAAAGGAAATTTTGGGTTGGGGTTTTTCGCCCCGTCAATTCCCCAAAGCATTTCGCCACATGTGGGGGTAAATTCGCCCATTTGTCCCCCCACACAGGGGAAGCCCGGAGCAAGGGATGGAGGGTTAAGAAAAATTTGAAAGGTTGTGATGGGAAGAAAGAAGGACCGGAACCCAAGCCCGCCCACACCGGGGACAGGGCCCCAAGGAGAACAAGGGGGCAGGAATTTTTTTAAAAGGGGCAAAAACCCCCAACCCCCCGTAGGGGGTTTTAGCTGGGGGTTATTTTTGTTTGGGTTTAGGTTAGGGTGGGGGGGTTTTGATTTTTGGGGTAGTTTTAGGTTAATAGGGTTAGGTTAGTTTTGGTTGGGTTTAGATTTGGTTAGGTTATTTAGTTTTTTGGGTTGGGTTAAAAGGTTTATCGGGGGTCAAGCCCCCTGCAGGGTAGGTTAATTTTGGTTAGGAAATTTTTCTAATAAAGGAAATTCCCTGACCTAGGAATTTACCCCCTACACAACTTTTTATTACGTGTTTCGAGCATAATTTGTTCCCAACCGAAAACCCCGCTTCCCACCCCGGTCCCCCAAACTTTTTTTGGGGGAAGTGGGAGAGTATGGGAAAAACACTAGAAATTTACCTCATTCGCCAAGGGTTTATGGTGGTTCTTTCCATTTCTGCCGGGGAAGAATAGTTACTGATCCATGACATGGATCGTGTGGGCAAATTTGACTTTAGAGTGGGCAAATTTGATCTTACATGTGGGGGCAATTGCGTGTCCCCCCCGAAAGGGACCCGGTAAACCAAAAAGTATTTTTTTGGTCGTAGAAAACATTAAAAAACCATGATGAAAAACTACTTATTATGGGGAAAGAAAAACCAAAAGGGAACCAATTAAAAAGGGTTTTTTTAAAAATTCAAAACCCATAAATTTGTAAACCTCAAAGAGAAGACACGCGATGAAAATTTTTCGAGTTGTTTTGGGCGAAATTTGATATTCCAGGTGCTATATTTTTCCTGCTCGCTGAAACAAAAAAGGACCTGAGGTGATGGTTGTGTGAAAAGGCTTCTAAAAACCAGGAAAAAAATCACACAGAGCCATTAAGAATAAGAAAAGTGGTAAGACACATTACGTACCCACCAGTTGCCCCCCCATTTGACGAGGCTTGTTATGATTTTTCGGTTTAGAAGCCTCTGCACAAAAACCTTACCTCAGGTCTTTTTTATAGTTTTTGTCAGCGAGAAAGGACAGTAATATAGCCCCTGGAATATAATTTTCGCGAAAAATAACTCAAAATTCTTCCACCCCGGGTTTTTTCCCTTCGTAGGTCCCCCCCCCCGACCCCGCCTTTCCCCAAATGCCCCGATTAAACAAACCGTGCGTAGTTATGGGTAGGGCCTTGAAAAGGGTGGTCCCAAAAATATAAAATATATAAATATATATATAATAAATATATTATAATAAATATATATATATATATATATATATATTTATATATTTTATATATAAAATTAATATAATATATATATGAAAAATCAAAAAAAAAAAAAAAAAAAAAAAAAAAAAATATATATAAAAAAGGGGTTATCTCCCGTAAAAACAGTGAAGTCGCCCCCTGCAGTGAAGTCCCAGGCCCCAAAAATATTACGAATTATGCATCATACTGTTTTTTTATGTCCCACTGAAGAGACCCCAGTAGTTTATATCATGATGATAATCTACCTGTTTCGCTTGTTTTTTTGCTTTTTTATCTGCAAAATAACTGTTGCGCATTTTGCTTCTCACGTTTTTTTTTCGCGCTGACAGACAGTAAACAGTAGCCTTTCGGGGGCAGGCCCAAACTTGCCCGATCTTTCAAAATTTAAAGAATTTATTTTTTTACGTTTGGCAAGGGAATTTTTATAATCCCAAGCATCTTCCGCAGTAATAATATAGAGACTTGTTTTACTTTACCTCAATTTCCCGAATTCCCCCGAGTGGCGACTCAACTGGGTTAAAAACAGCGGCGACTTTACTGTAGAGGGATAGTTCGAGGTCGCCACCCATTTATTTTTGTAATTTTTTTCATTTAACCCCCAATATGACACGAATAAACACAAAATGACACGACTTTCCAGATAGACCCTTCTAATTTCCCGAAATCAGGAGACAAATTAAATATTAAAGCCACCACAGCTGTAAATAAAAAAAAAAAGAAACTGGCACTTTACTGTTATCTACGGTAGTGCTTATAGTGTTTGGCCGAAACCAGCACCCCGGGAGGCGGGTTACAAACCCCGGGGTAACACCCCGTACCCCTTCACTGCTGGTGGGCCCGGAACTCGGGTTTTTAAGGAAACAGCCCGAACTGAGGCGTATTTGTCCATGCCCTTGGAAGTAAAATTTTACTTATTTAAAACCCGCCCACTTTTTTTTTACTCTTTTGCGTATAGAAAATGAGCAGATACACTTATTTTTCTCTTTTTCCCGTAAAATATACAGTCGTGGGTGTGGGTGGTGGTTTCAAAGCCTGGCCCAAACAGATGCGCGCATGAGAAAATCTTATCAAAAAAATCCTCCCGTAAATGTTTCTCTTTTCCTTTTAATTTTTATCCAATTTAAAATTCATTACATGCGACGGGACATGCAAAAGGGTATGTTTTATTAAAAGTAGGGAAGGGTAGTAAAGGGGTAGAGAGGTGATCTTAAAGGGAAGAATCACAAATTTAAAATCTCCCCCGACGTCTGGGGGAAAAAAATTTCCCAATCTCTCGAAATTTTTTCAATGGTCCCAATCTTTGTTGATGCTTTTCTGGTTAGCCCAAAAAATGGTGTATTTTTGCTATATATATCAAATACTTAAATAATTCATGAGTGTATTAAAATTTTCAAAAGAAATTATAAAAATTTTTATAATGTTATATACACAAAAAAAAAGCCTTTTAGAGAACCTATCAGGGGACGAAAACGAACATTTCATCAGTCCCCGATTTAGCCCCAACACGGTAAGGAGGTCTCTACCCACGGGGCCCCCCACACCCCAACCCCACCCAGGCACCCCCCCGCCCCCCAAAACCGCCCCCCCCCACACCCTCACACAAAACCCCCCACCACAACCCCCCCACCCCTCCGCCCCCCCAACACACACCCCCCCACACGCCCCCACCATCCGCCCACCACAACCCACCCACCAACGCCCCCACCCCTCCCCCCCACCACACACCCACCCCACACGCCCATCACACATCCGCCCCCACAAACCCCCCCCCACCACACGCCCATCATACTCCCCCACCACAAACCCCCCCCACCACACGTCCATCACACACCCCGCCACCACACACCCCCGGGATGTTAAACGGGGGGATGATGGGGGAGAATCACAAACCGTTCATCTAGGTTTAGGCAAAATAATGGGGAAAAAAGTAGATTAGGTACACGTAGCCTACATACTAGTACAGGTCCATGAAAGCATTAAACATCCCCCGACGCCATCGGAAATGGTGTGTGCCAAAAGATTTTAAAAAACTTTCTAGCGCCCTAAACTTTCAGTTTAAATCAATCCTCTATAGAGTTTGAAAAACTGCTAGGCCATTCTAAGGCTCAAAACAAAATTGAGTGTAATCGACAATCACGTATATCTTGCTGGCCTTCAATAAGTAACCTTAACGATTTCCCTTTAGCCTCGCAAAAGGTAATGAAGTGACGACACTTTTTCTCTCGGCCATCAAGAAGACTTTGGCACGCACAATGTATTTTTTGATGGCAAGCAGGGGCGGAGCTTAAATAAGTATAATTTTACTCCGGAAGGACACTACAAAATACGCCTCTGTTTCCGCTCCACCCGGGGATCGAACCCGGGACTTTTCGGTTGTGAACCGAGCGTGCTATCCCTACACTACGGAGTTCCCCTACCGTAGTGGTGATATAAATTATGGTGTGGGAGTAATGAGTGGTGATATATGGTTGGGAGTAATGAGGGTTTATATGGTTTTTGGGGGGTAATGGGGGTGTATATGGATGGGGGTAAGATGGGGATATATGGTGTGGGAGTAATGAGTGGTGATATATGGTGTGGGAGTAATGAGTGGTGATATATGGTGTGGGAGTAATGAGTGGTAAGATCTGACAGTCATTATCATTAAATGGTCATTCTTCCATGGGTATTCTGTCATTTTTTATGTTAGAAAATCTGGCAACTCTGACAAACGTTTTCTCGCGCGTGTTATGACATCAGCTGATCGTGTTGGAGGCTGGGGACGAACTTTACTTTCTTCATATATTCCTTCATAAATCCTCAACGCCATGGAAAAAGTGACTCAAATTGATGGGGTGAGTGGCTTAGTGACTCATACAACCCTGTGTCTAATATAAATGTGTGGGATGTAGTAATAGTAAGATAAAGGGCTTAATATATGTGCCTCTCTTCTTGCGTCGCGGTTATTTTGACATCAGCTGATCATGTCGAAGGCTGGAATCTCTTCATATATTCCTTCATAAATCCTCAACGCCATGGAAGAAGTGACTCAAATTGATGGGGTGAGTGGCTTAGTGACTCATACAACCCTGTGTCTATTATAAAGTGTGTAGGATGTAGTAATCGCGAGATAAAGGGCTTAATATATGTGCCTCGGGATGTGGAGGGATGGTTCGTCAATGTACTAAATATGACTCATTTAATGTATTAGGGTAGTTTAGTACATGTTAAATTTACTCTTTAGCGTGTAATGTTTCTCCCAGTGTACTATGGGTGACGTGCTAAGTGTACTAATGTGGTTTAGTACACTACCGTAGATAACACTATAGTCGCCAGTCACTTGCCACTGCACTAATGTCGCCAGGCACGATATATTACGAATTTTAGCATCACTACAGACTTTTATGTGCCATTGAAGACATGTAGTGTGATGTACATAATATAAACTACTGTGTATGCATCTTCAGTGACACATACAAATCAGTAGTGATGCTAAAATAGACTTTGAACTAAGGATGAAAACCGCGGTTTAGCTCCCCACCTGGAAAGAAGAAGTGATGCTAAAATTCGTGATATATTGTGCCTGGCGACATTAGTGCAGTGGCAAGTGAGTGGCGACTATAGTGTTATCTACGGTAGTACATAGTAAACCCGCAACTCTGGCATACATGTTTCTGTTCATTGTTATCCTACTAAATCACTGATCGATGGACGGGAGAGATGGGTGACCTATATATATATATATTACCACCTCCCCCACCTCTACATGCATAACAATATGTATAAATCTAGGGCTGAGAACAAGAAAGACCAATGTCACAAATCTATGTTTTGAGAAAAATGCGTTTGAAATATTGCATCCTTCATCATGGCATCAGGTAATAACAGCAGATGAAAGATTTTTTTTCAGTAATTACTTAGATTATAAGCTATCATTTCTTGCAATGATAGAACCATACATTTCCAGTTCGGTGGTGGACTTATCTAAAATTTACCATTTCTTGACATTGGCCCTTCTAGTTCTCAGCCCTAGAAATGATGTATTAAGGAGATGGCCTGTATAGCTAGTATGGCCTAGATTCTGCTGTACATTCCACCCTATATCGTGTACAGAGGGGTCACTATAGTCTATACGTGGCAGTATATATGTATGATGCAACAGTGCAACATACTCCCATAAAAACATAGCCATAAAATAATAACATACGAGCATAAGGAAGCTACAAGAGGCTGGGAGACCTACACGTGGTAGTTCCTGTTACTTAATCCCTTCACGCCCAGATCTTTCCTTTGCTATATAAAATCATTTGTTGTGGAGCCATAAAATTACGAAAACTAACTAAATAAACCCAATTAGTTAGTCGACAAGGATACTAAACAGGTCATATCTATAAATTATTGCCTATAGTCACTACAAATCGTCTAATGGCACCCAAATTACAATGGACATTACGTTCTGGGTCTCAAGGGGTTACCACTGCCTACATCCACCTTTCATCCCCATCCATAACACTGTCCAGCCCCCTTTTTTAAATTCCCTATTGACTCCGCACTACCACAATAATAATAAGTAATGGGTAATAGGGTGCAGAGGGTAAGGGTAATAGGGTGCAGAGGGTAAGGGTAATGGATAATAGGGTCGTTAGGGTAATGGGTAATAGGGTTCATAGGGTTAGGGTAATGGGTAATAGGGTGCAGAGGGTAATGGATAATGGGTTGTATAGGGTAAGGGTAATGGATGTACAGTATAGGGTGCATAGGGTAATGGGTAATAGGTAATAGGGTGCAGAGGGTAATGGGTAATGGGTTGTATAGGGTAAAGGTAATGGATGTACAGTATAGGGTGCAGAGGGTAATGGGGTACAGAGGGTAATGGATAATGGGTTGTATAGGGGAAGGGTAATGGATGTACAGTATAGGGTGCATAGGGTAATGGGTAATAGGGTGCATAGGGTAATGGGTAATAGGGTGCATAGGGTAATGGGTAATAGGGTGCATAGGGTAATGGGTAATAGGGTGCATAGGGTAATGGGTAATAGGGTGCATAGGGTAATGGGTAATAGGGTGCATAGGGTAAGGAATTCATAGAAATAGAAAAGGATACAAATATCACATTAATCCTCCCCCCCTCCCCCCTCTCACTCCTGCCCAGCTAACACACCCTAACTAACACCTAACACTGCTCCTAACACTGTCTGCCCTTCCCTGCCCAGCTAACACACCCTAACTAACACCTAATACTGCTCCTAACACTGTCTGCCCTTCCCTGCCCAGCTAACACACCCTAACTAACACCTAACACTCTGCTCCTAACACCATCTCCCCTTCCCTGCCCAGCTAACACTAACATAACTAACACCTAACACTCTGCTCCTAACACCATCTCCCCTTCCCTGCCCAGCTAACACTAACATAACTAACACCTAACACTATCTCCCCTTCCCTGCCCAGCTAACACACCCTAACTAACACCTAACACTGCTCCTAACACTATCTCCCCTTCCCTGCCCAGCTAACACACCCTAACTAACACCTAACACTGCTCCTAACACTGTCTCCCCTTCCCTGCCCAGCTAACACCTAACACTGCTCCTAACACTGTCTCCCCTTCCCTGCCCAGCTAACACTAACATAACTAACACCTAACACTGCTCCTAACACTGTCTCCCCTTCCCTGCCCAGCTAACACACCCTAACTAACATAACTAACACCTAACACTGTCTGCCCTTCCCTGCCCAGCTAACACTAACATAACTAACACCTAACACTCTGCTCCTAACACCATCTCCCCTTCCCTGCCCAGCTAACACACCCTAACTAACATAACTAACACCTAACACCATCTCCCTTTCCCTACCCAGCTCCTAACACAACTCCTCCCTGCCCAGCTAACACACCCTAACTAACATAACTAACACCTAACACTCTGCTCCTAACACCATCTCCCTTTCCCTACCCAACTCCTAACACAACTCCTCCCTGCCCAGCTAACACACCCTAACTAACATAACTAACACCTAACACTGCTCCTAACACCATCTCCCCTTCCCTGCCCAGCTAACACTAACATAACTAACACCTAACACTCTGCTCCTAACACTGTCTCCCCTTCCCTGCCCAGCTAACACGAACATAACTAACACCTAACACTCTGCTCCTAACACGGTCTCCCCTTCCCTGCCCAGCTAACACTAACATAACTAACACCTAACACTCTGCTCCTAACACCATCTCCCCTTCCCTGCCCAGCTAACACACCCTAACACCTAACACTCTGTTCCTAACACTATCTCCCCTTTCCCTACCCAGCTCCTAACACAACTCCTCCCTGCCCAGCTAATACTCCCTAACTAACACCTAACACTCCTCCCACTATATCCCTCTTCCCTAGTTTGTGGTGGAGGAGGTGGGTGCCATCATCAAGCAGTGCCTGGAGTCAGTGATAGGCGGGGATGCCTATGACAGTGCCAAGGTCAACACTTGGACGGCAGAGCTCACAGAGAGTATACTGGGCAGCCTCAACAAGCTTAACAAGGCCTTTAAGTATATCGGTAAGAATAAGAATAGTAGTAGTAGTAGTAGTAGTAGTAGTAGTAGTAGTAGTAGTAGTAGTAGTAGTAGTAGTAGTAGGTTGTTGTAGTAGTAGTAGTAGTAGTAGTAGTAGGTTGTTGTAGTAGTAGTAGTAGTAGTAGTAGTAGTAGTAGTAGTAGTAGTAGTAAAAGTAGGAGATTCAGAATAGTAGTAGTAGTAGTAGTAGTAGTAGTAGTAGTAGTAGTAGTAGTAGTAGTAGTAGTAGTAGTAGTAGTAGTAGTAGTAGTAGCAGCAGTAGTAGTAGTAACAGTAGTAGTAGTAAAAGGAGGAGATTCAGAATAGTAGTAGTAGTAGTAGTAGTAGTAGTAGTGGTAGTGGTAGTGGTAGTGGTAGTAGTAGTAGTAGCAGTAGCAGTAGTAGTAAAAGGAAAAGATTCAGAATAGTAGTAGTAGAGGTAGTAGTGAGAGTAGCTGTAGTAGTAGTAGTAAAAGGTGGAGATTCAGAATAATAGTAGTAGTAGTAGTAGTAGTAGTAGTAGTAGTAGCAGTAGCAGTAGTAGTAGTAGAAGTAGAAGTAGTAGTAGTAGTAGTAGTAGTAGTAGCAACAGTAGTAGTAGTAGTAAAAGGAGGAGATTCAGAATAGTAGTAGTAGTAGTAGTAGTAGTAGTAGTAGTAGTAGTAGTAGTAGTAGTAGTAGTAGTAGTAGTAGTAGTAGTAGAAGTAGTAGTAGTAGTAGTAGTAGTAGTAGTAGTAGTAGTAGTAGTAGTAGTAGTAAAAGGAGGAGATTCAGAATAGTAGTAGTAGAGGTAGTAGTGAGAACATGAGAACATAAGGAAGCTACAAGAGGCTGGGAGACCTTGTGAGACTATGTGATGAGTCTGGGAGACTATGTGATTCTTGGGTTCTTAGTAATAGTGGCTGATGCTTTAAAATGTGCCCAGTGTGTATGTCTCTCTAAGGAAGGTACAGATGGGGGCATACGCTAAGCTGCACGTGGCGTCGGTGCTCATCTCCGTGGCATTAGCCCTTTGAGCCTGTGGTGGATGACAACTCATTACCCCGGGACACAGGGCTAGTGTGACATCCGGGTTACCACAGTTACCTTCCTCAGGTTTCCCCAGGTACCCATTTATTAACCCCAAAAGGGAGGATCAGCGGTTATCAATCGAACATAAGAAAAACTGAAGATCTTGAAGCAGGACATTTAGTAACTCTCTCTCTCTCTCCCTCTTTAAAAAAACCAAAAATCTTGAAACGGGACATTTAACCCCTTGAGACCCAGAACGTAATTTCTTTTGTTATTTGGGTACCATTAGACGATTTTTAGTGACTATAAGAAATGTTTTATAGATATGACCTGTTTAGTATCCTTGTCCACTAACTAATTTGTTATATTCAGTTAATTTTCGTAATTTTATGGCTAACAACAGACGTCTTTATATAGCCAAGGAAAGATCTGGGCGTGAAGGGGTTATTAATCTCTCTCTCCCTACACATTTAGTAACTCTCTCTCTCCCTCCCTCCCTAACAGTGTCCTGCGTACTCAAAGAGAAGGGCAGCCGCCTGCACTCGGCCAACTCCTGCTACTGGGACAATGACACAGATGGCTCCTGCACCGTGAACTGGGAGAACAACACTCTCTGCTGCACTGTCTCCGTGTTTGCCCTGGCTATTTAGGCGGTGTGGGGGCTTAGAGGCTAGCATTATATCCCCTCCCTCCCTCCCTCCCTCTCTCTCTATCTCTTTTTTCTTTGTAAATTTTTTTTTTGGGGGGGAAGGGAATGAGTATGATTTTTTTATTTTTTTTTTCTCTGCAGTCTCCGTCTTTGCCCTGGCTATTTAGGCGCTGTGTGGGGGCTTAAAGGATATTATTTTATCTCCCTCTCTCTCTATCTCTCTTTCTTGTCTCTGTAAAGTTTAAATTTTTTTGATAGGGGGAATGAATATGATTTTATGGTCCATTTTTTTCTATTGTCGATTTTTCTGATGTTTTAATTTTTTTTTTTCTCTTTTCTTCTCTCATTTTTTTCTGTGGGGAATTGGAATGAATATGATTTTTAGATCCCTATTTTTCTATTATTGAGTTTTCTTTGCACTGGTTACTTAGGGTATGTGGTGGCTTACCGTAGATAACACTATAGTCGCCAGTCACTTGCCACTGCACTAATGTCGCCAGGCACAATATATTACAAATTTTAGCATCACTACAGACTTATGTGCCACTGAAGACGCATGCACAGTAGTTTATATTATGTACATCACACTACATGTCTTCAGTGGCACATAAAAGTCTGCAGTGATGGATGTGATGAATTCGTAATATATTGTGCCTGGCGACATTAGTGCAGTGGCAAGTGACTGGCGACTATAGTGTTCTCTACGGTAGAGGCTAGCATTTTATCCTCTCTCTCTCTCTCTCTCTCTCCTCTATAAATTATTTTTCTGGTGGGGAAGGGAATGAATGTTTTTTTTATCCTTTTTTTCTATTATTGATTTTTCTAATATGCTTTCATTATTTTCCTTCTCTCTCTCTCTCTCTCTCTCTCTCTCTCTCTTCTCTAAAGTTTTATTTTTTTGGAAGGAGAATTAATATGATATTTTTATCCTGATATTTCTATGACTGACTTTTCTTCATTCTCATATTATAGTCTATTTTATTTATCAGGGTCAAAATGCAGTAAGGAAGCCACGCCCCCTGCCTCCCCTTCTATTCTACGGGGCAGCTGATTGGTGCATTCCTCATATCATCACTACCAATCACAATATCTTCACTACTTAACAGCACGTGACCACTGGACACAGCAATCTTCACTACAGAGGGTGACAAAATCAAAAATCCCTTTGCAGTGAAGATTGCTGTGTCCAGTGGTCACACCGCTGTTAAGTAGTGAAGATATTGTGATTGGTAGTGATGATACGAGGAATGCACCAATCAGCTGCCCCGTAGAATAGAAGGGGAGGCAGGGGGCGTGGCTTCCTTACTGCATTTTGACCATAATAAATAAAATAGACTCTAGGGCATTGAGGAAAGTTGCAAGCTCTTCATAGCAATCTAAAATACATGTAACTTGTGCTATTATAGTTTTCACGTGTTTCATAAATCTGAGCATAAATGACTAGTGTTACAACTATTATTTGTGCTCATTATTATATCACTATAGTCTATTTTTTTTAACGAGGCAAAAAATTCTGTCCCTTGCTGCTTACTGACTGATATTTGAAGCCAGGAGAAGGGAATACTACACTTCTTCTAAATGTCAGTTGTATTTTATCATAGTTAACCATATTATCAGATAAACAGAGGCATCATTTTAGGCATGAGACCTTAATATAGAATGGAATTTTTGCCTTGTTAAAAAAAATAGACTATACTATGAATATTATTGTACAAATACACCTAATTTAATGTCAAATATCACCAGTCAATGCCCCAAATAATAAATAAAAACAATGAAAACAATAAGAATATGTAATGTATCAGTACTGTGCAGGTGCATCACTAATGCGGCAGCCACGGGACCTCAGGACTGACGGATTTTCGAAATTTCCGTATTATTGATGTTTTGTCCCCTGACCCTGTATATCAGGCGCCGAGAATTGAAACGACACAAGCGCCACTTTTAAAACACTGAGAAAAAAGCGCTTCAAGTTTAATCTAAGAAAATCAAGATATGAAACGGCACAAGCGCCACTTTTTATCAATGAAAAAAATGCACCTAAAGTGTTTTCAAAGTAAATCACCAACAAATGAAGATATTAGATTAAACTTTAAGCGCATTTTTCTCAGTTTTTTAAAAGTGGCGCTTGTGCCGTTTCATATGTTGATTTTATTAGAGATTAAACTTTAAGCGCGTTTTTCTCAGTGTTTTAAAAGTGGTGCTTGTGCCGTTTCAGTTCTAGGCGCCTGATATGTTGTATGTATTGTAACAGAAAATGACTACAGTTCTCCGTGATGGGGCTGTAGGCTACAGCAGCAGATTTTAACAATTACGGCAAATAAATGAGAAGGAATGCCTGTTTGCTGTCGGAAGTGTGAGCATACAGCTGATTCTGGGTACAGCACCATCAAAACATAAACGGCGCCTTCCGAAAACAGTGGCGCCCCAACCCGGGAAATTTGAAACTGCGCTCCGAAATTCATGCCGGAAAACTTATGGCACCGGAATATTGATTGGCGGATTAGTGATGGGCAACCTGTAGTAAATTCTGTGTGCCACTACAGTGTTAGGGAGAGGCAGAGTTTAGCAGAAAAATATATTTCACAAAAGATCACACACAGTTTATTTACCCCATACAAAACCATCACAAACGCTCGATAGATCACTAGAGAGGCACGCAATAAATATGTATAAAATCAACAATCATGATCCGCCACCACCGCCCACCCCCCAAAAAAAAAAATAATAATAATAATATATGTAACGACACAAATGTACACACATTAAAAAAAAAAAAAAAAGTTCTCGACTTATAATCATATTTTGACCAGACAAAACTAACATTCTTGACCTACAATGGCATTTCAACTCATATTTTGACCTCTTCAACAATCGACAACTGCCTCACCGAGATAAGGTTGACATCAGGTGGTCAATGCGGCGTCTATTGGGATCTTTAAAAGGAGTCTGGATAAATTCATGGATGGGGATGAAAGATGGATATAGGTAGTATTAAGTCAGGAACTACTTCGTGTAGGTCTCACGGCCTCTTGTAGCTTCCTTATTTTTGTATGTTCTTATAAGCTACTGTCAACAACAGTATAGTCGCCACTGCACTAATGTCACCAGGCGCCATTTATTACGAATGTTAGCATCACTACAGACTTGTATGTGCCACTGAAGACAGGTACATAATATAAACTACTGTGCATGCCTCTTTAGGGGCACATACAAGTCTGTAGTGATGCTAACATGCTTAACCCTTTGAGGCCCAGAACGTAATTTCCATTGTAATTAGGTTACCATTAGACGATTTTTTGTGAATATAAGCAATATTTTATAGCTATGACCTGTTTAGTATCCTTGCTGACTAACTAATTTGGTATATTCAGTGACTTCGTAATTTTATGGCTGACAACATACGATTTTATATAGTAAAGGAAAGATCTGGGTGTGAAGGAGTTAATATGTGGTGCCTGGCGACATTAGTGCAGTGGCGACTATAGTGTTGACGGTACTAAAATGCGCACAGTAATAGGACACATGAGGTCATTTCAGGTCATCGTGTTTGACCTGACCTGACCTGTGGCGCTAAATAATGCAACAGTTTTACCTCCAAAGAAATACTAATAAATCAAATATAATATAATAATAGTAATAAATCAGTGTTTAATTTGTTAAGTACTTTCTGCCGTTAATGCGACAATAATATCAAAAGTTTTCTAAATAATGATTCGATTACAGAGATCATTGACAACAATATACAGTAAACCCTGTGGTATTCGGACTAATTGGGCCAAGGAGTGGTCCGAGTAATGCAAGGATCCGAATAATGCAGGGATAAAATAATAATAATAAATAAATAATTAAAATAAAATAATTAAAAAAAAAAAAAAAAAAAGGTCCGAATACTGTCGAAGTCTGAATAATGTCGAAGTCTGAATAATGAGGGTCCGAATACGAGAGGGTTTACTGTATTTCTATTTTTTTAGAGTTGAATAATTATATGTAACAAAATCATTCATAATTATCAGTTTTTTCAAATCAGGTCAATTATACGTTATGCAAAATTTCCTAACCTATTCGCATCAGTAATTTTCTTCCTTTATAAATAAGTATAGGCCTACGTAGGATTTTTTTTCCCGCATTTAGATTCAAGGTTTACATTCACTTAAATATTTTTTCTGTAAACCCCTTGAGACCCAGAACATAATATCCATTGTAATTTGTGTACCATTAGACAATTTTAATTAATATAACCAATATATAATAAATTTAAGATTATGACCTATTTAGTATCCTTGTCCACTAACTAATTTGGTAGTTAGTTACTTTTCCTAATTTTATGGCTAATAAGACGATTTTATATGGCAAAGGAAAGATCTGGGCGTGAAGGGGTTACTATCATACCTTTAACCCCTTCACGCCCAGATCTTTCCTTGGCTATATAAAATTGTCTGTTGTCGAGGCATAAAATTACGAAAAGTAACTGAATATATCAAATTAATTAGTGGACAAGGATACTAAACAGGTCATATCTATAAAATATTGCTTATATTCACTAAAAACCGTCTAATGGTAGGCATGTTACAATGGAAATTACGCTCTGGGCCTCAAAGGGTTAAAAATATCCGTATATAATTTCACCAGTAAAAATAAGCTGACGTCAGAATGCACTAAAAACTCTTCAATATTTTCTTCTATACTAATCAGATATAAGTATTTTTTTTCTCTTGATTTGTAGGCATAAGTAAAAGTTTAGGCCAATCTTTGTGCCCCTACACACACACACACCACACACCCACCCACACACACATACACACCACACTCACACACACATACACCCACACCCACACACACCCCCACATACACCCACACACCCCCACACAGTGGAATAAGTTGCCAGAATAACCAGTGTCTGCCATTAACATACACATTTATAAAAGTACAAAATTCAAATATAATACAAATTAAAGCGAACACGAACCATCAGGAATATAATAACTTAAAACTCTTAATATAAGAGTAACCAAATAACTAACATTGGTATCCCGGAGAGTACTGTATGTAAAATTGCTGAAGTATATAGTATGTAAAGCGAATATAATGTATTATAAATGCGTAAGAATACTATTGTATGTAGATAAACTCTGTAATATATATGTATGTAGTATAAATGCTGAATATATATGTATGTATGTATAAATTGCTGTAAGTATATATTGTATGTATAAATTGCTGTAAGTATATATTGTATGTATAAATTGCTGTAAGTATATATTGTATGTATGTATAAATTGCTGTAAGTATATATTGTATGTATGTATAAATTGCAGTATAATGATGTATAGTGTCTTCCGACACTCAAGCATGATAAAGAGGAATTACTACAAAACAACCACTACAAAACGTACAAAACAACTCAATACAGTGCGAATAAAAAACTACAGGACGGTCACTCTACAGCGTACACGAACACTCACTACTATAGAGAGCGTACACGAACACTCACTACTATAGAGAGCGTACACTACACTCACTACTATAGAGAGCGTACACGAACACTCACTACTATAGAGAGCGTACACGAACACTCACTACTATAGAGAGCGTACACGAAAGGCCGTACACACACCACATGACTCGTGCCCTGGCGCCCCACACACACACACACCCACACACACACCACACACACACACACACACACACAGGTGGTGGCTAATACATCTTCATCTGGAAATAAAGAAAAGAAAAGCCACCGATACAAACTGAACAAAAACAACAACTATAATAAAACATCAACAAAAACAAGATCAGTATCTCTCTCTCACCCCTTGAGGCCCAGAACGTAATTTCCATTGTAATTTAGGTGCCATTAGACAATTTCTAGTGACTATAAGCAATATTTTATAGCTATAGTTTAGTATCCTTGTCCACTAAATACTTTGGTATATTAAGTTACTTTTCGTAATTTCATGGCTCGACAACAGACAATTTTTTATAGCAAAGGAAAGATCTGGGCGTGAAGGAGTTCATATACACTAAACTAAATCAACCCTAGATAATGATACTACTACTAATAATAATAGTAAAGAATTAACTAATACATAAACTACAGTAGCAAATATACAGCTTAATACAATGCTGCATACAATAGTAAGCCAGATCATTATAATACAATATTAATACTGAATTAGCAGAAGCGGGAGTGAACAATGCCCTGAACTCTGCCCTGTGAACACCATTACTGCCAAATATGCACTCAGAGAAGGGAAGAATTGTAAGTAGTAGTAGTAATAGTAAGAATAATAGTAGTAGTAGTAAGTAGTAGTAATAGTAAGAATAATAGTAGTAGTAGTAGTAAGTAGTAGTAGTAGTAATAGTAAGAATAATAGTAGTAGTAATAGTAGTAGTAGTAAATAGTAAGAATAATAATAGTAGTAGTAATAGTAGTAGTAGTAATAGTAAGAATAATAGTAGTAGTAGTAATAGTAAGAATAATAGTAGTAGTAGTAATAGTAAGAATAATAGTAGTAGTAATAGTAATAAGTAGGAAGGTCGTATAAATAATAAAGAGTTATAGTATAGTAGAATCAGAATATAAGTAGAGTAGTGTAAATAAGAATTAATGTAGTAGTAATAGTAGAGTAAGTAGTAATATAAGAATTAATAATAGGTAGTAGTAGTAAAGTAGTATATAGTAAATAAAAATAGTAGTAGTAATAGTAGTCTACTCCGTAGTGTAGGATAATAATAGTAGGTGTATAGTAAGTATAGTGTAGTAGTCACTAGCAAAGAATAGTAGTACTGTAAGTAGTAAGTAGAGAGTAATAGTGAAGAAATAATATAGGGTAATTAGAGTATGAAGATTAGCATGTAGGTAATAGAAGAATACTAGTAGTAGTAATGTAAGTAGTATAGTAATATAAAGAAGTAATATAGTAGGTTGTAAGAATATAGTAGGTACGTAGTAAAGTAAGAATAATAAGTGTCGTAGACTAGTAAGGAATAATTAGTAGTAGTAGTAATAGTAAGAACTATAGTAGTAGTAATAGTAAGAGTAGTAGTATAGTAGGCAAATAATGAGTAGTAGTCAGGTAACCTAAGAAGTAGCGTAGTAACTGAAGTAATTAAAATAGTAGTAGTATAGTAAGAATATAGGTAGTAATAGTAAGAATATAGTAGTAGTAGTAATGTAGAATACATATAGTAGTAATAGTAAGAATAATATAGTAGTAGTAATAGTAAGATAACATATGAAAGTTATTTTAATAGCTGATAATAATAGAGTAGTTATAGTTTAGATAATAGTTAGTAGTTAATAGTTAAATTTTGTAGTAGTAATAGTAGATATATAGTATAGTATTAGTAAGATAATAGGTAGTAATGTGAGTAATATAGATAGTAGTGTTATTTGTAGTAGTAGTGTATAGTAGAATATTAGTTAGTAGTAATAGTAAGAAAATGTAGTGTTTTTAGTAAGATAATATGAGTGTAGTCCATAGTAAAATATAATATATATGTACCATTAGTGTAATGTGATATAATGTTAGTACGAGATAGTTGAATTGAGTATGCCAGTAATAGTGAAGAATCTCGTATATGTCGGAATTAGTGTAAGAATAATAGTAGTAGTAGTATAGTAAGTAATAGTAGTAGTAGTATAGTAAGAATAATAAAGTAGTAGTAATAGTAAGGATAATAGTAGTAGTATGTATAGTAAAGTAGATATAATAGTATCATAGTAAGAATAATGTATGAATTAAGATAAATATGTCGTAATAGAAGAAGAATGAGAGTGAGAAAAAGAATGAAGAAAAAGTGTAAGAATGCAGTAAGCAAGAGAAATAGGGAGAGTAGAGTGGAGTGAAAGTAGAATATGAAGATAAAGAAGGAATAAAGATAGAGAGAGAATAGAAGAATAGAGAGAGAGAAGAAAATTAAAGATAATATAAATAAGTAAGTAGATAGAGTATAGTAGTAGTAATAGCAGTGGAGGTCCCGTTTATACGTTGATTCGGTAGTACGAGAAATCCGATGATACGAGATGTAATTAAGATTAGGGATCTAATTTAGTAAATTAGCAGGGATCGTGAACAAATCCAATGGATACGACAGTAGTCAAATAGAGGGTGAGTAAAAGTTATAAGTTAAGAAATGCGCGCCCTACACTCCTAGGTGGAATCAGAGGTGTGGGATTAATGGTGACCCAGTCAGGTCACCCCTAGCAAGCCGTACCTGAAGGGTAATTAAGCATATGGCTCGGCCTGACATTTAGGGTGTAATTATGCAGATGTGTGTGCGGACCTCAACCTTGGGACCGCAAGTCAGGTAAACCCTACAAGGGTGACCTAAGGGTAATTAAGCATATGGCGTGGGCCTGACCTTAGGGGTAATTAGCAGTTGGGGCCCAACTTGGGACCGCAGTCAGAGTCAGCCCTAGCAAGGCTGACCTGAAGGGTAATTAAGCATATGGCAGGGCCTGACCTGTAGGGGTAATTAGCAGGTGTGGGGCCCCAAACTTGGGACCGCAGTCAGGTCACCCCTAGCAAGGCGTGACCTGAAGGGTAATTAAGCATATGGCGGGGCCTGACATTTAGGGGTAATTAGCAGGTGTGCGGCCCCAACCTTGGGACCACTACACTACCTTCTCTTGTATCACGCGGCGTCCCATACATTGCAAAGTCTTTTTTGCTTGTTATGCATGTTTTATGTTTAATTAATGTGCAGTTATGTTATTTTGTGTGCTATTTTCTCTTTCAGAATGCTTTTTCTACAGAATAGGTAGTACAGTGTGGGTAATATAGACGCTGTGTGTTTGTTGTGTTTGCTATAGTTTATTTTAGCTTGAAAAACATGGTTTTTTTTTTCTAATTGATGGGGTCCTGGAACCAAACCTATATTTTACCATTAGTTATGTGTTTCGTTATACGAGATTTCGCTTTACGAGTATGCCAGGTGGAACCTAACTGCTCGTATCTTCGGGACCTCCCTGTAGTAAGAATAATAGTAGTAGTAGTAGTAAGTAGTAGTAGTAGTATAGTAAGAATAATAGTAGTAGTAATAGTAAGGATAATAGTAGTAGTACTGTAGTAGTAAAAGTAAGAATAATAGTTCATAGAATATAAATTATGAATTAAGTAAATATTCAAAGAGAAGAAGAGAGCTGAGAAAAAGGAATGAAGGAAGGAATGAAGGAAAGAATGCAGATTTCAGAGCAAGGAGGAGGAGGAGGAGGAGGAGGAGGAGGAGGAGGAGGTGGAGGAGGAGAGGATGAGAGAGTGAGGAGAGAGTGAAACTGATAGAGAGAGAGAAGAAGGAGAGGAATAAACAACTGATAAGAGAGAGAGAGAGAGAGAGAGAGAGAGAGAGAGAGAGAGAGAGAACAAATCTAAAGATCAAATATAAATTAAAGAGAGAGACAGAGAATTAGTCACACAAAACAAAATAACATATTACTGCACTGAATCTTTCATTAAATTATGCAGAGAGAGAGAGAGAGAGAGAGAGAAACACCCGTGCACATAGATACAGCAAAGCCACTAAAACCAAACCAAATCAGGTCATGCCAGGTCAGGAAGCCAGCATGCAGAGGTCAGGCAGTGGCAAGATAGGGTCAAAAGGTCATATAACAATACAAAATAAGAAGAATGAGTGAATCACAGCCCATGAAAATCACCGTATAGTAATAAGATGCGAGTGTCCGAGTGTCGCCGAAACAGCATGCAAAAGTAAGGTTAGCTCAGGTCACACGAGGGTCAGTATCAGACACTTGACCTAGCTTATGAGCGGATTAGTAAGGTCAGCACTCAGCAGGGGTCATCGGCAGGACCCTTAGTGGTAGTGGGGTCATGTGTGTCCTATAAAACAAGGAAGTTATTGGTGTAAAAAATCCTACGATGAAAAATAATAAGTAACATAATCAACGCACGACTAATTACTACCGTAGATAACACTATAGTCGCCAGTCACTTGCCACTGCACTAATGTCGCCAGGCACAATATATTACAAATTTTAGCATCACTACAGACTTTTATGTGCCACTGTAGACATGTAGTGTGATGTACATAATATAAACTACTGTGCATGCGTCTTCAGTGGCACATAGAAGTCTGTAGTGATGCTAAAATTCGTAATATATTGTGCCTGGCGACATTAGTGCAGTGGCAAGTGACTGGCGACTATAGTGTTATCTATGGTAATTCTCTCAAAGTGATGTGTGTTGTGGTGGAATTAAATGATGACTGGAATGTTTTGTTATTAATCACTGGTTGGTGTGCAGTTATGACACACACACACACACACACACACACACACACACACACACACCACACACACACACACACACACACGGCAGATCAATATATATGAAGTAAAATAATGACATTTGTGGTCACTGCTCTGAATCACAAACATTTAATTACCATTTATAGTTGTTGTTTGCGTGTGAACACCTCCTGGTACTGACGTAGTATTAACAACCTGAAAACTGACTCCAGATTCGTGTTCAGCATGTCCGAAAACTCCTAGGAACTAATTTTCGGGCATGCTGAACACGAATTTGTAGTCAGTTTTCAGTTACAATAATTAGAAGTCCCTATTTCAGCCAATTCACAATGACATGATACTTCCAGATATTCTTAAAAATCACAAATTAGACAAAACTTACTACAAGACATAAAAATATGATAGGCATTGCTAGATTAATCATTACTTCAATACAATGATCAGTATTAGTATTTTCAGTATTAGTATTAGTATTATTAATCCCTATTTGAACTGGCCTGAAACAGGTCGAATTATCCGAAGTTTGAATTATACGGGTTCAAGTTAGAGGGTTTACTGTAAAGTAAAATTAATGGCTATAAAAATTGGTATCAAAATAGGAGTAAAATGTAGGTATACAGTAAAATTAATGGCTATAAAAATCGGTATAAAAGTTATGAGTTACATTTAAGTCTAAAGTAAAATTAATGGCTATAAAACTCTGTATCAAAATAGGAGTAAATTTTTTAAGTCTAAAGTAAAATTATTGGCTATAAAAATCGGTATCAAAATGTGAGTTTCGCTTCAGTGTGGTCACCAAATGGCCTGCTAACTTGGTGACTGATACTTTGTGCATTCAGTGAGCTCGGAAAATGGAACACACACACACACACACACACACACACACACACACACAGTTCACATGGTACAGTAGTATAAAATCATCGCCAATCACTCGAAACACCTAAGATTTACCCCCATTCAAGAATCAAGATTACCCTGACAAACGAGAAGTAACTGTCCCCCTCGAGCAAGGTGATGGGTGTGTGTGGTGTGTGAGGTCCCAGCATTACCCATAGTCCATATACGTATAGCCATATACCATCAGTGCTGAGCTATATCATCTTTGCAGGAGGGTAATAGCTAGTGGTTGTGAGTCCAGCGGGTGCTCAAAACGGTTACAGCAAGTTTCGTACAAAAGTTATTTCGTACCCAGGTTTTGTTAGTTGCTTCGTAAACTGATTTTGAGTTTTATCGTACATATCTGGTGTCGTTTCGTAACTCTAGTAATCAAGTTTAACTCTGAGCTGAGTGTACGAAACGACTGTGTTTCATATAGACTACGAAACAACTTTTTTGGTGTACGAATCTACTGGTGTACGAAACAACTTGTGTACGAACTGACTGCACCCCGTTCAAAACTGGGTGAGACACACCACACACACAACACACACACACACACACACGGAAGCGGGTGCAAGCGTGTTTGGGTGAGGGGGGGAAGGGTGGTGTGGATGGGTGGTGTGGGTGGGAGGAAGGTGGCGTGGAAGGGTGGTGTGGATGGGTGGTGTGGGTGGGAGGAAGGGTGGTGTGGATGGGTGGTGTGGGGGGGGAGGAAGGGTGGTGTGGGTGGGAGGAAGGGTGGTGTGGGTGGGAGGATGGGTGGTGTGGGTGGTGTGGGTGGGAGGAAGGGTGGTGTGGATGGGTGGTGTGGGTGGGAGGAAGGGTGGTGTGGGTGGGAGGAAGGGTGGTGTGGATGAGAGACACAGTGCCGTTTGTAGACTTTTGGGGCCCTGTTAAATGTTATGTTATCATGCTAAGTTATCATGCTAACTTTGTCTCTGAATATAAACCGCATGCTTCCCCTGCATAGCTTGCTGTACAGGTCTGCTGAGCTAAGAGACACTTGTTATATATGTCACATACATATATGCATTACACACACACACACAGAACACCTGCGAACACATGAAACTTGTTTGTCCAGCCTGCACACACACACACACACACTAGACACCTGTTTCAATACATATCCCTTCCCTCCCCCTCCTATATCCCCCTCCCAATACAAGTTCTACCTATCATATCTCTCTCTCTCTCTCACTCTCTCTCTCTCTCTCTCTCTCTCTCTCTCTCTCTCTCAACACCCTTCCTAACACACTATCCCCCTTCCTAACATCCTTCCCTACAGTCCCTACTATAGTTCAACACCATTCCTAACACACACCCTTCCCCACCTTCCTAACACACACCCTTCCCCACCTTCCTAACACACACCCTTACATCTGTCCCTACCATCACCACACCACCACACCACCACCACCACCACCACCACCACCTCTTCCACCCCGCTATACACCTAATAAGCACCTCAACCTCACCCAACACACACACACACACACACACACACACACTCACACCTCAACCTCACCCAACACACACACACACACACACTCACACCTCAACCTCACCCAACACACACACACACACACACAACACACTCACACCTCAACCTCACCCAACACACACACACACACACTCCTCAACCTCACCCAACACACACACACACACACACACTCACACCTTCCCTACCATGGGGTTCTGAGAGGGGTGGGGGCGGGGTTGATGGCTGTACAGGAAGACCGAAGCGATGACGAGCGAGGTTCCGAACGCGAACTGTACGGTGAGGACGAAACCAAGGAATAGCGCGGAGGCTATGGTAGAGAGGACGATTGCGAGAGATGTGGCGAAACCTTTAAGGATATTGTCTGCGTATTTGACGACGAGAGCGACAAGAAGACCGCCCGTCGCGTTGAGAATCACTAAGTACCACACATATGTGTCGTAGCCGTGCAGGAAGCCTTTGGAGAGCAGTGCGCTGCCGTCGGTGGCGAGGGCGGTTGCTGCTCCGAGGGGTAACGACAGGAGGGATAATTGGACGTTTCGTACCCATACAGATACCTCGGACCCCTTTAGTATCTTCTCAAAGTATATGCCGGCGAAACCAGAGCAGCAACAAGCGGCCAGCGCGGCGAGACACCCTATGAGGCGGCTCTGGCCCTCTGTGGCAGTGGTGGCGGCCCCGACGGTGTTGGAGAGCTGCACCATGGCCACGCCCGCTGTGAGGAGGACCAGGGCCAGCCACTGTAAGGGCCGCAGCTCCCGACGCAGGATGAGGACAGCGAACACAGCAGTGGTGAGAATCTTCATCTGATAGGTTACCTGTGGTAGCCGGGACAAGGATTGTGTGTGTGTGTGTGTGTGTGTGTGTGGAGGGAGGGGCACACACACACACACAGAAAGGACATACAGTGGAAACTCACTATAACGGGATTCTCTATAGCTGAAAAACTCCCATTCCTTTATGAAAACTCCCTATAGCGGATTTTTTCATTAGAATCCTGCGTGGGTATCTGTGCCCGGCATAATTCTGCAGGGAAGTGCAGACCCCCAAATTTAGAGGCGAGTTTTTACTATCAATTATACATATACGTAGTCTATTTTATTTATTAGGGTCAAAATGCAGTAAGGAAGCCACGCCCCCTGCCTCCCCTTCTATTCTACAGGGCAGCTGATTGGTGCATTCCTCGTATCATCACTACCAATCACAATATCTTCACTACTTAACAGCACGTGACCACTGGACAGAGCAATCTTCACTACAGAGGGTGACAAAATCAAAAATCCCTCTGTAGTGAAGATTGCTCTGTCCAGTGGTCACACGCTGTTAAGTAGTGAAGATATTGTGATTGGTAGTGATGATACGAGGAATGCACCAATCAGCTGCCCCGTAGAATAGAAGGGGAGGCAGGGGGCGTGGCTTCCTTACTGCATTTTGACCATAATAAATAAAATAGACTTATAGAATAATATACACAGTGGCGTGTCCAGGGTGGGGCAGGCAGGCAGAAGGGGGCGCCAAATCTTCCTGGCCAAACAAAATTCCCTATAGCAGAAAGAGGGCTGGTAGAAGAAGAATCTCTCTCTCTCTCTCTCTCTCTCTCTCTCTCTCTCTCTCTCTCTCTCTCTCTCTCTCTCTCTCTCTCTCTCTCTCTCTTTCTTTCCTCTTATTTTCTCTGGTCCTCCAAAAACTGTTGATTGTTCTTTTTGCTTTAACCCCTTGAGGCCCAAAACGTAATTTCCATTGTAATTTGGGTACCATTAGACAATTTCTAATGACTATAAGCAATATTTTATAGCTATGACCTGTTTAGTATCCTTGTCCACTAACTAATTTGGTATATTCAGTATTCCCTTATAGAGTTTCCACTGTACATATTACGAAGAGTAAATTATATGAAGCTGGCTATCAGAAGACACCAGGATAAGGATTATATATGAGGCTGGCTATCAGAAACACCAGGATAAGGATTATATATGAGGCTGGCTATCAGAAGACACCAGGATAAGGATTATATATGAGGCTGGCTATCAGAAGACACCAGAATAAGGATTATATATGAGGCTGGCTATCAGAAGACACCAGGATAAGGATTATATATGAGGCTGGCTATCAGAAGACACCAGGATAAGGATTATATATGAGGCTGGCTATCAGAAGACACCAGGATAAGGATTATATATGAGGCTGGCTATCAGAAGACACCAGGATAAGGATTATATATGAGGCTGGCTATCAGAAAACACCAGGATAAGGATTATATATGAGGCTGGATATCAGAACACACCAGGATAAGGATTATATATGAGGCTGCCTATCAGAAAACACCAGGATAAGGATTATATATGAGGCTGGCTATCAGAAGACACCAGGATAAGGATTATATATGAGGCTGGCTATCAGAACACACCAGGATAAGGATTATATATGAGGCTGGCTATCAGAAGACACCAGGATAAGGATTATATATGAGGCTGGCTATCAGAAGCACCAGGATAAGGATATATATGAGGCTGGCTATCAGAAGACACCAGAATAAGGATTATATATGAGGCTGCTATCAGAAGACACCAGGATAAGGATTATATATGAGGCTGGCTATCAGAAGACACCAGGATAAGGATTATATATGAGGCTGGCTATCAGAAGACACCAGGATAAGGATTATATATGAGGCTGGCTATCAGAAGACACCAGGATAAGGATTATATATGAGGCTGGCTATCAGAACACACCAGGATAAGGATATATATGAGCTGGATATCAGAACACACCAGGATAAGATTATATATGAGGCTGCCTATCAGAACAACCCAGGATAAGGATTATATATGAGGCTGGCTATCAGAAGACACCAGGATAAGGATTATATATGAGGCTGGCTAT
>JACEEZ010001091.1:40000-57500 GCA_016584305.1 Chionoecetes opilio | reverse complement strand
CTCCTAGGCCCTCCATCCTTCCCGACATACATGATACACCATTTAGCCTAAATCCTTCCCTCAGAACACATACATCAGTAGTTCTTCTATTTGAGTATAGCTATTTCAGTTCTAATTACGAGGCACAATATATTACGAATTATAGCATCACTACAGACTTTTATGTGCCACTGAAGACGCATGCACTAGTTTATATTATGTACATCACACTACATGTCTTCAGTGGCACATAAAAGTCTGTAGTGATGCTAAAATTCGTAATATATTGTACCTGGCGACATTAGTGCAGTATGTGGCGAGTGACTGGCGACTATAGTGTTATCTACGGTAGTGTGTGACAAATTAAGGGCTGTTTTTGAACTGTGTGATTGATTGATTTAATGCCTAAAAGGGTGAATGTGCCAGAGACTGTGTGAACTCTGTGTCTTGTCCTTCTGATATAGTCTCTTCTTCACCTCTCCAGAAAGTCTTTTGATTATATATGTGTTACACTGCTCATCTCCTCTGTTCTCCCAACCTCTCTCATCTCCTCTGTTCTCTCCTCTCCTCCTCTCCTCTGTTCTCTCCTCCTCTCCTCTGTTCTCTCCTCTCCTCATCTCCTCTGTTCTCTCCTCATCTCCTCTGTTCTCTCCTCATCTCCTCTGTTCTCTCCTCATCTCCTGTTCTCTCCTCATCTCCTCTGTTCTCTCCTCATCTCATCTCCTCTGTTCTCCCAACCTCTCCTCATCTCCTCTGTTTTCCCAACCTCTCCTCATCTCCTCTGTTCTCCCAACCTCTCCTCATCTCCTGTTCTCCCAACCTCTCCTCATCTCCTCTGTTCTCCCAACCTCTCCTCTGTTCTCCTCATCTCCTCTGTTCTCCCAACCTCTCCTCATCTCCTCTGTTCTCCCAAACCTCTCCTCATCTCCTGTTTTCCCAACCTCTCCTCATCTCCTCTGTTCTCCCAACCTCTCCTCATCTCCTCTGTTCTCCCAACCTCTCCTCATCTCCTCTGTTCTCCCAACCTCTCCTCATCTCCTGTTCTCCCAACCTCTCCTCATCTCCTCTGTTCTCCCAACCTCTCCTCATCTCCTCTGTTCTCCCAACCTCTCCTCATCTCCTCTGTTCTCTCCTCATCTCCTCTGTTCTCCCAACCTCTCCCCTCATCTCCTCTGTTTCCCAACCTCTCCTCATCTCCTCTGTTCTCCCAACCTCCTCATCTCCTGTTCTCCCAACCTCTCCTCATCTCCTCTGTTCTCCCAACCTCTCCTCATCCTGTTTCTCCCAACCTCTCATCTCCTCTGTTCTCTCCTCATCTCCTCTGTTCTCCCAACCTCTCCTCATCTCCTCTGTTCTCCCAACATCTCCTCTGTTTCTCATCCTCATCTCTGTTCTCCCAACCTCTCATCTCCTCTGTTCTCCCAACCTCTCCTCATCTCCTCTGTTCTCCCAACCTCTCCTCATCTCCTCTGTTTCCAACCTCTCCTCATACCTCTGTTCTACCTCCTCATCTCCTCTGTTCTCCCAACCTTCCTCATCTCTCTGTTCTCCCTCATCTCCTCTGTTCATCAACACCTCTTCCATCTCCTCTGTTCTCCCAACCTCTCCTCATCTCTCTCTTGTCCTGCTCATAAGTGTGTAGCTCAGGCCCTGTAAAATACAACTACATGAATACACACACACACACACACACACAGATGGATAAAAAACACACTTTTCATAACATCTTGACAATAAATGACACTTTATTCAATTTATAAATGTTCTAAACCCTAAAACGTCTTCCTCCTCCTCCTCCTCCTCCTTCTTCCTAACCCTCCTTATAGAGTAATAGAAGGGGCTAGGAAGAGTTTAAAGACTCTATATATATATTTGTATTTATAATATGTATATACCAAGAACATATATGCCACACTGTAATAGAATGCCCCGCCCTTCCCTTGGGACCTCGTGTTATCAGCATTAGTGGGAGCGACGTGTGTCCTTCCCCCTTGACTCCTAGGTGAACACTGATGAAAAACCCTTTGCTGTGTGTCTTATAGGTGTGTTCAGGGGAGGAATTAATGGTATGAGCTGTGTGTGTGTGTGTGTGTGTGTGTGTGTGTGTGTGTGTGTGTGTGTGTGTGTGTGTGTGTGTGTGTGTGTGTGTGTGTGTCACAGTCTATCTGGAATAAATTAATGCATATATAGACAAATAGAAAAATATAATTACCAAAAAATGCAAAATCTGGGATACACTCAACTTTTTCTCTCATATTCTTCCCGTTTCTCAATTCACTGTTATTTTTATTTCTATTATTTTCTATTTTATTTCTCTCAATATTGACTTCATAGATCTCTGGTAATAGATCTCACATCATTCATAACATTATCTGTCTTTTCTAAACTTGTAAATACACTTGCCTTAACCCCTACACGCCCAGATCTTTCCTTGGCTATATAAAATTGTGCTGTCGAGCCATAAAATTACGAAAAGTAACCGAATATACTGTACCAAAATTACTAGTCGACAAGGATACTAAACAGGTCATATCTCTAAA
The DNA here is from genome assembly GCA_016584305.1 of Chionoecetes opilio. NCBI lineage: Eukaryota > Metazoa > Arthropoda > Malacostraca > Decapoda > Majidae > Chionoecetes > Chionoecetes opilio. The sequence goes on along the minus strand of JACEEZ010001091.1, from coordinate 54,981 downwards.
ATATTACTTATATCCACCAAAAATCGTCTAATGGTACCCAAATTACAATGGAAATTACGTTCTGGGCCTCAAGGGGTTCAGATTTATTTCTCGTCATATTTTTTCTTCTTACACAATTATTATTATTATCCATATTTCAATTTTTCATTTTTTTTTTCAATCAATCATATATTTCATCATTTTCTTCTCTCACTATTCTATCTTCCATTTAAGTATTTCACATCATCTATAAATCGTTTTCTAGGTAGCTTTTCACTTCCATTTTGTCATTTTCTTCCAAGCCTTCATTCCACAGTCCATTATTTAAAGCTTTCATTCCACAGTCCCATCATTTAAGGCTTTCATTCCACAGTCCATTATTTAAAGCTTTCATTCCACAGTCCATTATTTAAGGCTTTCATTCCACAGTCCATTATTTAAAGCTTTCATTCCACAGTCCATTATTTAAGGCTTTCATTCCACAGTCCATTATTTAAAGCTTTCATTCCACAGTCCATTATTTAAGGCTTTCATTCCACAGTCCATTATTTAAGCTTTCATTCCACAGTCCATTATTTAAGGCTTTCATTCCACAGTCCATTATTTAAGCTTTCATTCCACAGTCCCATTATTTAAGGCTTTCATTCCACAGCCATTATTTAAGGCTTTCATTCCACAGTCCATTATTTAAAGCTTTCATTCCACAGTCCATTATTTAAAGCTTTCATTCCACAGTCCATTATTTAAGCTTTCATTCCACAGTCCATTATTTAAAGCTTTCATTCCACAGTCCATTATTTAAAGCTTTCATTCCACAGTCCATTATTTAAAGCTTTCATTCCAGTCCATTATTTAAAGCTTTCATTCCACAGTCCATTATTTAAAGCTTTCATTCCAGTCCATTATTTAATGCTTTCATTCCACAGTCCATTATTTAAAGCTTTCATTCCACTGTCCATTATTTAAGGCTTTCATTCCACAGTCCATTATTTAAGGCTTTCATTCCACAGTCCATTATTTAAGGCTTTCATTCCACTGTCCATTATTTAAGGCTTTCATTCCACAGTCCATTATTTAAAGCTTTCATTCCACAGTCCATTATTTAAAGCTTTCATTCCACAGTCCATTATTTCAGGCTTTCATTCCACAGTCCATTATTTAAAGCTTTCATTCCACTGCCATTATTAAGCTTTCATTCCACAGTCCTATTAATTATTTCCACAGCTTATATTAGTTCATCTCACAGCCTTATTTAGGTTTCATTCCACATCAATGACTTATTTTTCCACGGTATTATTTATTCATTCCAAAAGAAAGGCTTGCATATACAGAGGATAAGAAGCTAAATCAACAGTCCAATTGAAGGGTTAATCATGTCAAATATAAGGATTCCCAGTCCTTTTTGTTTCTTCAAATTATTTAGGCTTTCATCCAAACATCATATATTTAAAATTTACATCCACTGTCCATTATTTTTCTTTCATTCCACAGACCATTTTCTTTCTTCTCACTCCAATTGACCTTTTTACCTTATTGATTTTCATTCCACAGCTTTCCTTTTTGAAGCTTATATCCAAGCCATTATTTTCAGTTTTTATCATACATCAATGACCTTTTTTCTTATTTTCTTACTACTCAATGACCTTATTTTCCAGGTATTCTTATTACCATGACCTAAGTAAGCTTTTGAATAAAGACAAGAAGAAAATTAGATGTTCTACTGAAAACAATGGGGAAATAATGTTCTTTTTTCAATTAAACTCAATTTACGACCTTTTTTTTCTTTCTTACTACTCAATGACCTTTTTTTTCTTTCTTACTACTCAATGACCTTTTTTTCTTTTCTTACTACTCAATGACCTTATTTTTCTTTCTTACTATTCAATGACCTTTTTTTCTTTCTTACTACTCAATGACCTTATTTTTCTTTCTTACTACTCAATGACCTTTTTTTTCTTTCTTACTACTCAATGACCTTTTCTCTTATTTTCTTACTACTCAATGACCTTTTTTCTTTTTTTCTTACTAATCAATGATCTTATTTTCTTTTTCTCTTACTACTCAATGACCTTATTTTTATCTTTTTCTTACTACTCAATGACCTTTTTTTCTTTCTTACTACTCAATGACCTTTTTTTTCGTTCTTACTACTCAATGACCTTATTTTTCTTTCTTACTACTCAATGACCTTATTTTAATTTTTTTCTTAATACTCAATGACCTTATTTTTATCTTTTTCTTACTACTCAATGACCTTTTTTTCTTTCTTACTACTCAATGACCTTTTTTTCTTTCTTACTACTCAATGACCTTTTTTTCTTTTTTTCTTACTACTCAATGACCTTTTTTCTTTTTTTCTTACTACTCAATGACCTTTTTTCTTTTTTTCTTACTACTCAATGACCTTATATTTTTTCCTTCCTTCCAGGTTATAGTAGATTACATGTTCTCAAAGAAAGCTAAGCATTTGAGCAGTCTTAACCCCTTGAGGCCCAGAACGTAATTTCCTTGTAATTTGGGTACCATTAGAAGATTTGTAATGAATATAAGCAATGTTTTATAGATATGACCTGTTTAGTATCTTTATCCACTAACTAATTTAATAAAAGTAACATAATATACCACATAAGCTAGTGAACAAGGATACTAAACAGGTCATATCTATAAAATATTGCTTATATTCACTAAAAAATCATCTCATGGTACCCAAATTACAATGGTAATTACGTTCTGGGCCTCAAGGGGTTCATAATAATAATAATGAAACATGATGCAAAATAACAATATAATGAACGTATTTGGCACAGAACAAGAACATAATAATGATAACTATGATAACTATGATGATAATGATATAAAGTAATCCTTAATGATAACCTTTGTCGAGTTTAAGAGTTATAAGTAATTAAGCTTGAGTTATAAAAAAAATTAATAATAATATATCTTTTCTCAATGCACATCTAAACACTTCTAGTCATTTCCTATCCAGACTTAAGAGACAAAGGTTCACATAATATTGAGTTCATACAAAAAGAAAAAAATGGTTATATAACAAAAATTAATCAGGTTTTGGCATCTATATATCGCCCATATTTGCTCCATAGAAAACGCTGACATATATTAAAACAAAAAAAACATAGCCTTGGTTTTTTCCTACATAGCAAAGAGGCTGAAGAGGCCTAAATTTCTTCCCTATAAGACTGGACAAGACCTAGAAAATGTATGTATGTGTTTATAACAATGTTGTATGTATGTATGTCTACACATTTATAATTGCACGCTGCTGCCGAGTGCCGCTAAGTGCCACGCCGAGTGCTATTAACGCGTGCCCCCTCAGCCCTGGGCACACATACATACATGAAAGACCCTTATGTGACATTAAAATACACACACACACACACACACCATCCCTACCTTACTGTGCTAACCTAGGATCCTATAGAGTATGTACTGTATAGATTCTGTATTCACATATCTACAGGTGTGTATTTACCTACTTGTATTTACCTGTGTGTGTGTGATGTGTGTGTGTGTGTGTGTGTGTGAGTGTGTGTGTGTGTGTGGTGTGTGTGTGTGTGTGTGTGTGTGTGTGTGTGTGTGTGTGTGTGTGTAAGGAAGGGAGTGGATCTGAATTTAATCGAAGGTAAAAGTTACGGAAACACTACAGCTCATCGCTTTCACCCTTCTCTCTTTCTCTCTCCCTCCCCTTCACTCACAAATCCCCTCCCCCCTACACCCTAGACCACCTCTTCACCCCTTCTATCACCCCCTCCCCTACTATAGATATGTACAGCAACACACTACCACACTACCACACACCAGCACCACAGCCACACCCCCAAGCTGACTCCAACAGCCTTGCTAGGTAGAGGAGAGTATAAAAATGTACAGTATTTACGCCACACAAGTTTGCTTTTAGTGTTGATATAAATAAGTGGTTGGTTTGGCCTTTTTTCCTTCGGTGTTGATATAAATAAATGCTGTTTTGGCCTTTTTTCCTTCGGTGTTGATATAAATAAATGCTGTTTTGGCCTTTTTTCCTTAAGTGTTGATATAAATAAATGCTGTTTTGGCCTTTTTCCTTTAGTATTGATATAAAAAATGCTGTTTTGGCCTTTTTTTTTTAGGGTTTATATAATAAATGCTGTTTTGGCCTTTTCCTTAAGTGTTGATATAAATAAATGCTGTTTTGGCCTTTTTTCCTTAAGTGTTGATATAAATAAATGCTGTTTTGGCCTTTTTTCCTTAAGTGTTGATATAAATAAATGCTGTTTTGGCCTTTTTTCCTTAAGTGTTGATATAAATAAATGCTGTTTTGGCCTTTTTTCCTTCGGTGTTGATATAAATAAATGGCTGTTTTGGCCTTTTTTCCTTTAGTGTTGATATAAATAAATGCTGTTTTGGCCTTTTTTCCTTCGGTGTTGATATAAATAAATGCTGTTTTGGCCTTTTTTCCTTTAGTGTTGATATAAATAAATGCTGTTTTGGCCTTTTTTCCTTTAGTGTTGATATAAATAAATGCTGTTTTGGCCTTTTTTCCTTTAGTGTTGATATAAATAAATGCTGTTTTGGCCTTTTTTCCTTGGGTGCTCCTATAAATAAATGCTGTTTTGGCCTTTTTCCTTCCCTATAAATAAGTGATTGGTAGACTCCCCACTAACTACCTAACGACTGAGTCCCTTCCAATCATTTACCACCCTATTTGTGAACCAGTTTTCCCCCTATTTAAGTCCCTTCCAATCATTTACCACCCTATTTGTGAACCAGTTTATCCCTATTTAAGTCCCTTCCAATCATTTACCACCCTATTTGTGAACCAGTTTATCCCTAGTTAAGTCCCTTCCAATCATTTACCACCCTATTTGTGAACCAGTTTATCCCTAGTTAAGTCCCTTCCAATCATTTACCACCCTATTTGTGAACCAGTTTATCCCTATTTAAGTCCATGCCAATCATTTACCACCCTAATTGTGAACCAGTTTATCCCTAGTTAAGTCCCTTCCAATCATTTACCACCCTATTTGTGAACCAGTTTCCCCCTAGTTAAGTCCCTACCAATCATTTACCACCCTATTTGTGAACCAGTTTATCAGTCTATTCACCCAAGATAAGAAACATGGGCAGTGACAGGCTATACAAAAACCCACATGACTTCTATAGCAAAGTCACTATCAATATATTAAATCAGGTTTCGGTGACTATGGGGTTAAAAGAACTATGTATTGTCTTAAGAGATATGTCAGATACACTCAAATGGCAGTAGCAATAGCCTAGGCTATGTATGTATTGTCTTAATAGTCGTCAGATACACTCAAATGGCAGTAGCAACAGCTCAGGGTACATATGGTCTGGTGTCCTTGCTATCTAAATTGTCCCGAGGCAGAAAAACTATACGTAGTGTGAAGAGGACTGACTGACTGACTGACTGACTGACTGTGAGGTAAACAAGCTTGTCAAATCAACTTCTTGTCACTTTCAAAAAATCTGAATGATAGAATTTTTTCACATTTACATTGAATGAAGTGAAAATACTGAAAATATTCTCTAAAAGTGACATGAGAGAAGGATGACTGTTTGTTTGGGCTCTCTCTCTCTCTCTCTCTCTCTCCTCTCTCTCTCTCTCTCTTAACATGTCTTCTTCCTATGGCTGGTGTCAAATAAATTACTTTCTCTGCTATTAATCCCTTCCCATCTCTCTCTCTCTCTCTCTCTTAACAACTCTTCTTACTATGGCTGGTGTGTCAAATAAATTACTGTTATTAATCCCTTGCCATATCTCTCTCTCTCTCTCACTCTCTCTCTCTCTCTCTCTCTCTCTCTGATGAAATGTATGTATCTTAATAAACATTGCGAAAAGTTGATAAATGCAAATAAAACCTGAGTACATTTAATAATAAAACAATAATGCCTAATACTAATACGTTTCCTGCAACACATGGTAAGGCTATAGTTAAGGTCCTTCCCTCACTCAACACTTACCAACACAACAACACACTACCGTAGATAACACTATAGTCGCCAGTCACTCGCCACTGCACTAATGTCGCCAGGCACAATATATTACAAATTTTAGCATCACTACAGACTTTTATGTGCCACTGTAGACATGTAGTGTGATGTACATAATATAAACTACTGTGCATGCGTCTTCAGTGACACATAAAAGTCTGTAGTGATGCTAAAATTTGTAATATATTGTGCCTGGCGACATTAGTGCAGTGGCAAGTGACTGGCGACTATAGTGTTATCTACGGTAAGGAATAACACAATAACTAACACATAATAACTTAAACACTTAACTAATAACTGAGAAAATAACAAGACTTAAACAACACTTAACTTATAACTAAGAAAATAAAAACAATGAGCAGAGGAACATAACAGAGGAATATACATCGTGAAATAAGTTAATAAATAGACATACAGTAGCAAAAACTCTCTAGTATATCAGATAAAATGGGCTTTTTTGGCATTTAAGACAGTGTTAAGTTTCCCACAACACGTAACTTACAACTGAGAAAATAAAAACACTGAGCAGAGGAATATAACAGAGGAATATACAGTGAAATAAGTTAATAAATAGACATATGGTAGCAGAAACTCTCTTGTATATCAGATCAAGTGGGTGTTTTTGGCCTATAAGACAGTGTTAAGTTTCCCACAACACTAAACTTACAACTGAGAAAACAAAAACACTGAGCAGAGGAATAAAACAGGAATATACAGTGTGAAATAACAAAATAAATAGACATATGGTAGTAAAAACTCTCTTGTATATCAGATCAAGTGTGTTTTTTTTGCATATAAGACAATGTTAAGTTTTCCCGGCTGCCTTGAAGGGTAAAGAGCTGTCCTAACACATTGCACTATCACAGAGCAGCTCAGGTGGGGCAGGGAGAGAGGGGGAGAATCATGCCTATCCTTACATTACTGTATTTTCTGACCTTCACCCGGAGTGCCTGAGATCACCTCCCACTCAGGGCTACAGGTGGGGCAGGGAGAGAGGGGGAGAATCATGCCTATCCTTACGTTACTGTATTTTCTGAGTGCCTGAGATCACCTCCCACTCAGGGCTACAGGTGGGGCAGGGAGAGAGGGGGGAGAGTCATGCCTATCCTTACGTTACTGTATTTTCTTACCTTCACTCGGAGTGCCTGAGACAGTCCTCTGGGAAAGTGTTGTGCTGTCTTGATAAACTGGTGTGTAATTTTCTGCTTGTGAGTGCCTTGTCTTGGTGCCACAGGGGTATAAGTGCCATTATATCACCAGTAAGTGCCATCCTGTACACCGTGAGCATGCCTGGGGTGCCGAACGTAAAGTGGCGTTACGGACAAACTAACGCGCGAAAGAGTCGTGAGTGTGCCGTACGATGTCGCTGCCAAATTCGTCACTTATTATTGTCGTCGTCTGTGTTGGTGGTGAGCTTATGGCTCTAGGTAATCGTAGGGCCGCCTTAAGTAATCGTAGGGCCGCCTTAAGTCCTTGAATGATCTTAGTCATATTTTCTTCATAGGAACTACCACGTGTAGGTCTTGCAGCCTCTTGTAGCTTCCTTATTTTCTGATGTTCTTATGTCCTGGCCATCAATAAAGGCTTGACTTGGCCCTAAGTAAACATGGGGCTGGCTTAAATAGGTCTTCAATAGGGTTAACATGGCCCTATATATGCACAGGGCCATGTTAAGTAGGCCATCACAGCTTATATAGGCCATCGATAAAGGCTTAACATGGCCTTAGGTAAGCATAGGGCCATGTTAAGTAGGCCATCACAGCTTATATAGGCCATCAACAAAGGCTTATAACATGGCCCTCGATATGCACAGGGCCATGTTAAGTATGCCATCACAGCTTATATAGGTCGAGAGGAGTGTAGGCCATCAAACCTAGGTAAGCATAGGGCCATGTTAAGTAGGCCATCACAGCTTATATAGGCCTAGGGGAGTGCAGGCCATGCGTGAGGCCGTCTATGGCGGGGTCGTGGTTGGTGCCGGGCGGCCCCCAGTCGTGGAGGCCGGCGGAATGTGAGGGGCGGTGAGTGAGGCGGTGGGCGATGCTGAAGCCACCGCTGCTCTCTAGCTGGGTGAGCACGATGATCACTTGCCTGGGTGTGAGAGAAATTACATAAGAACATAAGAACATAAGAACATAGTAAAGTAAGGAAGCTACAAGAGGCTGAGAGACCTACACGTACACCTATCTCCTTTTAAAGACCCCAACAAGAAAGGGAAGAAAGCGAATTAGTTTTTTTTTTACGTAATGGACTAGCCCAAAAGCCAGCACTGCTCTCTAGCTGGGTGAGGAAGATGATCCCTTGCCTGGGTGTGAGAAGGAGAGGGATAGGGCAGATGGGTTCAAGGAGTGATGGATGCACAGCTGGGCACTATTTAAATACATTTGTATTTAAATACGTATTTGAATACAAATGTATATTTAGAACTGTATTTATAAATATATTGGTTTTCACGTATTTAAATACAGTATTTAAATACTTTAATGAGTATTTAAATACTCATAATACAAAACTGCAAATACTTTTTTCACAGTTAATTTGGCCATAAACCCGCCCCACTATCTGGCCAGCCCTGGTGTTACAGTGAACCAGGGTTTCCACTGCCAAGGAAATTTCCTTATTTTAAGGAAATTTAGGCCTGAGAAGGAAATTTCTAAGGAAACCCAAAATATAAGGAAATCCTAAGGAAATCCAGATTTTTTCAGGCATTTTTTTCATTTAAAATGTATTTACAAATGTATTTAAATACAATTGATGTATTTAGTATTTAAATACATTTCTCCCAGGTATTTAGTATTTAGTATTTAAATACATTCAATGTATTTAGTGCCCAGCTCTGGTTCATCATAGATGTAACAGGGAAAGACAGAGAGAGAGAACATAAGAACATAAGAACATAAGATAGCTACAAGACAGGTCAACAGAGTGAGACTCACCGGTGCAGGGGAGGCACGGAGTCCACAGTCTTGAGTTGGGCGCGCGTAGACACCACATTGTAGCTCTCCCGGCAGTCACACATCACCTGTATGCACTTGTCTGGGTGTCTGTTCTCCACCATCACCACCAGGCCCGCCCAACCCTGTGTGGAGGGGTGACATACAGGGAGTTATATACAGGGAGTTATATCACCACCAGACCCGCCCAACCCTAAGCACACACGGGGCAAAGGGGCATATATAAGAGCACATATAAAGCGTCCTATATATATATATATATATATATATGTCCTATGTATATATGCGGGTTATATAAGAACATATAAGAACAAAGGGGGTTATATAGGACCTTGACTTCTCTGAATATTTCCCTCCTCCTCCTCCTCCTCCTCCTCCTCCAATGTCTTCCTTGCCTTCCTTTGAACCCTCCTTCCCAATCATCTCATTCAAGGTCAAGACAAGACACAAAATCAGGTCACTTCAGGTCACTTAAGCCACACCTGACCTTGGTGAGATGGTATAAAAGAAACAACAAACAAAAATAAACCAATGTAAAAAATAAAATAAAAAATAAATAAATAAACAAATAAATTTAATACCACTCCCATCCCATCCCCTCCCATCCCATTCCCTTCCCATCCCATCCCATTCCCTTCCCATCCCATCCCCTTCCCTCCCATCCCCTTCATTTCCATCCCATCCCATACCTTCCCCTCCCATCCCATCCCATCTCATCCAATCCCCCTCCCATCCCATCCCCTCCCATCCCCTTCATTTCCATCCCATCCCATCCCCTCCCCTCCCATTCCATCCCCCTCCCATCCCATCCCCTCCCATCCCATCCCTTCCCCTCCCATTCCATCCCCCTCCCATCCCATCCCCCTCCCATCCCCTCCCCTCCCCCCCATTCCATCCCCCTCCCCATCCCATCCCCATCCCATCCCTTCCCCTCCCATCCCATCCCTTCCCCTCCCATTCCATCCCCCTCCCATCCCATCCCCTCCCATCCCTTCCCCTCCCATCCCATCCCTTCCCCTCCCATTCCATCCCATCCCTTCCCATCCCATCCCCTCCCATTCCATCCCCCTCCCATCCCATCCCTTCCCCTCCCATCCCATCCCTTCCCCTCCATTCCATCCCCCTCCCATTCCATCCCCTCCCATCCCTTCCCCTCCCATCCCATCCCCTCCCATCCCTTCCCCTTCCCATCCCATCCCCTCCCATCCCTTCCCCTCCCATCCCATCCCTTCCCCTCCCATTCCATCCCCTCCCATTCCATCCCCCTCCAATTCCATCCCCCTCCCATCCCTTCCCCTCCCATCCCATCCCTTCCCCTCCCATTCCATCCCCCTCCCATTCCATCCCCCTCCCATCCCATCCCCTCCCATCCCTTCCCCTCCCATCCCATCCCTTCCCATCCCATTCCATCCCCCTCCCATCCCCCTCCCATCCCATCCCATCCCATCCCATCCCTTCCCCTCCCATCCCATCCCTTCCCCTCCCATTCCATCCCCCTCCCATTCCATCCCCTCCCATTCCATCCCTTCCCCTCCCATTCCCATCCCTTCCCCTCCCATTCCATCCCCTCCCATCCCTTCCCCTCCCCTCCCATCCCTTCCCCTCCCATTCCATCCCCTCCCATCCCTTCCCCTCCCATCCCATCCCTTCCCCTCCCATTCCATCCCTTCCCCTCCCATTCCATCCCCCTCCCATTCCATCCCTTCCCCTCCCATCCCATCCCTTCCCCTCCCATTCCATCCCCCTCCCATTCCATCCCTTCCCCTCCCATTCCATCCCTTCCCCTCCCATTCCATCCCTTCCCCTCCCATTCCATCCCCCTCCCATTCCATCCCTTCCCCTCCCATTCCATCCCTTCCCCTCCCATTCCATCCCCCTCCCATCCCATCCCCTTCCTTTTCCATCCTCATCCCTTTTTTACCTTTTATATATACATAATAATAATAATTCCTGACCTTGGTGAGATAATAGACAGTCATGCCCTGCCTGCCCTCATGCCTCTGTCCCTTGGCGAGGCACAGGTTGACCAGGGCGTCGGCCAGGAGGGAGGGCAGGGCCGTGATCTGCTCCACGGCCACACGCTTGCTGCTGTGAATGGCCAGCACGTAGCCCGGGTAGCCGTCAGACACGTCCAAGCCTATTTAAGAAGGGTGAGAGGGAGGGTGTTAGGCAGGCAGACAGACAGAGAGATAGAGAGAGTGAGAGACAGACAGACAGACAGAGAGACAGAGAGAGAGAGAGAGTGAGAGACAGAGTGAGAGGCATACACAGTGAGAGAGAGTGTGTGAGACAGACAGACAGACAGACAGAGTGTGAGAGACAGGCAGACAGACAGAGAGACAGAGAGAGAGTGAGAGACAGAGTGAGAGACATAGACAGTGAGAGAGTGTGTGAGACAGACAGACAGACAGACAGAGAGTGTGTGAGACAGGCAGACAGACAGACAGAGTGTGTGAGAGACAGGCAGACAGACAGAAAGAGTGAGTGAGGGTGGTGAGACAGACAGACAAACAGACAGAGAGAGAGTGTGTGAGAAACATACAGAGAGTGAGAGTGAGAGACAGACAGGCAGAGAGAGTGAGAGTGAGGGTGGTGAGACAGACAGACAGACAGACAGAGAGAGAGTGAGACACAGATACAGACAGACAGTGGCATAGATAGATAGATAGATACGAGGAAGGGGTGGTGAGACAGACACACAGTGGCATACATAATCACCTTTCTGTTAAGCGTCTGTCAGATTTTCCCGTAAAGTTTTATGAGGTTAGACGGTTGATGATACGCTTCTAACTATCTCTATCCATTGCCTCAGCCTCTTCAATGCTGCCAGATCCTGTATGTTACACTAAACAAACACACACACACACACACACGTGTATGCCAGTGGTTAAATGCCAGACAGACAGACAGACACTGGCATACATCATTCTGTTTAAAGTCAAATTTTCCCGTAATGTCTGAACAAAAAAATGCCTGAATAACACAAAAAAGTAAGCCCACCTTTCCCTGTCAGTGCATTGATATGTGGAATAGCCTGGACAGTGAAATTATGGATGCCAAAAGTATTAATGTTTTTAAATTTCAGATTGACCCATTGAGACAAGGCGACGGGACCCCACCAGTGTATCTCACTTCCCGTATATCACAACTAGGTAAATACAACTAGGTAAATACACACCCACACCTGCCTGAATAAAAGAAAATGCCTGAATAACATACACACACCTACACACAACCCCATCCACACACACACACACACACACACACACACACACACCAGAGCTGGGCACTTCCGTACCTCTGTCCGTACCTCCGTACCTCCGTACCTACGGACTTCCAAACTAGGTCCGGAAGTCCGGAGGTACGGAAAGTTTTTCAAAGGTACGGAAGTAACAGGTACGGACCTGCGAAATTTTGGGTCCGTACTTCCGTACCTGATATTTTCTATGAAGAAAAAAAAAAAAAACGAAGACGAAAAAACAGTCCACAGAATAACTTTCACGCGTTTTGGCGGGCAATTTGCCACTAGCTGTCAGCTGATAATTTCCTAAGGCGAGATCCGTGCATCTGTGGTGCCTGGTAAACACCAAACGTGCGGCATCAAGCTCAAGATCAACAACGTTTTATGTTTACAGTCACATCACCCGGCAACGCGTTTCAAAGTTTCACTGCTATTGCTTACTGTTTAGTGTTTACAACTAAACATGGACAAATACGTGAAAAGAAGTGATAGCGACAGGAGCAGGAGTGTGTCTGGGGATAGTAGCTGTAGTAGTGTGAGCTACAGAACCAGCACGCCTGCACCATCTGCGTCCAGAACCCATACACCACAGGGGACGTCAGATATTTCTTTGTCTGACGTGGAGCTGGACTCCTCCCACCTGTTCACCCAGGACATAGAGGAGAGTGGGACTGAGCAGGAGGATCAGAGGAAGAGGCAGGAGGGCACCAGACAGCTAAATCTTGCGGCCGAAGAGGTCCAGCCTCAGCAACATAAACTTTGAGCAGCTGGTGTTTGTGAGGGGCAACATGCACCTCCTAGGCTACAAGGAGGTGTAGCAGCAGTACAAGGAGGAGAAGGAAGTGGAGTAGGAGTTATACACTCTAGAATAAACTTGTGATTTAAACTAATTAGTCATTTCACTCATTTGTGAACTGTGAAGACTGGAGACAAATTTTATTTTAATTGATTTGATGATTATTTGATGGTAAATATATATTGCTATATATATTTATGAAGCTCTGATGTATTATAGCCTTGTATTTTGTTTTATTTTTGAGGTACTGACTATATTTTTTCAGGCGCGTTTTAATAGTTATAGGGTACAGGTACGGAGGTACGGAGGTACGGGTACGGACAGAACAAAGTAAAATAAGGTACGGAAGTACAGGTACGGACGACCCGCGTCCCGAAGTACGGAAGTACAGGTACGGACTACCCCAAATCCAGGAACGTGCCCAGCTCTGACACACACACACCCATACCCACACCCACCCACACACACACACACCCACACACACACACACACCCACCCACACTCACACCCATACACACACCCACACCCCCACAGCCACACACACACCCACCCACCTGTATGCCAGTGGTTGAATGCCAGACACACGGCGACGTAGGACCCTGGCTCCAGCATGGCGTGGCAGCCCACAAAGCCTCTGACCTGGCGCTTGGAGTGCTTGACCAGCGCCCCGACGGTGGGCGTGGCGGAGGACGTGGTGCGGAACAGCACTACACACAGGTCCAGGGGCGAACGCTGGGAGTTCTCAGAGTTCCTGAGGCAAGGTGTATAAGTTTTTTTAGTAATTATATGCAATATTTTATGGATATGACCTGTTTAGTAGTCTTGCCGACTTACTAATTTGGTATATTCAGTTACTTTTTGTTATTTTATACCTCGACAACATACAGTTTTTTATGGCCAAGGAAGGATAGGGGCGTGAAGGGGTTCAGGATGGACAGCGGTGCGGATATCATTCCTTATCCTCCTTTTCAGCTTCTAATATGTGTGTTATCCTTCCTTCTACAACCTTCTTCTTCTTCATCTACAACCATCTCAATACATCAACAAACAACATATATTTACCTGTGTCCCTCCTGGAATAGTGTAAACTCCACCTCCGTCGGCTCCAGCACAGTGATGAGGGTGGGGGTGAGGGCGCGGCGGTCGGCCAGGGTGGGCAGCGAGCCAGTGACCCGCACCTCAGACCAGTGGCTGTGCACCTTACAGATGTCTATGCAGTCAAAGTACCTGTGGGAGTAGTGGTGGTATTATTATTAGTAGTATTAGTATTAGTATTATTATTATTATTAGTATTAGTATTAGTGGTGGTAAGTGGTGGTGAGTGGTGTTGGTGGTAGTGGTGGTGTTGGTGGTAGTGGTGGTTGTTGTGAGATTGGTGGTGGTAGTGTTGTGGTGGTAGTGGTTGTGGTTGTTGTTGTGGTGGTGGTGGGAGTGGTGGTAGTAGTAGTAGTAGTAGTAGAAGTAATAATAATAGAAATAGTAGTAGTAGTGGAGGTGGTGGAATGGTGACAGTGGTATTATTATTATTATCATTATTACACACAGACACAGACGGTACTCCGTAGTGTAGCGGTTAGCACGCTCGGTTCACAACCGAGAAGTCCCGGGTTCAATCCCCGGGCGGAGCGGAGACAGACACAAGTCTTAAGAGTCTTCTTAAAACCCGAGCCCCTGTCCACCCAGCAGTGAATGGGTACCGGGTGTTAGCCGGGGGTGATGGCTTCCCCCAACACTAAGAACTTTAAGGATGAATGATAAAATGTAGCTAGGGAGACGGGGCCATACAAGCATAGCTCAGGCCCTGTAAAATACAACTAGGTGAATACAAGTAGGTGAATACAACTAGGTGAATACAAGGATACTCACTTCAAGACACACACACATATACAAGAATAGGTACAAGGACACACAACTAGGTAATTACAGTAGTAGAAGTAATAATAATAGCAATAGTAGTATAGTAGTGGAGGTGGTGCATTAGTGACTGGTATTATTATTATTA
>JACEEZ010001091.1:22500-35000 GCA_016584305.1 Chionoecetes opilio | reverse complement strand
TCTCGTAATGGCATTTCTTTAGCGTGTTTTACTGTTTTTTATTTGATAATATTATAGAACAAACATTTACGAAGATTACAGTATACCATATGTACTGATAAACCAGTCTATATGATAGTCCATAGACCACTATATCTCTTTGTCGGGCGCACCGCGGGCCCTTATGCAGCCCCGCAATTCAAAACATTGTCGCGTGAACAGTCCAGGTATACAGTGGTCTATGCTTTAGAGCTATGATAAAAAAGGGTCAATTTTAAAGGTAGGTCAAGGGCTGCTTATAAAAATATCTCCTGTAAATATAAAGTAAAGGAAATTTTCAGAAATAAATACAAAAATATTAGACGGCTAACATTTTGGTTTCATATATATTTCAGTTCATTTCCAAATATCGTGAACGTTCTGTGGACCATTAAAAAAGCTATCATGGACCACCCGTTGAGAACCACTGTAAGAGATTTGTAATATTTCAATACACTGCTGAGAAAATGACCTGTTAAGTTGGCGCATACCTATAGTCTATTATATTTATTAGGGTCAAAATGCAGTAAGGAAGCCACGCCCCCTGCCTCCCCTTCTATGCTACGGGGCAGCTGATTGGTGCATTCCTCGTATCATCACTACCAATCATAATATCTTCACTACTTAACAGCGCGTGACCACTGGACAGAGCAATCTTCACTACAGAGGGTGACAAAATAAAAGATCCCTCTGTAGTGAAGATTGCTCTGTCCAGTGGTCACGCGCTGTTAAGTAGTGAAGATATTGTGATTGGTAGTGATGATACGAGGAATGCACCAATCAGCTGCCCCGTAGCATAGAAGGGGAGGCAGGGGGCGTGGCTTCCTTACTGCATTTTGACCATAATAAAAAAAATAGACTATAAATAGTATGCGTACCTGTCTATATGAATAAATATAAATAGCATGAGTACCTGTCTCTATAGATAAGCACCCCCCTCCCTGCCTCCACCCCCACCACCACCACCTGTCTGCATTAGTACACACACACAAAACAACTAGGAAAAGGGAGATGCCTGAACAACATCAAGAAGTACAGCTTCCCTCATAGCAATGTAGAAGTTTGGAATGGACTAAATGAGGTGATATCGGCAAATAATGTGCACCCATTGAAAGAAAGACTGGATAAATGTAGCTACGGAGACGGGACCCCACCAGTGTAGCTCAGGCCCTGTAAAACACAACTAGGTAAACCCCCGCCACCCCCCTGCCCCCAGTACCTGTCTGCAGTAGTGTACGATGCGCGTCCAGCGGTGAAGAGCATCCTGCACCTCCATCTCCCTCAGCACATCCATGAGCTCAGACTGGCCCCTGTGGTGTGTGCCTGTGGTGGCGGGGCTCGGCCACCCCCCGGGCACCTCACCCAGCGTGGGGGAGGACCCACACATGGAGCAGGACACCGCCGAGGCACTGTTGCTGAAGGTACAGGCCCCGCAGCTCCACAGGGACGGCGGGGGGCGCGGCTTGGTGGGCGGGGAGCTTGTGGTGGTGGTAGGGGGAGAGGCGGCCCTGGCACTGGCACTGGTTCCCCCGGGGTCCTGTGTGGCCGGGGGGGAGGCTGGCCGGGTCTTGGGTATGGCCCCGTTGCCGCTGGTCCGGGAGGAGGCCGGTACGGATGCCCCGGACGCCGCCGCCTCTGCCCCGCCATTTTGATTCTCGGCGGCGGGTGCGGGGATTCCCTCGGCACCGGTGGCCGCCTCCAGGCTGATGCGCTGCAGGCTGGGGGACTTGAGGGCGGCCAGGCTCCAGCCCGGGCCGGCCAGGTGCTCTGACTTTGGCCTGGCGGCGTCCCTGGCCTTGGCATCGGCACTCAGCTTGTCCCGGGTGCCGCCGGTGCCGTCCACGCGTGCCTTGCATGCCTTGCAGCGGCGGGCAAAGATGGGGTTCTTGAGGGTGCACACCACGCAGCTCCAGCACTCCCCGCGCTTCAGGGTGGCCGCCTCCACGTAGCAGATGCTCTTCAGCTTGCTGCCGCCGCACGCCCGGCACGCCGTCTCCGCCCCGCCGTTGTCCAGCGTGCACTTGATACACGTCCACGCCTGCTCGGGGGACTGCGCGCCGCCCTCGCGCAGCTCCGTGGTCAGCAGCTGGAAGTCTTCCTGCAGACCCTGACTCAGCACCTCCCGGGTCTTGGCGGCCCGGGCCTCGCTGTCCCACCGCCGCCCCCCGCCACACACGTCACAGCTCTCGGACCACGACGGGTTATAGGCAAAGGAGCAGAACACACACGCCCACATGTCCTCCTCCGCCAGGGAGTATTCCTCCTCGCCCTCGCCCTCCCCCTCCCCCTCACCACCCTCCTCCTCCTCGGTGCCCCTGGGCGTCAGGTCCACCACCTCGGGGCACGGTCTCAGGGACCCCGTCAGGTCCACCACTAAGGGCCCCTCCACACTCTCCCCTCCCTCCGGGGCCGGCGGGGCGGGGTCGGCCATGGTGACTGCGGGCTCCACCGGTGAGCTCAGTCTCCCGGCCACAAACTCTGCGAGGGACTCGGCCACGTTCAGGTTGGCCGTGTCGCTGCAGGACTTCCTGAGGGCTGCGTGCTGCTGCTGCTGCTGCTGGTCTGTGTTGGTGGTGTGACAGTTGCCGTTGAGCAGGTCAGTGGTGGTGGTGCGAGGCAGGGTGGTGGGGATGTTGGGGCGCCGCGGGGCATCGCACACTTCACAAGACTCAAACTCCCGGGGGTTCCTCAGGGTGCAGCGCTTGCAGGCCCACGCCTCCCCCCCGCCCCCCTCCTCGCCCTCACACCCTGGGCCGCTGGGGTTGCTGTTGGCGTCCAACGGCGGCGGTGGCGGCACGGCCTCGGAGCGGCTCAGCTTGGAGCGCCGCAGGTAAGGGCCACAGGGCACTTGTCTCTTGGGTGAGCGCTGGCACTCTGGGTCGGGGGAGGCCACTGCGGCGGCACTGTTGCCCAGGAAGTAGAGGCTGTTCTCCACCATGAGGCGGCCCTCCACCTCCTCCACCGGTGCCACGGCCTCCACCCCTCCGCCGCCCCCCGTGCCGTGGCCCACCAGCTTCACACAGGAGGAGCAGGAGGCACTGTGGGCAGAGTTGTAGTGGCGGCAGCGCGGACACTTCCAGGACAGCTTGAGGGCAGACACCAGGCCGGAGCTCATGGCCGCCGCCGCACACAGGGGCGAGGGGGGGCCATGGCTCAGCAGCTCCCGGGGCACCAGGGGCACGCAGGGGCCACTCTCACCCACAGTGCCACAGATGATGCACTCGCTGGCATGGCACACGTTGAGGAACCTACAAACACAACACACACACAGTCAGGACACACACACACACACACAGTCAGGACACACACACACACACACAGTCAGGAAACACACACACACACACAGTCAGGACACACACACACACACACAGTCAGGACACACACACACACACACACACACAGTCAAAACACACACACACACACACACAGCTTAAAAACAGACTGGCATAGAGAGAAGCATCCGAACATTGATATTTCTCATTTTACTCAGTTACCCGCCAGGCTTTGGAGAGGGAGGGTGTGTCGTGCCGAGCTCTCTCTCACTCTATCCAACTTTCTTATTGCCTAACGCACCTGCCACGCACCTCACGAGTAATTATAAAGGTGTGTTGAAGGCGTTGAGGATGGTTTAGGTGTTTAAATTCCTGGCTATCCCACTTGTGAGCCTCAGAAGGTAACATAGGCAGAGGTACATAATTAAGATTACAGATTAGATAGGAGGGCGGTGGTCTCTTTGTTAATTGCTATCAGTCTTTCTGTCTTGATAACGCTTGTCTTCTTACTATTACTACCTGGTAACAGTATCTCTCACATTAGCTCTCTCTCTCTCTCTCTCTCTCTCTCTCTCTCTCTCTCTCTCTCTCTCTCTCTCTCTCTCTCTCTCTCTCTCTCTCTCTCTCTCTCTCTCTCTCTCTCAGACTGATGTTATAACTGTAACAAAAACAACTAACTGTGTTCTCAACCCTCTTCTACTGATGTTCTAACTGAAACACACACACACACACACACACACACACACACACACACACACACACACACACACACACACACACACACACACACACACATTATTATGCTACACTATTAAAAGCTAGAGTGGACGAATTAAACGGAAAGCAAGACGATGAAAAGGTAGTGAAAATGCCGCAGAAATGTCTTCAGTACACAAGAAATGGAAAATGACACAAGAGGAAATGAAAGATGAAAGAAAGACATGGAAGAAAGAACAAGAAAAAGACCAAGAAAGTTTACGTCAGATAATAGAAGATCAAGAAAAGGAAAAGAAAATTCTGACCCAAGAAGTAGTAGAAGTAATCACACAAAAGGAACATTTAGTCAAGAGATGCGGTGGACACAGGCACACACACACACACACACAGGCACACACACACACACACACACAGACAGGCACACACACACACAGTCACACACACACACACACAGACAGGCACACACACACACAGTCACACACACACACACACACACACACACACACACACACACACACACACACACACACACACACACACACACACACAGACACACACAGACAGGCACACACACACACACACACACACAGGCACACACACAGACCTTCCCCCTCCCCCCTCCCCCACTAAACCTTCCCCCTTCCCCCTCCCCCACTAAAATTTAGTAAGAGACACAGTGGACAAAAAGAAATGTGTCATAATTTTTGGTTTGAAGGAGAAAGTGCTGCTCAAGAAAAATTTGAGAAGAGGAAGAAAAGAAAGTGTCAAAAGAAATATTTAAAGTAGTAGAAGAAAATACGGAGATAGAAGAAATAGAAGAGATACACAGGTTAGGGAAACATGAGGAGGGAGGGGCCGCCCCTTAAAAGTTAAGTTTAGGTCACAAAATACAGCACTAGATATATTGTCTAAGGCATGGAAACTGGCAAAGACAGAAGAATATAAGAAAATATGGATAAGAAAAGATATGAATGAGGAAGAAAGAGCCAGTCTGAATGTACTGTTTAAAGAAGCCAAAGAAAAAAACGAACTGAGGACGGAAGAGTAAAAACAGAAATTCTATTGGAGAGTTTTGGACCAAATGCTGAAGAAGTGGTATCTAAAAGAGAAAGAGTAAGAGAAGACAGTTCAAAGGAAAATTAAAAAGGATGGCAGGTATCGTACAGGGAGGTCCCGTTATACGAGCATTCGGTATACGAGAATCCGATGATACGAGATGTGTAAATTAGGGTCTATTTTCAATATACGAGATCGAAAATCCAATGCTACGACATTCAAACTGGGGTGAGTAAAATTATCAAGTTCAAAATGCGCGCCCTACCACTCCCAGGCTGGACAAAGGGGGATTTGGTTGACCCCAGTCAGGTCACCCCTAGCAAGCCGTGACCTGAAGGGTAATTAAGCATATGGCGCAGCCTGACATTTAGGGGTAATTAGCAGGTGTGCGGCCCCAACCTTGGGACCGCAGTCAGGTCATCCCTAGCAAGCCGTGACCTGAAGGGTAATTAAGCATATGGCGGGGCCTGACCTGTAGGGGTAATCAGCAGGTGTGCGGCCCTAACCTTGGGACCGCAGTCAGGTCATCCCTAGCAAGGCGTGACCTGAAGGGTAATTAAGCATATGGCGGGGCCTGACCTGTAGGGGTAATCAGCAGGTGTGCGGCCCTAACCTTGGGACCGCAGTCAGGTCACCCCTAGCAAGGCGTGACCTGAAGGGTAATTAAGCATATGACGCAGCCTGACATTTAGGGGTAATTAGCAGGTGTGCGGCCCCAACCTTGGGACCGCTACACTACCTTCTCTTGTATCACGCGGCGTCCCATACATTGCAAAGTCTTTTTTGCTTGTTATGCATGTTTTATGTTTAATTAATGTGCAGTTATGTTATTTTGTGTGCTATTTTCTCTTTCAGAATGCTTTTTCTACAGAATAGGTAGTACAGTGTGGGTAATATAGACGCTGTGTGTTTGTTGTGTTTGCTAGAGTTTATTTTAGCTTGAAAAATATGTCTTTATTTTTTTTTTATTGATGGTCCTGGAACCAAACCTATATTTTACCATTAGTTATGTGTTTCGTTATACGAGATTTCGCTTTACGAGTATGCCAGGTGGAACCTAACTGCTCATATCTTCGGGACCTCCCTGTATACAAATATAAATGGGCTAGTGTCAACATTAACAGAAGTAAACGATTACCTGAGAGCCAAGAAACCAGACATAGTAGGTCTAGTAGAAACGAAGCTGAGTGATTCTGAGGATGTGCCAGTTGGGGAGGGTCAATATAATGTATGGAGGAGAAACAGAAACCAGAAAAATGGAGGTGGTGTAATGGTGTTAACAAGGAAGGATGTGGTAGTAGGAAATGTGGAGGAAGGAGAAGGAATGGCCGAGGTGTTGAAGGTAGAGTTGGTGATGAAAAAAGGAAGAATAAGAGACTTGGTAATCGTATACGTTCCACCTAAGACAAATTCCTGGGGGAGAGAGGAGTACAGAGACATGATAAGAGGCACAAGCAAATGTTTAAAGAATACGATGGAAAATTGTGAGAACATAATTTTGATGGGAGATTTTAACTGCCAAGAAGTTTGCTGGGAAGAATGGTGTACTGAAGGAGGAGAAGACTCATGGGGTGGTACATTGTTGGATTTGGTAATGAATAACATCATGACTCAGTGGATTAAAGAGAACACAAGATTCAGAGGTAGCGAAGAACCATCAAGACTAGACCTACTATTGACCAAAGAACTGGAAGTAATTAGTAAAGTAAAGTATCAGTGCCCACTTGGAAAGAGCGACCATGTACTTATTGAATTTGAAACAAATGATAACAAAAAAGAGGGGAGAAGAGAAGAACACAAGAAAGGAAGATACAATTATGGAAGAGCAGACTTTGACGGATTAAGAACATTCTTCGGAGAGACAGACTGGAGTAATTTCCATGCAGCAAGGAATACCCAGAAAAAATGGGACGAGTTCATCCGAATTTACACCGAAGGAATAAATAGTTATGTTCCAAGGATAGTTATCAGAGAAAAGAAAAAAAACCGAATGGTTTAACAGAAAATGTGAATTAGCAAGACTAGAAAGAGAAAAAACCTGGAATAGTTGGAGGAAAAAAGGAGGTATCAACCTTTGGGAGAAGTACAAAACAACTAGAAATGAATATGTAAGAATCCGAAGAGAAGAAGAAAGTAACTATGAGAGGAATATAATAGAAAAATGTAAGAACGAACCAAAACTTTTCTATAGATATATTAATGGAAAAATGAAAAACAAGGAAGGAATAGATAAGCTGAAGGTAGAAGGCATAGTGTATGAAGATGCATTACAACAGGCCGAGGTGATGAATAAGTGCTTACAGACTGTATTTACAAGAGAAAGTGAATTTAAAACGAAAAATATAATAGCAAAAGAAAATATAATGGAAGACATAAAAGTAGACGTAATAGAAGTAAAAAGGCTAATGGAAAGTCAAGATGTGAGAAAAGCCCCGGGTCCAGATGGAGTGTCCAACTGGATAATGAAAGAGTGCAGTAACCAACTAGCAGGAAAGTTACATAGTGTAATTGAGAGTTCACTCAAGGAGAGCAAGTCCCGCTTGATTGGAAAAGAGCAAATATTGTGCCAATTCACAAAGGAGGGGACAAAGAAGAACCACTAAATTACAGGCCAGTATCATTAACAAGTGTAGTGGCAAAAATGTGTGAAAAAATTGTGAAGGACAGATGATTGAAATATTTGGAAGAGACAAACACACTTGCAGGTGGCCAGTTTGGATTTAGAGGAGGAATGTCATGTACAACAAATTTATTAAGCTTTTACTCGAGTGATCGATGTGACACAGGAAAGAGAGGGGTGGGTCGATTGCATTTACTTGGACCTAAAGAAGGCATTTGACAAGGTACCTCACAAGAGACTGCTCTGGAAGCTAGAACATGTAGGAGGATTGAAGGGTGGTTTGCTGAAGTGGATGGAAGACTTTTTGAGCAACAGAGAGATGAGAACAGTAATAAATTACAGGGAGGTCCCGTTATACGAGCATTCTGTATACGAGAATCCGATGATACGAGATGTGTAAATTAGGGTCTATTTTCAATATACGAGATCGAAAATCCAATGATACGACATTCAAACTGGGGTGAGTAAAATTATCTCAAGTTCAAAATGCGCGCCCTACCACTCCCGGGCTGGACAAAGGGGGATTTGGTTGACCCCAGTGAGGTCACCCCTAGCAAGCCGTGACCTGAAGGGTAATTAAGCATATGGCGCTGCCTGACATTTAGGAGTAATTAGCAGATGTGCGGCCCCAACCTTGGGACCGCAGTCAGGTCACCCCTAGCAAGCCGTGACCTGAAGGGTAATTAAGCATATGGCGCGGCCTGACCTATAGGGGTAATTAGCAGGTGTGCGGCCCCAACCTTGGGACCGCAGTCAGGTCACCCCTAGCAAGGCATGACCTGAAGGGTAATTAAGCATATGGCGCGGCCTGACCTTTAGGGGGTAATTAGCAGGTGTGCGGCCCCAACCTTGGGACCGCTACACTACCTTCTCTTGTATCACGTGGCGTCCCATACATTACAACGTCTTTTTTGCTTGTTATGCATGTTTTATGTTTAATTAATGTGCAGTTATGTTATTTTGTGTGCTATTTTCTCTTTCAGAATGCTTTTTCTACAGAATAGGTAGTACAGTTTGGGTAATATAGACGCTGTGTGTTTGTTGTGTTTGCTATAGTTTATTTTAGCTTGAAAAACATGTCTTTTTTTTAAATTGATGGTCCTGGAACCAAACCTATATTTTACCATTAGTTATGTTTCGTTATACGAGATTTCGCTTTACGAGTATGCCAGGTGGAACCTAACTGCTCGTATCTTCGGGACCTCCCTGTATCAGAAGTCAGATTGGTGCAGTGTGATAAGTGGAGTTCCTCAAGGATCAGTATTGGCCCCAGTGATGTTCTTGGTCTATGTAAATGATAGGGCAGAAGGAGTAAACTTAAGCATCTATCTGCTCACAATCTTCTATCTGATCGTCAGTACGGTTTCCGTAAAGGGCGATCTACTGGCGATCTTCTAGCTTTCCTAACTGAATCTCGGTCATCCTCCTTTAGGGGTTTCGGTGAAACTTTTGCTGTTGCCCTTGACATATCAAAAGCTTTTGATAGAGTCTGGCACAAATCTTTAATTTCCAAACTACCCTCATTCGGTTTCTATCCTTCTCTCTGTACCTTCATTTTAAGTTTCCTTTCAAACCATTCTATTGCAGCTATTGTAGACGGACATTGTTCTTCTCCTAAATCTATCAATAGTGGTGTTCCCCAGGGTTCTGTCCTATCACCCACTCTCTTTCTATTATTTATTAATGATCTTCTAAGTCTAACTCAAAGTCCTATCCACTCCTACGCTGATGATTCTACCCTGCATTTCTCAACGTCGTTTATTAGACGTCCAACTCAACAGGAACTAAGTGATTCACGGAGAGATGCCACCGAGCGCCTAACTTCTGATTTTTCTATAATTTCTGATTGGGGCAAAGCAAACCTTGTTTTGTTCAATGCCTCAAAAACCCAATTTCTTTACCTATCTACTGACAAAACCTACCAGATAACTATCCCCTCTTCTTCAATGACACTCAACTGTCTCCTTCTTCTACAATGAACATTCTAGGACTATCCTTTACTAAAAATCTGAACTGGAAATCTCACATCTCATCTCTTGCTAAAACAGCTTCTAAGAAGTTAGGTGTCCTGTGGCGTCTGCGTCCTTTTTTTTCTCCCTCCCAATTGCTTGCTCTCTACAGGGGCCTTATCCGCCCATGTATGGAGTAATTGGAGTATGTCTCACGTGTTTGGGGAGGATCCACTCATACAGCTCTCCTAAACAGGGTTGAGTCAAAAGCTTTTCGTCTCATCAACTCCTCTCCTCTGACTGACTGTCTTCAATCTTTAAATCACCGCCGCAATGTTGCTTCTCTTGCTCTCTTTTACCGTTATTTTTCATGCTCACTGCTCTTCTGAACTTGCTAACTGCATGCCTCCCCCCCTCCCGCGGCCTCGCTGCACAAGACTTTCTGCTCATTCTCATCCCTATTCTGTCCATCTTCCTAATGCAAGAGTTAATCAGTATCTTTACTCTTTCATCCCTTTCACTGGTAAACTCTGGAACTCTCTTCCTGTTTCTATTTTTCCACATTCCTATGACTTAAATCTTTTCAAAAGAAGAGTAACAAGACACCTCCAGAACTAAATTGGCCTACCCCTCTTTTTTATTTTATTCTCTTACTGTCTTCTTTATAGGGACTGGCAACTAAGCGGGCTTTGTGTTACCCATTTTTGTTGTGCCCTTGGCCAGTTCCTTGTGATGTAAAAAAATAAAAACAAAAAACAGTTATATGAGTTTATTCGCTGCTGATGCTAAATTACTAAGAAAAGTAGAAAGTAAAGATGACTGTGAGGATTTACTAAAGGATCTAGATAAGATTTTCAGATGGAGTCAACTATGGGAAATGGAGTTTAATGCCAAAAAGTGTAAAGTGATGGAAGTGGGTAGTAGCAAAAAGAGACAGAGAGGAAAGTATTCGATGGGAAATGAATGGATAATCAAAACAAAGGTCGAAAAAGATCTGGGAGTGTGGATTACGGACAATTTGTCACCTGAGAAGCATATAAACAAGATCACAGGAGATACATATCAGTTGCTGAGGAATATAAGAATGGCATTCAAATATCTGGATGAAGAGATGATCAAGAAATTGATAACATCTTTGATTCGACCAAGGTTGGAATATGCGGCAGTGATTGGGTCACTACATAAAAAGAAGGATATAAGGAAGATTGAGAGAATACAAAGAGCAGCCACAAAAATGGCTCCAAGCCTGAGAGATTTACCATGAAGAAAGACTTTCAAGACTAAAACCCCAACTCTAGAGAAAAGAAGAGAAAGGGGAGATTTTATAGCAGTGTATAGAGCATCAATGGGTCTGGAAAATATTGATAGAGAAGATCTGTTTGTGTGGGACGATAGAAGTACAAGAGGTCATGAGAAGAAATTGAAAAGGACAACATGCAAGAGAGATATAAAAACATACAGCTTCCCGTATAGAAGCCTAGAAGCCTGGAACAACCTTGATGCAAAAGTGATTAATGCAAGAAGTATTCAGGACTTCAAAGACAAGCTGGATAATAGTAGATTTGGAGACGGGACAGTACGAGCATAGCTCTTTTCCTGTATGTTACAACTAGGTAAATACAACTAGGTAAATACAACTAGGCAACTAGATAAACACACACACACACTCACACACCAATATAAGGAAAAACTTAATAAACATATAGACAAGGAGACAGAACCATACTACTACTACTACTACTACTACTACTACAACTACTACTACTACTACAACTACTACTACTACTACAGGTTGAAGTTCCCAAACTCGGCATCCCAAGACTCGGCAACACCCAAAACTCGGCTATGGTTCCGGATTTTCCAAAACACGGCAGAACACCCAAAACCCGACGCGTAGTTGCCGGGTCGGCCGCAAGGTGCCACCACACTAGACCATTGTTCAGTGATGTTGTGACTGTAGAGTTGTGTACACTGTTATTTTGTGTACTTCTACAGGTCTGTTATTGGTATTATGGCTCCCAAACGTCCAGGAACACCTACTGGTGGAAGTGAAAAGAAAAGGAAGAACAATGTGTTAACTATTTCTGAGAAAATTGACCTTTTTTTCCCCTTAATATATCTACGTTCTAAAAGTCGGAAAATTCCATTACTCGGCTCGGCACTGGTCCCGAGGTTGCTGAGTTTGGGAGCTTCAACCTGTACTACCACTACCACTACTACTACTACTACAACTACTACTACTACTACTACAACTACTACTACTACAACTACTACTACTACTACTACCACTACTACTACTACTACTACTACTACTACTACTACTAACTACTACTACTACTACTACAACTACTACTACTACTACAACTACTACTACTACTACTACTACAACTACTACTACTACTACTACTACTACTACTACTACTACTACTACTACTACTACTACTACTACTACTACTACTACTACTACTACTACTACTACTACTACTACTACTACTACTATTCAGAATATACTCCTCCTCCTCCTCCTACTACTATTCTGAATCTCCTCCTCCTCCTCCTCCTACTACTACTATTCTGAATCTCCTCTTCCTCCTCCTTCTTCTCCTCCTACTACTACTACTACTATTTTGAATCTCCTCCTCCTCCTCCTACTACTACTATTCTGAATCTCCTCCTCCTCCTGCATGGTATCACTTCTTTTCCGGCCAGCTTCGGCTGGAGGGATGGGTGGGTGGGGAGGAGCCTTCTACTTCCTATCCTTTCTCTCTTATTATCTAGTTAGTGTAGTGTAGTTAAAGCAAACAGCCTTGTAAGGACCTATCGGTCAGTTGCTGTTTGTGTTTCCTTTGTGTTTCCTTTGTATTCCTT
>JACEEZ010001091.1:10000-17500 GCA_016584305.1 Chionoecetes opilio | reverse complement strand
GGATTAATATATAATACAAAGTTACTAGATCATTGCCCACCAAAATTAAAGTGAAAAGCATATACAGCAATGAGTGTCCTCCCGCCGTCGTCGTCCTCCGAAGAAAAAAAACAGTAGCGAAATTTGAAATATACTTGCAGATATAAAGCATAAAACACTGCTGAAACAGGGTAGATTATACAGCCATGATATAAACTACTGTGTATCATCTTCAGTGGCACATACAAGTCAGTAGTGATGCTATAATTCGTAATATATGGCGTCTGGCGACATTAGGGCAGGTGGCGACTAAGGTGTTATCTACGGTACATAGTCTACTACTTCATTCTACCATAGTTTATAGGGTACAATATTAATAATACTTCCATACTCTCTTAGCCCCCCTTCCCCCCCTTGTTTTTTGCACTGCGCCTCGCCCCCTTATGAAAAACAGGGTGATTTAGACCAAGAAGTCATTAGTGAGGACACAAACACATCAAAATTTATTAGAAAATAAATAAAAGGCTTGTTTTTATAATAGCGGAAAGTTTTGAACCCAGAACTAATACCCCATTTTTACCCATTTAGCGTGCATATATTGCCTCTGCTTGGGTGTTATATCATGCAATACAGCCCCACACCCTTTCTTACCCCTTACATAGCCTTAAATATTGCAAGGGAACCAGTAAATTGAGGTAAACAGCAGAAGAAAATAAGAGAAATAAGATAAGTGAAGCCAGAAATACCCAGGTTTTACCTATTTATCGTGCATATATTGTCTTTGTCAATGGGTAATATCATGCAATACAGCCCCATACCTTTTCTTATCCCTTACATAGCCTTGAATATTGCACGGGGAGGCGTAAATTGAGGTATAAATGTAAGAATAAGAATAAATTTCCAATATGGCCGAGCTGTGACGTCATCAAGAGCTGGATCAGAGCTCCTCTTGATCTTGACATCCAACTCGAGGCTACAACTGTTCCCTTCATAATCAAAAACATCAAATAATGAATAAATCAACACGGATAAAGTAAAATAATGATAAATAGGACTTAATAAGCCAAAAAAACTATGAAATAACGAAGAATTAATAAAATATCGTGTTTCAAAAGATGGCCGAAAAAACCCTCAAATTTACCATAAAAAAATAGATTTTACCCAAGGCTCAATAATTCTTGAAAAAATATGGGCAAATAGTATATGATGTGTATATCTTATAAACAGTAACAGCAGAGGTGGCGCGATACTTTTTTTTGGTAGTGCGATAACGATCATGCGGTGCTTTTTTCCCGCTAGTTCGATACGCGATACTCCGCTACTTTTTCGGATTCTCTTAAAACTATACGCGATACTGCGATACTCTGCTACTTTTTCGGATTCTCTTAAAACTATACGCGATACTGCGATACTCCGCTACTGATACTTTTTTTCTTAAAGCGATAGTATCGCAGCGATACTGCGATACCAAAAATTTAGCTTAGCGATATTTTGCTACCTAAGAAAACACTGTATTAGCCAAAAAAAAGATCTATTTTACTTAAACTACAGTTTAGGCACATTAAAACAGTAATATATTTATTTCTAAACTGACAAATTTTATTTAAAATATAAAACACACACACACAGCACAGTTCACTAGTCACTGACGAAATGTTCTGTGTGCTGGAAAGCTGTTATGACAGTAAGGCGCTAAAGCTATGCGCATTGCCGCTGAAAAACTTTTGTTTAAGGTCGTCTTTTAAAGTATCGCGGGAAATTTAAGCGATACTTGAGTTGCGATACTTATACTCCGCTACTTTGCTATGCTTTGCGATACTGCGATACTTTTTTGGTGGTGCGATAGTATCGCAGTATCGCACTAAGTATCACTCTCGCCCACCTCTGAGTAACAGATCCTCGTTCAGTGTTGAAACCATGGAGCAATACATGTTTTGTTTTTTCGATAATTTGACCCTTTCAACCAATGAGTCAGATGTATTCCTCCAGTAAGCACGTGAAAAACACGTCACATAGGCACATACAGACACACTGCGCCTGTAGGCATAGCTAATAACACACAATAACCTCACAGCTTATTTAGAAGGAGGAACAAGTTAGACGTTAAAATGTAAACAAAACCCGCCTAAAATAAATTAACAGAATACAGCCACCAGGCGCGCGATTAATACATAAAACGATGCGGAAATATTGAAATATACTAAAACACAAAACTCGGATAATTTATAGTTTCACCCAACCAACGATTTTCGGATGTGCCTTATGTTTTTCTGGTGTGTTTTTATGTGCTTTGAATGAATCTGCTAACCGTTTCTGTCGCAATTTTTTTTTTTTTTTTTTTAGGGAGATAAAGGTTAGTTTTTTGTTTTTTGTTAGGTAAAGGTTAGGTTAGGTATAGGCTAGGTTAGGTTAGGTATGGGTTAAGTTAGGTATAGGTAAAGGTTAGGTTAGGTTTAGTTTTTTTTTTTTTTTTTTTTTCATTTTGCAAAAAAAAAAAAAAAAAAAAAAATTGCGACAGAAACGGTTAGCAGATGCATTCAATACACATAAAAACACACCAGAAAAACATAAGGCGCATCAGAAAATCGTTGGTTGGGTGAAACTATAAATTGACCCAAAAATCCCCCTGCATTTAGTGTTTAAAAAGAAGTATCAACAAAATATCGCTAAAATCTACGGGATTACTAACAGATTGAGTCATATTTCTTTTACGTAGGCCTTAAACTCAGACTTTATATGGTTAGTCATAAAAAGAGCTGGGGTTTTCATTAAGGCTATACAATCCATAATCGGTCCACGAATAAAAAAGTGACTATTCGTTTTAAATACTAATTGGCAACTCGTAACCTGGCGGAGAGGCAGAATTCCCTTCAGCCAATCAGCGGCCTTGCTCTGGTCTCAGCCAATCAGCGTTCAGGAACCAGCTGGGCGGCCGTGTTTAGTGTATATTCCCGATATATAACCTTATTTAATGGGAAATAAGGTGAAATTTACCGTTAAATACCTTATTTATGGCATATTAGTGGCAATAGGAGTATTATTATTGATAAATATAGGGTGGACGATAATACATTGCCGCAACATTAGCCTTTCAGCGTAATATTCTCCATGAAATATATGCCTCTTAGTTTGATGCCGGTAAATGGTATATTGTGACGCGTTTTCGCTAAGTGTCTCCCGCTGAATATTACAGAGACGTACCCAGGGTATACCTTGATGCACTGATCCTAGGTTCGAGTCCCGCGTGCCCGAGATTAGCTTCTATGGACCACTGTGGCCCGCGCCGTACCCGTGGCTGCGGCGGTACGGGCTGACACCGTTATAGTGGACGAGAATTGCGCGTTCGCTCTTTAGGTCAGACACACACACTGGGGGGCTAACACCTCACTCTTAGCCTCTCGCTTTACCACACACACCACACCTGTCACTACACACCTGTACGGCCTCGCAACACAAATGTCGCCTGTGTATCACCGTAAATAAATGACTTGGAAGGTCCGAAGATGCACTACCTAGGTTATCGAAAACGCATTCCGTCGACCCTTCCTGTTACCATCAAGTTCAACTCTGAGCTGAGTGTACGAAACGACTATGGTTTCATATAGACTACGAAACCACTCTTTGGTGCACGAACTGACTTCACCCCTACTACATACACACACTAGGGTTATAACGTATTCTGCGGCTGTTAAGGGCTACCGTAGATAACACTATAGTCGCCAGTCACTTGCCACTGCACTAATGTTAGGTATGTGCATATTCTCCGATTTCACGCTTGACAACTTTGTCAACATTTCAGCTCAGCCCCGTTTTCTTTTCATCGAAATTGGCAAAATTTAGCGCAAAAGTTGTGTTGTGAACCCCCTAAGAAATCAGTTTTTTGTGTGTTTTCCTGTGATTGCACGAGCTTACACATGATTTGATGACGTAGAACACACATTGACCCCTCGACTCGTTGCAGAAACAATTCTCGGAACATTTCTGAAATCACGTACATTCCGCGGAAATGGAGATGTGTTTCGTGACAGGTCGCCAAAACGCTCGTCAATTTTGCTGAAGGCGAGTGAAATTAATCTTGAAACTAATAAAATAAGTTTCTTTAGTTATTTGTCCGTCTATATGTCGAATTTGATAAGTTTTTATCGAGTAGCAACAATTTTATCAGACTATCTGTAATCGATGTCAATGCACTGTTTTTCATTCCGTTGTTCGTTCGTTCTGTTTGTTTGTTTGATAATTATGGAGGAGAGTTTCACGTTCGTTTTCAGAGACACCAACTACTTTTTCTTGGCCTACAATAGGTGCTTGTTCTAATGGTGCTAGTTTTATTTTGCGCAAACCCCAAAAAAAAAAAAAAAAATGATACCTAACCTAACCTCATGTTTTAATGAAACCTAACCTAACCTAACCTAACCATGAGTGTTCATGATGCCAAATTTTTATCGGTCACAATAATCCTATTGTTTTATAAGACAAAAATATGCCGAAAAGGCGAACTTCTATTTGATGTAACTTTCTTATTTTAGGTCCTAGGAGGGTCATCTTGGTGTCATTGGAAAGTTTGTTTCAAGACCTTTCCACTGATACCTCTTGCAATAGCATTTAACAATTTTGAAATTTTTTCCCACATAGCTACTAATGTCGCCAGGCACCATATATTACGAATTATAGCATCACTACAGACTTTTATGTGCCA
This sequence comes from Chionoecetes opilio, assembly GCA_016584305.1. Classification (NCBI taxonomy): domain Eukaryota; kingdom Metazoa; phylum Arthropoda; class Malacostraca; order Decapoda; family Majidae; genus Chionoecetes; species Chionoecetes opilio. The sequence continues at coordinate 12,825 of JACEEZ010001091.1, read as the reverse complement.
CTGAAGACATGTAGTGTGATGTACATAATATAAACTACTGTGCATGCGTCTTCAGTGGCACATACAAATCAGTAGTGATGCTAAAATTCGTAATATATTGTGCCTGGCGACATTAGTGCAGTGGCAAGTGACTGGCGACTATAGTGTTATGTACGGTAGATCAGGGGACGCACACACTGTACTAACACTGCACCAGCTAACAGTGCACACACACACACACACCACAAAACACGTCACAATCATGTTTCTTTTGTATTACGTCAATTTTTATCTCTAAAGTAGCAGTGACTGGAGACCTGACATTCTAGATACCACTATATCCATTACACACCCTTATAAAGCCCCCTATATGCTGTACAGTCCTTTAAGCACACACATATATTAATACAGTGACTACATAAATATATAATCACAGAGAAACGAAGAGGTATACAATAAGATGTGTATTAGTGAACATAGACATTTTTTCGCCTTTTACTGAAATACGGGGTGGAAATGGTGGATTTTTTTTTAACCTTACCTTATCTCTGGCCATTAGTATCCCCAGGTAGAGATATTGACCTTCTGGGAGGAGTGTATGGGGTCAAAACAGGCCAAATAAGGGGATAGCACAGGCCAGCCACCTTTGTTCCTAGTGTTTACATCACGAATGGCGTTTTCCTTACCACACCTTGCCATATCTTTATCCTTTTATTGCTCTCTCCCTCCTTCTACGGCAATACAGATGATATACAGAGCAACATACATATCTAACGTTTATTAGATTAAATTATTACATCATTCAGTCATGTAGTTTATGGGGAAATGGTGATATGTGTCTTTTTAACTATAAAAATGGGTGTTACTTATATTAACGCCAGCATCTCTCTAACTCTCTCTCTAAGGACGTGTGTGTGTTGGACAAGGAGGTATGGGTGAATTAGCTATACTACATGTCATATGGGTGTCATTAGGCTATGTGTTTTGCTAGGAAATGGGTAAATGAGTTAGGTAATAGGCGATGTTAGGAGCCTCCAGTCTGCTCACGCGCGTCAGCTGATCAAGAAAAGCGCGCCAAATTTAGTCTGTTGAGAGGAGAGGAATACATAGGAATACATAGGAGGAATACATAGGAATACATAGAAGGAATACATAGGAATACATAGGAGGAGTATTAGGAGGGATACATAGGAGGAGTATGAGGAGGAATACATAGGAGGAGTATGAGGAGGAATACATAAGAGGAGTATGAGGAGGGATACATAGGAGGAGTATGAGGAGGAACATAGAGGAGTAGAGGAGGTATTATGGAGGAATACATAGGAGGAGTATGAGGAGGAATACATAGGAGGAATACATAGGAGGAGTATGAGGAGGGATACATAGGAGGAGTATGAGGAGGAATACATAGGAGGAGTATGAGGAGGAATACATAGGAGGAGTATGAGGAGGGATACATAGGAGGAGTATGAGGAGGAATACATAGGAGGAGTATGAGGAGGGATACATAGGAGGAGTATGAGGAGGAATACATAGGAGGAGATGAGGAGGGATACATAGGAGGAGTATGAGGAGGAATACATAGGAGGAGTATTGAGGAGGAATACATAAAGGGAGTATGAAGGATACATAGGAGGAGTATGAGGAGGAAAACATAGGAGGAGTATGAGGAGGAATACATAGGAGGAGTATGAGGAGGATACTAGGAGGAGTATGAGGAGGAATACATAGGAGGAATACATAGGAGGAGTATGAGGAGGAATACATAGGAGGAATACATAGGAGGAGTATGAGGAGGAATACATAGGAGGAATACATAGGAGGAGTATGAGGAGGAATACATAGGAGGAGTATGAGGAGGAATACATAGGAGGAGTATGAGGAGGAATACATAGGAGGAATACATAGGAGGAGTATGAGGAGGAATACATAGGAGGAGTATGAGGAGGAATACATAGGAGGAGTATGAGGAGGAATACATAGGAGGAGTATGAGGAGGAATACATAGGAGGAGTATGAGGAGGGATACATAGGAGGAGTATGAGGAGGAATACATAGGAGGAGTATGAGGAGGAATACATAGGAGGAGTATGAGGAGGAATACATAGGAGGAGTATGAGGAGGAATACATAGGAGGAGTATGAGGAGGAATACATAGGAGGAGTATGAGGAGGGATACATAGGAGGAGTATGAGGAGGGATACATAGGAGGAGTATGAGGAGGGATACATAGGAGGAGTATGAGGAGGGATACATAGGAGGAGTATGAGGAGGAATACATAGGAGGAGTATGAGGAGGATACATAGGAGGAGTATGAGGAGGAATACATAGGAGAGAAGGATACATAGGAGTAGAGTATGAGGAGGATACATAGAATATAAATACATAGGAGGAGGAGAATAATAGAGATACATAGGAAAACAGACACCAGGAGACCTATTAGTCCATATACGAGGTATCTGTGAACTACATATATAACTATCAACTACATGTAAGAGGAAGGGAGGAATACATAGCTAAAGAAAAGAACCAGGAACTATATAGTCATAACAGATATATGTTGAACTACATACTAAACTATCAAATACATAAGAGACCGTGGAGGACCATACTAAATAATAGAATACGCACAGGAAGTTAGTAGTAAGAGGATATGAAGACGTAGCTAATACAACTGACAGAAACACGGGGAAATAAGAAGAATGTCGCAGAGGAGAGAAGAGGAGAGAGGAGAGGAAGAGGAAGAGGAAAGGAGGAAGAGAAGGAGAGGAGAGGAGAGGAGAAAGGAAGAGGAGGAAGAGAAGGAGAGGAGAGAGAGGAGAGGAGGGGAGGAGGAGGAAGAGGA
>JACEEZ010001090.1:275495-282316 GCA_016584305.1 Chionoecetes opilio | reverse complement strand
TTTTTTTTTTCCCCCGTCGTTCCGTGTTTTGTGTGGGTTGGCCTTCCTTTTTTTTTTTTTTTAACCGTCTATCTGGGTTTGCCATCTAGTAAGTGCTTTTTGATGTTTGTCTGTATCTAAACGCTTTTTATCCGGATCTGAGTGAGGTGTACACTTGCCACTTAGTCTGCATCCTCCTCATTCCTTCCTTCCTCTACTCCTCTTCCCTTCTCCTCCTTCTCCTCTCTTTCTTTTATTTTTCTTTCCCCTCTTCGTCTCTCTCCTTCATCTTCTTTTGGTTATTCTGTAGTTAGGTTGCTTTTTCATGTCTCACTATCTCTTTCTCTCTCTCTCTCTTTGATGTCAAGTATTGCAACAGCGCGCCTATCAATTATGTTGGGCCGCCAACCACACACACCACACACACAACAACACACACACACCCACACCCCCCTCCTTAGGGGTACTCCTTAGGGGTACTCCGTAGTGTAGGGGAAGCACGCTCAGTTCACAACCGAGAAGTCCCGGGTTCGATCCCCGGCGGAGTGGAAACAGATGGCTGTTTCCTTAAAACCCAACCCCTGTCCACCCAGCAGGGGAATGGGTACCGGGTGTTAGCCGGGGTTTGTGACTGCTCTCCCGGGGTGCTGGCTTGGGCCCAAAAAACTAGCACTAAGGATGAATGAAAAAAAAAAAATGTTGATATGGAGAGGGGGCCATACGAGCGTGCTCAGGCCCTGAAAAATACAACTAGATGAATACAACTAGATGAATACACACACACACACACACACACACACACACACACACACACAGTTATCATTCAAAAAATCTCCAGGATGAACAGTACTTATGCATGTTTATCATTTTTGTTCTCCCCTATTTCTTCACCTTCCGTAAGTACAGTTATCTCCCTTTTTCTTCTCCTCCCCCTCCCTCCATCCCCCAGCACACACCTCGAGGGCGTAGATGGCATGGCGATGGATCTTTCAAACGTTATCAGATGCGGTGTGGCTGGTGAAGGCCGTGGTATAAACACTGATCTATATAACATGGATCGCGGAAGCCTGGCTCAGCACTGGTTCCAACTGTCCGCCATCTTGCCGTAACCAAAACAAAGCCTTGTTTCTGCGGCTCGCGTTGCTGTCTGGGGTGTGTTATGCCTCGTCATGCCAAGCTATGTTGCTGTCTGGCTGTGTTATCGCCTCGTCATGCCAAGCTGTGCTGCTATGTCCGTTTCAAACAGACCCCGGACCTGGAAGTGGCAAATCTTTCCACCTGTGAGTAACACCACACACACACACCACCGCACCTACCACACACACACACACACACACACACCCACACCCACCCACCCACACCCACACCACCCACACACCCACCCCACACACCCACACCCACACACCCACCCCCCACACACACACACACACACACCACAACACACCCACACCCACACCCACTCCCCACCCAGCCCATCCACTCTTAATCCATCTACCCACTCCATCATCCAACTACTAGTTAAAAAAAAAAAAAGGTGGATATGGTATACTTTTTTTTATATAAGTAGATATAGATATAAGTATATTTTTTTATACTTGTTACAATGGACCCTACCCCTAACTACGGGCACAGTTTGTTTACATCGGTGCATTGTGGGGGTAAGGGGGGTCGCCGCGGGTGGACCTAAAGAAGGGAAAACTACGGGGATGGAAGGGAAATTTTTAGTTATTTTTCGCGAAATTGATATTCCAGGTGCTATATTTCTGTGCTCTGTTCTCGCTGGGCACACTATAGAGAAGACCTGAGGTAATGGCTGATGTGCAGAGGCTTCTAAACCCAAAAAAACAGAGTCATAACAGAAACCTCGTCAAAAGGTAAGCAACTGGTAGGTACGTAATGGTCCCTACACTGCTTACTTCTTAATGAGATCGGCTGTGATTTTTTCCGGGTTAGAACCCTTTTACATAACCATCCCCTCAGGTTTTCCTATGTGTCAGCGAGCAGGGAAATAAGCCCCTGGAATTTTCAATTTCGCCAAAAAACAACTCGAAATTTTTTCATCGTCGTAGGCTCTTTGTAGGTTGACATTTTCATGGTTATGATAAATTAAAATACCTTATTAATTGATTTCCTTTTTGTTGTCTTTCCTCAAAATAAGTAGTGGTACATCATGGTTTTAAGTGTTATTTGGCGAGCCAAAATTTTTTTCCCTATTACCACGGTTCCGTTTTGGCCCACATTTCAATTCGCCCACAAGACATTTCCCCCCACATGTAAGAGCAATTCCCCAAATTAAGAGTAAATTCGCCCACTTAAAGAATTCGCCCACACGATCCATGTCACGGATCATGGAGTCAATTCTTCCTCTAGCAGAAAGGGAATTTTGAAACCAGAACCTTTTGGCGAATGAGGGTAAATTTCTAGTTTTTTGCCCATACCGCCCATTCCCAAACAATTTTGGGGCCCTGTGGGGAATGGGGGTTTTTGGGTGGGGAACAAATTATGTTTGGGAAAAACAGAAATTAAAGGTTGGTAGGGGGGTAAAATTTCCCTAGATCTAGGGTAATTTCCTTATGCTAAAAAAATTGCCTAACCAAAAATAAACCAACCTAACCAAAATTTAACTCCCCAGCAGGGGGCTGACCCACCGAAAACCAATTAAGCAAACCTAACCTAAAAAATTAACCTAAAAAAATCTAACCAAAACCTCCCCAAATTAATTACCCTAACCTAACCAAAAAATTAACCTAACCTCTAGCTGGGGAGGGGGGGGGTTTCCGACCCACAAAAAATAAAACCAACCCCTAGCCCCTAGACCCCATAGTGTGGGCGAAATGAAACATGTTGGGCGAATTGAGTGGGCGAAATGACTCAATGGTGTGGCGAAAGGATGTGGGCGAAATGCCCGGATCCCTAACCAACATCCCCAAACCCTTTGTTTTTATTTTTCTTTTTCCCCCATCCATAAACAAGTAGCATAACCACGGTGACATTCCCACCCTTACCTCATGGTCCCGAGGAAAGGATGTGAAAGGGGATATTTTTATCCCTACACAAATCGGGAAAACTCGCTGGGGTAATGGTTGGTTAGATTTTGTTTTTTATTTATTTTATTACCCCGCCAAAAAACAATTTGCATAAAAAATGACTTTACCCACCCTTTCCCAACCCCCCCCAACCCCGCTAGGAGGTTAGGTTTATTTTTTTAGTGTGTCGAGAACCCTCCCAAAGCCCCCCCAGGAGGTTAGGTTAGATTTGGTTAGGTTAGGTTAGGTTAGATTTTTTAAAGGTTTGGTAGGTTTGATTTGGTTAGGTTTGGTTAGGTTATCGGTGGGTCAAGCCCCGCTAGGGTAGCTTAATTTTTATTAGGGTTTGGTTTTTTTGATTTGCAATTTTCTAGACAAAGGAAATTACCCCAGATTAGGAATTTTACCTTACCAACTTTTAATTACGTGTTTCCGACGATAATTGTTCCCCCCCCGAAAAAACCCCCCATTCCCCCCAGGCCCCAAAAATTTTTTGGGGGGAAGTGGGCGAAAATGGTCAAACACAGAAATTTACCATCATTTCGCCAAAGGTTTCTGGTGGTTATTCCCTTTTTGCCAGAGGAAGTATTGGGCTCCCTGACTCCGTGCATGGATCGTTTGGGGCGAATTGACTTTTGAGTGGGTGGGAAATTTACTCTTAATGTTGGCGAAATTTACTCTTCATGAGGGCGAAATGTCTTGTGGGCGAAAGACGTGTGGGGGAAATGACCGGGAACCGGGGTAAGACTAAGGAAAGCATGGCTCGCCAGAAACTTAAACCGATGTACCCCTATTTTTATGAGGAAAGACAACAAAAGGGAAATCAATTAATAAGGATTTTAATAACATAAAACCCGAATATGTACAACCTACAAAAAGAAGAAAAACGTGAAAAAAGGGGGGGCGAAGAAAAGGGAAGTGTGGGAAAATAGAGAAGACCGGGTGAAGGGGGAGGGGCAAAAGAAACCAGGAAAGAGAAGCCAGAGATTAAAAAATCAAATGGTGGGAAATTATAAACCCCCGTTTCTTTCCTTTTGACGAGGCCGATGATGTTTTCAGTTTAGAAAAATTCACACAGGCCATTTAAAGGTAAAGTTTGGGAGGGAACAGACACAGGAAATTGCACCCGGAAAACAATTTCCCAAAAAACTCTAAACTTACCTAGGTTTCCTTTTTGGTCAGCGGCGACCCCGTATTCCCACAATCCCATTAACAAACCCGGGGGTAGTTAGTCTGGGGCCCTTAGGGGAACGGAACAACCTGAGTGGGGATGGGCAAAAATTAAAAGGGGGCCTAATGCGGGGTTTTTCTAATGGAATAGCTTTTTTAAAAAATTTTTCGAAAAAAAAGAAAGAAAAAAAAAGTATACCTTGTGGTTAAAGTTAGGTTAGGTTTCATTACAACCTATAAGGTTAGGTTAGGTTTCATTAAAACCTTTAAGGTTAGGTTAGGTCTCATTAAAACCTATAAGGTTAGGTTAGGTTTCATTAAAGCCTTTAAGGCTAGCTAGGTTAGGTTTCATTAAAACCTATAAGGTTAGGTTAGGTTTCATTATATATTATTTTTTTTTTTTGGGGGGGGGGGGGGTTGCGCAAAATAAAACTATCTCCATTGCAACAAGCACCTATTGTAGGCAAAAAAAAAATAGTTGATGTCTCTTAAAACGACCGCAAAACTCTCGTCCATTATTACCAAAAGTTGTTTCGTAGTCTATATGAAACCATAGTCGTTTCGTACACTCAGCTCAGAGTTGAACTTGACTACTAAAGTTACGAAACGACACCAGGTATGTACGAAAAGACTCAAAATCAGTGTACGAAACTAACTACTTTCAATTCAATATACCTAATTAAGAAAGGTTTTTTGATTAGGCCAAAGGTTTTTGATTAATTTAAACTTCCTGTAATCCCCGAGAGTAGCTTCTATGGACCACTGTGGCTCGCGCCGTACCCGTGGCCGCGGCGGTACGGGGCTGGCGCCGTTATAGTGGACGAGAACTGCGCGTTCGCTCATTAGGTCAGACACACACACACTCGGGGGCTAACACTGCACTCTTAGCCTCTCGCTTTACCACATACACCACACCTGTCACTACACACCTGTACGGCTCGCAACAACACCTGTCACTACACACCTGTACGGCCTCGCAACACACCTGTCACTACACACCTGTACGGCCTCGCAAGACACCTGTCACTACACACCTGTACGGCCTCGCAACACACCTGTCACTACACACCTGTACGGCCTCGCAACACACCTGTCACTATACACCTGTACGGCCTCGCAAGACACCTGTCACTACATACCTGTACGGCCTCGCAACACACCTGTCACTACACACCTGTACGGCCTCGCAAGACACCTGTCACTACACACCTGTACGGCCTCGCAACACACCTGTTGTCTGTGTATCACCGTAAATAAATGACTTGGAAGGTTCGACGATGCACTAGGTTGGAAGTTTAGTAGTAGTAGTAGTAGGTGTTAATAGTAGTTGTAGGTGGTAATATTAGTAGTAGGTGGTAATAGTAGTAGTAGTAGTAGGTGGTAATAGTAGTAGTAGGTGGTAATAGTAGTAGTAGGTGGTAATATAGGCTATTACATGCCAGCAGCCAACACCCAGCCACTGCCTGGCCGGCCCATGTATTTGTTTTGGTTATGACAAGATGGCGGCTGGTGACTTCAGTATCTCGGCCACAGCTAGCCCAGATCCGCGATCCATGTTATATAGATCAGTGGGTATAAATAAAGTAACTATGGGTGGGGGGGGCACTCAGTAGAGCGCATACCTCCGCCCAGGCATGTAATAATTGGTTGCCATGGCAACAGTTGTGATCCAATTTCATCCAAAATTAAATCAGTTCTTCCTTATACCAAATAGACTTGGTATACCAAGTTTGGTCTAAATCTATTTGTAACTTTTCGAGAAATCCTGTACACTAACAAACAAACAAACAAACAGACAGATTGGGGTGAAAACATAACCTCCCTCCAACTTCGTTGGCGGAGGTAATTAATATTGTTGAAGTGTTGTGATTATGGTATAAGTTGTTGGGGAAATATTTACGGCTTAAGTTACTTCTTTTTTCTTGAATTTTTTCATATCTTATTTTGATTGCTATTTTGGTGTATTGTATTTTATGTATTTTATTGTATTTTATGTATTGTACTTTATTTTATTGATGTATCCTTTTCCTTGATTTGCTGTAAACTTCTTCTTTTTTCTTGTTTTTGAACTCAATATCCTACCGGTGTCATCGATATTCATAATCTGACTATCTCTTACTTACGTCTTTCGATTTAGCTGTTTTTTTGTGTATCTCTCTCTCTCTCTCTCTCTCTCTCTCTCTCTCTCTCTCTCTCTCTCTCTCTCTCTCTCTCTCTCTCTCTCTCTCTCTCTCTCTCTCTCTCTCTCTCTCTCTCTCTCTCTCTCTCTCTCTCTCTCTCTCTCCTGTTTGCGTTTTTCAGATTTATCATAATTTCCCGTTGCCTTATTATAATATTATATACATTTCACTTCATTAATTTTCACTTATTCTTCTTTATCACCTCATCCTAGCTGCCATTCATTCTACTTACCTCCTCCTTCTCCTTCTCCTCCTTGTCTCCTTCCCTTACTAAGATAAATTCCATAAACAATGTACCTCAATTATCTGATTATCATGGTAGGAGTCTGAATTATCATAGTCGGGAAATTACTTGTTGATCGTCCTCCTGTGCAACCCCTTTATAGCGGGGGTTTTTTTAGGAAGCGCGGTTTGGGCATATCAAAGCGCGGCGGGTCATATTGAAAAGCGCGGATATTTTTTATCA
>JACEEZ010001090.1:245495-270495 GCA_016584305.1 Chionoecetes opilio | reverse complement strand
TCTGTCATCCGACGAAGAAGCTCACCGCCTTGAGATGCTCGGTCACTTGAAACGTCTGCTTGACTGTGGGAATCATCCACGCGAAGACTACAAAGAGATCATCCTGCTCAGCGTGGCCTACCTCGGAGAAGGAGTTCCTACATCCTTCCGTGCTCCTGTTGCTTACCACATGGCCAGATGGATGGCCAAGGCCATCTACGCCGTGAAGATCATGCTCTTCCATGACCAGCTGGAGATGAGCAGGCGGGAGTTGGCGGGGATCCGTCGAGTTGCGTTCTTTGTGACCATGGTTTACGCGAAATACTGGAATGAGGCAATGATTCCGTCCTACGCAGCCAAGAACGACCTGGACTTCATCACTGACGTGAAGAGGATCTGCGACGATGGGGTTGCGTCGGTCGCAGAACGTGCCATGCGGCGCCATCTCTGGTACCTTTCCGAGAACCTGATCGGACTGGCCATCTTCGATGACCGCATCAGCCCGAAGCAGAAGGCGGAGATGGTAGAGGGGATGAAGCATCCTTCGACAACCAAGAATCCACGGCGCCCCGAGTCGAAGACACCAATCAATCTCAACAGGCCGCTTTCCACCTTCTGCTCAGTGCGGTCGATGCAGGTCTTGAAAAGTCTACTAGGAGGCCAGCAACCGACCTTCACTTGAGCCGAGTCCTGAAACATGGAAGTCATGTTTCAAGTGCGCGAAGAAGCGGGCTGGTGTCCTGAAGGTCACGAACGACCTCGCAGAACGAGGAATAGCCCTCATTCAACGCTTCCTCGGCAACCGGACGAAGGACGAACGGCAAACCCAGTTCCTCTTGAAGCTTGCCCGCCTCCACACGAAAGCTGTCCCTAAAAAAACGAAGGCGGAACTCAAGAAGGTGTTGGAGTAGGAATAAATAACTAAATAAACATAACAGATATTTCACATTCGTTTCCCTGTACCTAGACTCTTCTGAACACGATAGAGTGATCAGAATGCAGATAATGGGTCGAATCTTAGAGGAGCTATCAAAACGTTCGTTTTGCGCGACCATTAAATATTGCCCAATTTTCACGAAGATTTGGTGGAATCACTTTCATTTGACAAGGAACCAGAGCAGCATGTGCTGGACTTGATATCATTCTTTGATTTTCTACTAATACAAGCCTGGGACACCCTAAATATATATATATATATATATATATATATATATATATATATATATATATATATATATATATATTATATATATATTATATATATATATTTATAATATATATATATATATATTTATATATATATATATATTATATATATTATATATATATATATATATATATATATATATATTATATATATATATATATATATATATATATATATATATATATATATATATATATATATATATATATATATATATATTGGTAGCCTTGACGTAGTGTAATACATCATATCATAGTGCGTAAAATATCTGGTATGTATCCTATGACTGACTGACGCATTTTATTATTACATATACACAGTAGTGTGCTCACACACACACACACACACACAAAGGTATTGCGTAGTGCAGTGGTTAGAACGCTTTGTTCACAACCGATAAATTCTGGGTTCGGTCGCCGGGCGGAGCGGAGAAAGATGGACGGTCTCAGTTAAACCCGAGCCCCTGTCCATCCAGCAGTAAATCGGTACCGGGTGTTAGCTGGGGGTTGTGTCCCGCCTCCCGGGGTGGTGGCCTGGCACCTGCCACGTCGGGGTGCTAAAAGGGTGGAAACTTATGATTCCCAAACCCGGTGTGACGGTATAGAAGACCGCCGTGGTACTGCGCATGCGCAGAATTTGGAGTTTTTAAATTTAACCTAACCTTACCTTACCTAACCTACCTAACCTAACCTAACCTAACCTAGTTTGCCTAACATAGAATAACCTAAAATACCGCCCTAGAGCGTGATATTTGGTCAGAGTAACAGCCCGCGTCGTTTGTTTGTTTACAGGCACCGATTTCTGCGCATGCGACAAAAATATGATGTGAAAGATAACTTGATAGCAATACAATGATCCGACCAAAAATGGAAAATGCTGCCAGTGGTTCCCATATAAAAAGAAGCATGTGGAAAAATTGGAGAGGATACCGAGAATGGCAGCGAAAATGGTACTAAAGCTAGAAAAACTTACGAGGAAAGGTTGACATTGATCAAATTGCCAACACTTGAGCAAAGAAGAGAAAGAGAAGACTTATAACAATTTTTTAACTGATAACTAAGATATAAGAAACAGACAATGAGAGACTACTGACTCGGAAGCAAAGAAAAAACGATACACAAGAGGACATAACAAAAATAATAGGAAAAGAGAGATGCCTGAACAACATAAAGAAGTACAGCTTCCCACATATAAATGTAGAAGTTTGGAATGAAGTAAATGAGGAGTTGATATCAGCAAAGAATGTGCACCAGTTGAAAGAAAGACTGGATCAATGTAGATACGGAGACGGGACCACACGAGTGTAGCTCATGCCCTGTAAAACACAACTAGGTAAATATGTGCACACACACACTCACACATATACACACCGCCTATGTGGTTCAATGGTCTGGAGCGTCTAGGCGCCATTCTGTGGTTCAGGCGTTCATTCCGCGGCCCCACTCGCTCACGGTTTTTTCATTGACATATATGGGCGGTTACTCTCCACCTTGAGCATTGGGATGGATGGGATGTGTGAAGTTGTAAGGGCCCAGCATTTCCCAAAGATTAGTCACTAGTAGCCCCAAGCGCTTTCCGGGACGCGTATTTTCGTTCTCTGGAATAGCATGTGGTGCGGGGATGTCTCAAGCCAATTAGAGTTGTCCAAGCTCGTGAGGTCACATTGGGATGGAGCTTAATGTGATTGCTTGCCTGATCACAAGATTGGACAACTTTGATTGGCTTGAGACATTCCCATACCCCATACTATTCCACGGTTTTCTTGTGTATCGTTCTGTAAGGGCAGATGAACTAACTATTGAGTCAATGGCCATCCAGCCCCAGCTATGGGTGAAGTAGTGGGCAGCCTGGGGTTAATCCCTACAGGGGGTTCTGCGTCCCTGGCCACGGTGAGCAGTAAGGCCAATCCCTGACATAGATTGGTTGGGGAGGGGTTCGCGACCCCTCCCTGTAAAAACCTAACCTAGCCATAAACAATTTAAGAGGTAGAGGCCGGGGGCGTGGCAACCGCGCACCCGATCCGGTCTTGCCGGGGGGCCCGACCATACAGACCCCTGCAATGCCGACGCAGGGGAGGGGTCTGCCTATGACGAGTGCGGGGCAAAGCCCTCGGGAATCCCGCACTCTAAATCGAGCGGTAAGGCCCCCTAGCCCAACTTTTTCTTATGGGGGTGGCCGGGACGGTGCAGAGGCGGCGCCTGCCCGTCGAATCACTCCTGGGATAAACCTCCGGAGGGTTCTTCGTGTGGGCTCATGGAACGTTCTGAGCCTCTCAGACGATCCTCGACTACCTCTCCTATCGAGCGAGCTCAGTAGGCTGAGGGTGGATATAGTGGGGCTCTCTGAGACGAGGAGGCCTGGCAGTGTCGAGACTAGCAGTGGGGGTTACACCTACTACTGGTCCGGCATGAGCAATGACGACCATGTCCGGGGAATAGCTATAGGCATCTCCAGCAAACTGCAGCCGTCAGTTGTTGAGGTTACTCCGGTTGATGCGCGTATAATGCGGGTGAGGATGAAACACACTCTGGGTTTCATGTCTCTTGTTGCAGTGTACGCTCCTACCGAGGTGCGTAAAACTGAAGAGAAGGAGATGTTCTACGCCAAACTCGACTCTGTATTAGACCAGTGTCCTCCTCGGGACACACTCATTGTCTTGGGCGACTTCAATGCTACTACTGGCACTGTGAGAGATGGCTACGAGTTAAGTGTTGGTCCCCATGGCTCAGGTACCAGAAACACCAACAGTTCTCTGCTTCTGAATTTTGCAAGGTCCAGAAGGTTGAGAATTGCAGGTTCTAGGTATCAGAGACCAGAGCTGCACCGCTGGACATGGTATAGTAATGCCGAAGGGGTAGCTAAGGAGATTGACCACGTCCTCGTTAGTACTCGTTGGAGGATCCTCCAGAACTGCAGGGTTTACCGGAGTGCTGAGTTCTTTGGGACAGATCACAGATTTGTTGTTGCTACACTTAAGCTTCATGTCAATTCCAGAAAAATCTCAAGAAGTAACCATACTGTGTTTCATCTTGAGAAACTGAAGGACTTGACATGTGCCCATGAGTATGCGGTGGCAGTCTCAAATCGAGTTGACGTGCTCGGTGCCCTCCAGGACCCTGTAGAACCGTGGGATACCTTCAAACGTGAAACTCTACAAGGCTGCCAAGGATTGTATTGGGGAGCGCCCGAGGTCAAGGCGTGGTTTTGTCTCGACGGAGACGCTGGAGAAAATCGAGGAGAGTCGCGCTGCCGGGCTGGCTGGGAACCAGGACCAGCACAGGGCTCTGTCACGCCGGACTAGAACCCTCCTGGGGAGAGACAAGGAGAGGTATGTCAGGAGTCTCGCTGAGGATGTCGACTGTCTATGGTCATTTGAACGCTAATGACCTCCGACCCGCCTACCGAGCCCTGAAGAAACTCCGTTCAAAGTCTTCATCTCGGGCGAGTGCTATTCTAACAGCGGATGGGCGCCTCGTGTCGGCCATGGATGGGCAGATGGCTCGTTGGGCTGAGTACTTTGGGCAGTTGTTCACGGTGGACCCTCCAACTGAGCAGCTTCACACCACTGGGTTACAGGCAGTGGATGCCGATCCTCCCATTGACGAAACCGCACCCTCTCTTGACGAAGTCAGAGAGGCTGTAGCAAAGTTGAGGGGTGGAAAGGCAGCTGGTGTTTGTAATATCAGTGCGGAGCTCCTCAAAGCTGGGGGTGAGGCCATGATCCGCGGGTTGCATGCTGCCCTGACTGCCGTGTGGCAATCAGGTACCGTTCCTCCTGACTGAAAAAGGGGGCTGCTCGTCCCTATCTGGAAAGGGAAAGGGGACCGTCAGGACTGCAACAATTACCGCAGTATTACACTGCTCAGCGTGCCAGGCAAGGTGCATGCCCATCTATTTATTGCTGACACGGATCCGCAGTCATCTGCTGAAGCATCAGAAACCTCAGCAGTCTGGATTCACGCCTGGTAAGTCAACAACAGACCGTATCCTAGCGCTTCGTGTCCTGGTGGAACGCCGACGTGAGTTTCGACAGGGGATGCTTGCAGCCTATGTTGATCTCAAGAAGACTTTTGACTCAGTGCTTCGTGAGTCACTCTGGGATCTTCTGCGACTTCGCGGGATTCCTGCAAGGACTATTGGTTTGATAACTGGTCTGTATTCTGGGACTGAGAGTGCTGTGAAGTGTGGTGCAGGTGTATCCAGCTTCTTTCCTGCTAATACAGGAGTGAGGCAAGGGTGTGTCCTTGCCCCATCACTATTCAACCATTGTATGGAGTGGGTATTGGACAAAGTTGTAGATCAAAGTGATTGTGAAGCATCCGTCGGCAACACCAAGATCACTGATCTTGTTTTTGCCGATGATGCAGTAATCTTTGCTGAGTCGCTGGAGGTCCTGGTGATGGCTCTCGAGGCGCTGCATGAGGAGGCAAAGCCTTTGGACTTGGTCATCTGGCTTAAGACCAAGGTCCAGGTGTTTGGAGGCTTACTAGATGAAACAGTACAGTCTGTTCATGCGTGCGGCGAGGACATTGAGATCTTAGAAAGCTTTACATACCTTGGTAACGCAGTCCATAATGACGGCGGGTCACGTCAAGAAGTTTTACGGCGGATTGGCATAGCCCACGGTGTTATGGACTCGCTCAGCGGGAGTATTTGGCGTTGTCGGTTCCTATGCAGGAGGACAAAGATCCGGATCTTCAAGTCGCTTGTGATCCCTGTCTTACTCTATGGTTGTGAGACATGGACACTAAATAGTGACTTGAAGAGACGAATCAATGCCTTTGGTAATAAGTGTCTTCGCAGAATCATGAAGTATCGCTGGAATGATTACGTGTCAAATCAGCGATTGCACCGTGAGACTGAATCGAGGCCTATTACCTGCATAGTCCGTCAGCGCCAACTTCGGCTATATGGGAATGTGGCACGCTACCCTGAAACCGGTCCTTCCCATCGGGTTGTATCTGTAAGAGACAATCCGGCGTGGAGGAGGCCAAGGGGGCGCCCACAAGGCTCGTGGCTGGGGCAAGTTGATGTTTCTTGTCGAGAGCTACTTGGTATGGGAAAGGAGCCTGTATGGGGACTCGCGCGTGGTGACCCCTGGGAGTGGCGTCGTAGGGTGGGCGAGGCGACGCGCCCCCCGGCGTATGCACCTAATGATTGATTGATTGATACTATTCCAGAGAACGGAAATATGGTTCCGGGTGGGTACAACTGACGATCGTGGGTGAATGCAGACAAACTTTTTCTTCAGCCGGTGATTTCTAGCGGATATTAAGTACGTATCTTTCTTGCCCGTGAGACTGTCCAGGGATTGCCTTTATTTATGCATATTTCAGTTTCTTCCTATTTTTTTGTTAATGCTGCTCATATTATTTTTGTTCTTGTTCTTGAATCTGTGTAAAAGACACGCAGCCGCCAGCTGTTACCCTACTGGGAAGAACTTAGGGGCTGATTAAGACCTTATTTTGGGTTAAGCTGGAACCTCACACACCACACACAACCACTCGCCCAACACAAGGGAGACCATAATTGCCCGCTTTTGTCAGAGAAAGATCCCTTGAGCAAGGATTGAACATTGGACCACAGGGAAGCACGCCATGCCTTAGCCACTGAGCCATTCGATCAGCGTGTGTGTGTGTGTGTGTGTGTGTGTGTGTGTGTGTGTGTGTGTGTGTGTGTGTGTGTGTGTGTGTGTGTGTGTGTGTGTGTGTGTGTGTGTGTGTGTGTGTGTGTGTGTGTGTGTGTGTGTGTGTGTGTGTGTGTGTGTGTGTGTTGTGTGTGTGTTGTGTGTGCGTGCCTTTTAGTACTACTACTAATATTGCTACTCCTTTTCCTCCACTACTACCCTACTATCACTGCTTCTACTACTACTACTACTACTATACTTATGGTAATACTTATGATAATGATAAAGATATGATATTGAAAATGATATTAATGATAACAATGATAATATTAATTATAATTGTGATATGATAATGATAACAGTCATACCATTGATGATGACAATAAAAATGATAATGATAATAATGATAATGATAATAATAATAATGGTAATAGTGATACTAATAATGATAATAATAATGATAATAATAGAAATAATGATAGTAATAATAATAATAATGATATGACTGAAATTAGTAGTAGTAATACATTGCAACATAATGAGTGATAGTAAACAATACGTCCATTCCTATGACTCTTAAGCGGGGTTCAGACTACACGTATTTGCTACGTGCGTCTTGTCAACGTGACGTCATCGTGACGTCACCGTGACGTCACTTCCTGCTTGTGTGACCTTGAAAGACGTGCGTCGCTGGAGGCAAAGATTCGGAGCTTCCAATTCTTTTGGCGCGCTGCGTGAGCGGTGGTGCCACAATTTATAGAACATTATACGTAACTAAGTTTTGCAATATCAAAATAATGCTGTTTCCAAGGTCTGATTTAAAACATATTTATCATCAGTGATTCTGGAGGACAATATTAGTAATGGAAGACATACATGATGTGAAAATATTGTGTCCCGCTGCTTGAAGGCGGAACAGCGGCACCGCTGCTTGAATGTAAGCTCCACCAATACCACTACCTATATGGTATATTTTCCTGCGTTATTTCTCGTGTTCTCTAGTTCTAACCCTCTCACGTGCCCCTCTAGTAGGTACTATATACCATCCTTCCTACAGCATCACGCTACGCCACCAACACCCTCTACAGGCCGTGTAATAGGTAGTAATTATTAGTGACTTGAAAAATAGCGCCACGACTGCGATATGTGGCAACACCTGTGGACCCCGCTATACAGATTCCACTTGTAACCTTTGCAATAGCCTGTTGTCAGGGGATTGTACCGCTATATAGGTAGAGCAGGGAGTGAAGGGGGATATAGTGAAGGGAGTAATAGGTGTGTCATGGGGTACAAAAGGGAGGAAGTAAGGAAAGCAAGGCGGTTTTATACTGCAATTTTTTCTGATAATAGCGAGCGGGAGTGACCAGTTAGACGAGGTAACGTCATCGTGACGTCACGGTGACGTCATGATAACAAGACGCACGTAGCAAATACGTGAAGTCTGAACCGGGCTTTAGAGTTACGTATATCGTAGTAAAAAAACACAATTAAGAAATTCCATCTAAAGGCGTTCAGTCATGTGATGTCTCCGTCAGTTGTTTCCGTGAATATCTTATCTCTGTATACCAAATCCCTAAACATACCTTTGACCACATTTGATAGATTCCAGGTATTAGCCGAGGGTCATGCGTGACAGTTGTTGTGGCTCCTTGACGTGTGGAGATTAGGTGGAGTTTTACCGGAGTTCGCATGGGTCAAGTTCCCTCGACCTTCCGGTGTCTAATTTTGTTTTCCTTAATTTTAAAACATAACAAAGGACTATCCAAGGGCACAACAACGAGGTAACACAATGCCTGCTTATTTGACAGTCCATATAAAGAAGACAGTAAGAGAATAAAGAAATGGGGGTGGGCCAATTTAGTTCGGGAGGTGTCTTGTCACTCCTCTCTTGAAAATATTTAAGTTGTAGGAAAGTGGAAAAAAAACATGGAACAGAGTTCCAGAGTTTACTAGTAAAAGGGATGAATGATTAAAAATACTAATTAACTCTTGCATTAGGAAGATGGACAGAATAGGGATGAGAATGCGTAGAAAGTCTTGTGCAGCGAGGCCGCGGGAGGGGGAGAGGCATGCAGTTAGCAAGTTAAGAAGAGCAGTGAGCATGAAAATAACGGTAGAAGAGAGCAAGAGAAGCAACATTGCAGCGGTGATTTAAAGATTGAAGACAGTCAGTCAGAGGGGGGAGCTGTTGAGACGGTTGAGACAAACTTTTGACTCAACCCTGTTTAGGAGAGCTGTATGACTTCATGCCTCCCAAACATGTGAGACATACTCCATACATGGGCGGATTAGGCCCCAGCAGAGAGCAAACAACTGTGAGGGAGAAAAAAAATAGACGTAGACGCCACAGGCCAACTAACTTCTTAGAAGCAATTTTAGCACGAGATGAGATGTGAGATTTCCAGTTCAGATATTTAGTAAAGGATAGTCCAAGAATGTTCATTGTAGAAGAAGATAGTGGAGTGTCATTAAAGAAGAGAGGATATTTATCTGGCAGGTTTTGACGAGTAGATACATGAAGAAATTGGGTTTTTGAGGCATTTAACAAAACAAGGTAAGCAAGCCCAAATCATAAATTAAAGAAAGATCAAAAGTTAGGCACTCGGTGGCATCTCTCCGTGAATCACTTAGTTCCTGTTGAGCTAGACGTCTAATAAACGACGTTGAAAAATTCAGGGTAGAATCATCAGCGTAGGAGTGGAAAAGACTTTGAGTTAGACTTAAAGATAATTTATGAATAATACTAAGAGAGTGGGTGATAGAACAGAACCCTGAGGAACACCACTATTCTTAGGCTTAGGAAAAGAACAATGTCCGTCTACAATAGCTGCAATAGAACGGTTTGAAAGGAAACTTAAGATGAAAGTACAGAGAGAAGGATATAAACCGAATGAGGGTAGTTTGTAAATTAAAGATTTGTGCCAGACTCTATCAGAAGCTTTTTAAATGTCAAGGGCAACAGCAAAAGTTTTACCGAAACCCTTAAAGGAGGATGACCAAGGTTCAATTAGGAAAACTAGAAGATCGCCAGTAGATCACCCTTTACGGAAACCGTTCTGACGACCAGACAAAAGATTGTGAGCAAATAGATGATTATGAATCTTCTTATTAAGTATATATTAAAAAGCTTTAGAAAGGCAGGAAGTCAAAGCTATAGGACGGTTGTGAGTAACTACACCTGAACTACACCTCTCTCGTCCCGGTAACGGTGATTACCACTTTCACCTTCACTAAACGGCGTGCTTCGGGGCTTCTAGCGCAGCTACTCTACTTTCCACGTCAACTCTTCCAGCCCTTCTCCCAGGGTAAGGGGGGTACTCTACGCAAATTGATGATGGAGCCTCGCCGCCACGATTAAAGCAAACAGCCATAGCTCTCCACTCCAACAACATCTCTACTACCAAGCTGCTGTTCTCATCTCTAGAAGGCCATACCGAAGACGTGGGCATTCTTCCAGTGGCCCTTCACTGTCCCGCTTACCATTCAACGCTCCCCGCTGTAAGAAGAGTTACCCTACGGTGCTGACGATTCACCTCTCTTCAAGCTGCGTTCGAGGGAGTTCTTAGGGTGACATTACCCCTGCATCATTGCAGACGTTGATTAGGTGACTTATTTGGCGGCTAGCCATTTATTATTGATTTATTTGTCTGTAAATATATTCGGGGTAATCATACTCCTTGATTTTCCTTTCCCCACATTTCTTAGGTTTGGTAATATTAATTGATAACCACCTCGGCCCTGACAACGGTAGCTTGAAGGATTAGAGCTACTGCAGCCTGCACTCTTGAGACATCTCCTCTTACTACTCATACTACACTACATGCACCTTACATCCCTACACTATCTTCACTCAAAATTTTAATAATGGCTACAAACAACCCTGCCACGGAGTCCCTAACTGAAAAGGGGACCATAAATATCCCAAGGTCGGACCGACTTAACGGTGACGACTCGAGGTGTCTTGATACGTCCTCTAACTCTCTCTCCTTTAACTTCTGCAACATTCGCGGTCTTAGATCTAACTTTCAATCTGTGGAACATCATCTCTCCTCCTCTAAACCTCATCTTCTTTTCCTCACCGAAACCCAGTTGTCTGTGAGCACTGACAACTGGGTCCCTTTTATGTCTCCTCTTACTGTCTCTATTCTCATTTTCAATCCAAAGCTGGCTGTTGCGTATATGTTGTGCGTAACGACATCACTTGCTCTTGTGCCCACGGTCTTGAATATTCAGAATTTTCTACCATATGGCTTCGACTTCAATGTCACTCTCCTACTAAAGTTATTTGTGCTGTATATCTCTCACAAAACGTCGAACTATGTAAAATTATTCGACTATATAACATCAAAAGTGGAGCACATCTCATCTCATTTTCCTTTTGCAGAAATTTCCAATGTTGGGGATTTCAATGTTCACCACCAGCTTTGGCTATCATCTTCTTTCACTGACCAACCTGGTGAACAAGCCAACAGCTTTTCTATTCTCCAGACGTAGAGCAGCTAGTGCAGCACCCTACCCGTATTCCTGACCGCCTTGGAGACACGCCCAACATTCCTAATCTTTTCCTAACTACTAACCCTTCTGCTTACTCTTTGAAACTATTCTCTCCGTTGTGTTCCTCCGATCACAATCTTATTTATATAACCTGTCCTATAATCCGATGCCACCTCGGGACCCACCTAAGCGGATGTGCTTCTGACATTTCAACTCAGCTAAGTGGGAGGACCTAAGGCAGTACTACTATGATTTTCCATGGAATAATTATTGCTTCCATGTCAGAGACCTATCTCTTTGTGCAGAGCGCATTACTGAGGTCATTGTCTCTGGCATGGAGGCGTACATTCTGTACACTTTCTCTAATCCTAAAGCCCGTCAACCTTGGTTTAACTCTGCTTGTTCTCATGCTGTCCAAGATAGAGAAGTGGCTCACAGACGGTACCGTAACCATCCATCTCCTGAAATTCATGCCTTTTATATTTATGCCCGTAATCATGGCAAATCTTTACTTCAACTTACCAAAAACTCCTTCATGCATTGAAAATGTCAAAATCTTTCTGAATCAAATTCCTCTTGTGACTTCTGGTATCTAGCTAATAGAATCTCTAACCATTTTTCTTCTTCATCTTTCCCTCCTATGCTTCGCCCAGATGGCTCCACAGCTGTCTCATCTACTTCTAAAGCTGAACTATTCACTCAAACCTTGGCTGAAAATTCCACACTGGTTGATGAAGTGCTTGTTTCTTCTTCTTCTCCACCCTCTGACTATATTATTCCTGTTATTATGATCCTTCGTAATTACGTTTTCTTTGCCCTTTCTGGCCTAGATCCTCGGAAGGCGTATGGTCTTGACAGAGTCCCTCCTATTGTTCTCAAAAACTGTGCTTTTGTGCTTGCACCCTGCCTGGTCAAATTTTTCCATCTTTGTCTATCTACTTCCACCTTTCCTTCCTGCTGGAAATTTGCTCACATCCAACCTGTTCCTATGCAAATACAAAGCCTTATTAGATAGTCTTCACTGCATAGTTTTATTAGAAAATTAAATATATACAGAGTGTTTGAAATTGAATTAATTCAGAAGTGGTAAATAAATTATATAAGAAACATAGATTTTGTGTTGTGACTGACGTGGCAGCGCGTCGGACACGTCAACGCCCAAACGCTCTTCATAAATATTTAGTTCACCATAGTGTCCATTAGAGTCCAACATTAAGAAGTGTTGTATATATTACTCGAGTGTCGCATGTAGCACCTCAGCACGTATATTCGTACATTCAAAATCATCATA
Organism: Chionoecetes opilio; assembly: GCA_016584305.1. Lineage (NCBI taxonomy): Eukaryota > Metazoa > Arthropoda > Malacostraca > Decapoda > Majidae > Chionoecetes > Chionoecetes opilio. The sequence goes on along the minus strand of JACEEZ010001090.1, from coordinate 257,898 downwards.
ATGAATTATATGATAGATGTTTTATCATCGGTTTTATCGCAAGAACTATCGAATGTAAGCCTGAAAAAGTCATTCTTACACTTTTCAATGCGATCGTGCGTCCTCATCTTGAATATTACATTCAGTTATGGTCGTCCTACTATAGAAAAAGACATAGACAAGCTAAAGAGAGTACAAAGAAAAGTTACAAAAAATTTTCCGCGTTTGCAAAACAAGCCATATGAAGAGCTATTGAAGGAACTCAACTTTTTTAGTTACGTTGCAAGGAGACTAAAAAAATATTTGAAATGTTTCATAGCTTCGATAAAGTTAACATAAACGACTATTTGAATCTTGATTTGACAAGCACTACTCGTAGAAATAGATACAAGGTCATTGTTAAGCGATTTTGGTCACACGAAGCGAAGCACTTAATAGTTAATATTTGGAACTCTCTTCCAGCACAAGTACACAAGTATGTCTTTTCTTCAGCCTCTCCTGTTAAATTCCATCGCAGTTTTTTTAATAATACTTGGTTGCTTTTTTCACCACCTTATTTTCTGCCGGCCTCGGCCAGAGGGAGTGGTGGGTGGGGAGGAGCCTTCATCTTTTCTATTCTCTCGTATCTAACTTGTAGAAACTATAGTGGTGAAAAGTAGTAACACGATTGAGGCGCTTAATAAGTGACTAGATAAACATAAAAGCATCAGCTGCCCAACTCAATTACTTTGCTCCTGTGAATCGGTATTGTACTTGTAATTCATTTATTTATCTTAGTATTAGCTTTATATTAGAGTGTGTGTTCTCTTTAGCCTTACCTATCAAATTCCAACGCAGTTTTTTAATACTGCTTGGTTGTTTTTTCACCACATGTTTTTCTGCCGGCTTCGGCCGGAGGGAGTGGTGGGTGGGGAGGAGCCTTTATCTTTGCTATTCTCTTCTCTAACTTGTAGAAACTATAGTGGTAGTTAGTAGTCACACAGACAGCCCCGTTTGGCGCAGTAGGGCTGTTGCTCCTTGTTCTTCTGTTGTATTCCTTTGCATATTCCTCCTCCTCCCCCAAATTAATCCCTCCTCGCCGTGTCCAACATGGAGGGAAGTTGCCAAATATTTCAAGTACCTCAACAAGGCTCATTAATTTTCAAGTCTCGTCTCTAACATGGATGGAATGGGTGGGACTCGCCGCTCCTCCCGTCGAAGTAACCTTGAATCCCCCCCCCCCAAGGGGGCCGGGTGGTGGCGATGCCTGCGAGGGCGAGTGCAGCAAACAGAGTTGGGTTGTCTTGTCCCTTGAGGCTTAGAGTTAATAAAATAGAGCAGTGTATTGTTCCGCGCGAGGGCTTGTTTTAGAGAGAATATCTTTACTGCCCATGTTGTATGCTACGTATAATGGATAATAAGCGTGCAGGGCTTGCAGTGTGCTTGAGTCACTGGTTTGTTGCTTACTCTCGACCTGAAATTAAGGGTTGAAGTGAATTTCATTCACTTTTTTAATACATGTCCACTTTTGGATATCAAATTATTGCCTGTGTTCTTTTCTCGATGATAACAGGAAAACTTCGAATCCCATTATGAGCTTCAGTGATAAAGAAGATTGGTAATTTTTTGCAGGTAAGATAATGGCCAGGCCAGCCAGCCTCAGTCTCTAAGGACTTGATAGAAGTAATGAAGAAGAATGACAACCCGACCTCCCCCCCCATCTTAGAGTGCCTGGTGGTGGAGTGGTACAGGCCACGTCAGACGGTGCAGGACTGGTGCAGGTTGGACCGCTGCTTGCCTGGAGGTGGATGTTGTCCGCCCGTTGCTTCATCCTGGGCGTATTGGACTAGGGCTGGTCCAGACAGGGCTTGAGGTGGACCAGACGGGGAGGGCGAGGTCCAATACTCTCGTTTGAATACCAGGACTGAAACACGGCGTTAACCTTTGACCTCAGGAGCAGGTTTGAAAACAATAGCCAGGAGGTTCTCGGTGCCCGCCTCCTCACCTCGCCTCGCCCCCAGCCCGAGAGGGGAGCCATCACTCCAGGGGGATGTGAGAATGCGCGTCTACCCCGGAATGGTAGGGGCAGGGGGCGGGGCGGGGCGGGGCAGGGGTTAGGAGTTGCAGCCACTGTGGAGTGTGAGGGTCTGACAACAAAAAGCGCGAGAAAAGTGGTGAAAGCTGATGATAAAATTAATTCAAAGAGAGGAGGTCAGCCTTGGAGATATTGTAAGAAATGCGGATAAAAAATAATAAATATGAAATGGTTACGTAAGTCATAGTCTTAATATGAATTATTGAAGGGCAGCAGGCGTAAGAAACAGGTATAAAAACACGTAGATTGTAGAGGTGGCAGTCTTCCGGAAACACTGGACCAAGATTAACGGACCATCTAACTGACTGTTCACTGACTATTAAAAGTATACTGATCTAGCGCTGGACATTCTCAGACAGCGGCCCGGCGACATATTAGCCAATTGTACTCTGGTATCGCGCCCGAGGTGAGGACGGCTGCGCAAGACGATTTCAAGGGGTCTCAAACAGACTTTGCAGCTCCCGCGCACCCCTCCATATGGCCTATGTGTGCGTGTATTTATGGATCTATTGAGCGTGTATTTATTTCAGACGTTCAATATATATATTCTCTCTCTCTCGCTACTGTAACATTACAGTAGTTACTTTATTCTGCATTTCATATCATCTAATAATGAACGGAGAGAGAGAGAGAGAGAGAGAGAGAGAGAGAGAGAGAGAGAGAGAGAGAGAGAGAGAGAGAGAGAGAGAGAGAGAGAGAGAGAGAGAGAGAGAGAGAGAGAGAGAGAGAGAGAGAGAGAGAGAGAGAGAGAGAGAGAGAGAGAGAGAGAGAGAGAGAGAGAGAGAGAGAGAGAGAGAGAGAGAGAAGAGAGAGAGAGAGAGAGAGAGAGAGAGAGAGAGAGAGAGAGAGAGAGAGAGAGAGAGAGAGAGAGAGAGGGGCAATGATAATTTTTTCGTAAAATTGACTTTGTAGTGCAACTGGGTCCATCCAAAATGTCTTCACTCCTTCCCCAAAACTCGTTCTTTCTCCCTCTCCCTCTCCCTCTCCCTCTCCCTCGCCCTCGCCCTCGCCCTCGCCCTCGCCCTCGCCCTGGCCCTGGCCCTGGCCCTGGCCCTGGCCCTGGCCCTGGCCCTGGCCCTGGCCCTGGCCCTGGCCCTGGCCCTGGCCCTGGCTCTGGCTCTGGCTCTGCATATTCACCCGCATGGCCTGTGTGCGAATGCATTCATATATTCTATTCATATATGTATTTCCTATGATAAATATATTGCATCTCTCTCTCGCACATTAGCCAACTGTACCCTGATTTCGCACTAGTAAAAAACTACTGCAATAGCAGAAATAGAGAGAGAGCGAGAGCGAGAGCGAGAGCGAGAGCGAGAGAGAGAGAGAGAGAGAGAGAGAGAGAGAGAGAGAGAGAGAGAGAGAGAGAGAGAGAGAGAGAGAGAGAGAGAGAGAGAGAGAGATTAAATATATTTAGTGTATGAAATAAATACACGATCAGTAGATATATAAATACACGCATACATATACATAGGTCATATGAAGGGATGCGCGTGAGCTGCGAAGTTTGTTTGTGACCCTTTGAAATCGTATCGTGCGACTGTTCTTACCTGTGGTGCGATACCAGAGTACGGTTGGCTAATATGTGGCGTGGCGTGGCGTGAGAGGCAGGGCATTGGATGGCCTCAGGCTGCAGCGGTGTGGCAACGCAGACCAGGCACAGAACCAGCTCGTGTGCTGCTATTAGCCAGATGAAGGAAAAAATAATTGTTATAATAATCGAAGTTATGAACCAGATAGGATTTTCTCCCTCCTGCCTTCATTATTTCTTATTTTTTTGACTGGAGGCTCCAAGATTTCTACATCGGCATCCCGTGTTCTCTCTCGGCCTACAATAAGTCTTGCCTCACCTCGACCCCGCCCCGCAGCCCCCCCTCCCCCCCTCACACTGGTGCTTCACAGCTCTCCCTCACTCCGCGGGCACATACTAAGAGTAGGAAGGAGGGGAGGAAGGGGGAGGCAATAAGGAAGAGAAGGAAGAGTATGGAGAAGAGAATGGGGAGATGGAAGAGGAAGAGATAAAAGAAAATCATGAAGAGGAGAAGGAAGGGGAAGAGGGTGGAGAGGACAGGATGGAAGAAGAGAATGTTGAGGAAGAAAGGAATACATAGGAAAACATAGGAAGAACAGATACCAGGAGACACAAGAGGTAGAGGAAGAGGTGAAAGTGAAAAAGAATTGAACAAGAGAATGAAGAGGAAGATATGGAAGAAAATAAAGAGAAGGAAGAAAATTGAAAGAAGATAAAAAACGTACAATGAATTCAGCTTTCCAGGCCGACGTCTCACTCGATCATTGCTTTGTTCAGGAATTTCACGCTGACTTTCTTTACCTCGCCATAATTACACGCTCATTATGCTCATACGAGAACAAGAAACCGAGGAGGACGTCAACATAAAAAAAAGGAATATTAATCAAGGAAAAGACTTTTGATTCTTATCTTTGATCTTAAATTTCTAAATACTTTTTTTCACATAGGAAGGTCCCACTCTTCTCATCTTCCTCCTTCCATTTTTCCTTTCTTCCCCACTCCACTCCCATGACCCTGTGTCCCTCCTTTACCCCTGAGTAAGCTAGTGGTGGTGGTAGGCGTTCATTCTCATGGGTAACCTGTTTGGTATTAAGCTTCGGGTTTTTTTCTTTCGTGGTTATTTAGCAAACTTACACAACCACCACTATAGTCTATTCACTTAAGCTGGATTCTTGGGAGCTGCTCGCTGCCTACCCGAGTTTGTAAGGACGTCACTGATTGGCTGATAGACTCGGGCTGGGTGGTGATGGTGGTGGTACTTGCTTGGCTGCTCCCAAAACCCTTGCGTTGCCTCAGAAAAATATTCATATTTCTTTGCTTAACTCACCTCTTACACAAGATAGGCCTATTTGTTTGCATCAGTGAATCAGGCAGTGATTGATCAACAATAACACGCTATTCGTAATGCAATAAGGTAAAAAATAAAGTCATGACTGAGTATCACAAGGGTAGGCGGATTTTCAGGTTTCAATGCATTGAAATGTTGTACTCCTACCCGATATTACCAAGCTACCAGATAATATTTAGGTTAAACTGAGCCTACCATCGTCTTTATATTTATTGCTGCATATCATGAGCATAAAAAAGTTACAGTAAGACAACACTAAAATTAAGATAATTGAAGGCAAGTAAAATAGTGTATAAACTTTTTTTCTTGCTTATTTTGCTTAACTCGCTGTAACTCCATCAGTTTTGGTCGCATTCAATTTTCAAGCACTGTTTCAAAATCCTTATAATTTTCCACTTCCTTTGGTATGTAGCACGTACCAATAAGAAAAAGAGTAGGTGGTCAAAATGGCTAAGAAAGTTAAACTTTAAAAAATAAAAAATAAAAAAAAGGAGGAGGCGGTAGCGGAGCGGTTAGAGTCTCCGACTGGCGTTCTCGGTGACCGGAGTTCGATCCCCGAAGAAACCCAAAACCTTTCTGCACCGTCGGTGGCCTAAGAACACCCACATGCCCTGCCTATCAACTCTACCTTTCGACTGCGAGTGCATCGGAGGACACAGGGGGGCGGCATGAGCCTCACAGGCGTCACTATAAGAATCCTGCCTGCGCCACCAACGGGCGAGGACCAACGCACAGTGACGGGTGAGCATTGCTCCCTATATAGGAGAGATGAGTTCTAGGGAGAGCTATCAGAAGCTCCACCCGTCACGGCACCAGTTTGAAAGTTATACTTTCTTAGCCATTTTGACCACCTACTCTTTTTCTTATTCGTACGTGCTACATACCAAAGGAAGCGGAAAAGTATGGGGATTTTGAAACAGTGCTTGAAAATTTAATGCGACCAAAGCTGATGCAGTTACAGCGAATTGAAGCAAAATAAGCAAGAAAAAATGTTTATACACTATTTTACTTTCCTTCAATTATCTTAATATTAGTGTAGTCTTAATGTAATTTTTTATGCTCAAGATATGCAGCAATGTATTATAAAACACGATGGTGGGCTCAGCTTTCATAAATATCTTGGTAGCTTGGTAATATAGGTAGGAGTACAATATTTCAAGCATTGAAACCTAAAATCCGCCTACCTCTTGTGATACTCAGTCATGACTTTATTTTTTACCCTATTGAGTTACGAATAGCGTGTTACTGTTGACCAATCACTGCCTGATTCACTGATGCAAACAAAATAGGCCTATATTGTGTAAGAGGTGAGTAAAGCAAAGAAATATGAATATTTTTCTTAGGCAACGCAAGGGTTTTGGGTGCAGCTAGGCAAGTACCACCACCATCACCACCCAGCCCGAGTCTATCAGCCAATCAGCGACGTCCTTACAAACCCGAGTAGGCATCGAGCAGCTCCCAGCCCAGGAATCCAGCTTAAGTGAATAGACATAGACCACTGTATACCTGGACTGTTCACGCGACAATGTTTTTAATTGCGGGGCTGCATAGGGGCCCGCGGGGCGCCCGACAAAGAGATATAGTGGTCTATGGACTATCATATAGACTGGTTTATCAGTATATATGGTATACTGTAATCTTCGTAAATGTTTGTTCTATAATATTATCAAATAAAAAACAGTAAAACACGCTAAAGAAATGCCATTACGAGACTATGAAGAAATATGCATGAACTTAATATTCACTTAACTCTTCGCCATTTAAAACTTTGCGAGTCAACTTTTATCATGAAGGGTATCAATAGAAGCGCAATTTTATTAGCTTTCCATTGATGTATTTCGTTATCTGATAAATTAATTAGAACCATGCATAAATTAGCGTTAAATAAATAAATAAAATCATCAATCGGGTAGTTTTCCCGATTGATGAGGTTACTTATTTACTTATATATTTCGTTTTCTGATAAATGAATTAGTACCATGTATAAATTAGCGTTGCCTAAATAAATAACCTCATCAATCGGGAAAATGACCCGATTGATGATTTTATTTATTTAGTTAACGCTAATTTATGCATGGTTCTAATTCATTTATCAGATAACGAAATATAGCAATGGAAAGCTTATCAAATTTCGCTTCTATTGATACCCTTCATGATAAAAGTAGACTCGCAAAGTTTTAAATGGCGAAGAGTTGAAGTGAATGCATATTTCTTCATAGTCTCGTAATGGCATTTCTTTAGCGTGTTTTACTGTTTTTTATTTGATAATATTATAGAACAAACATTTACGAAGATTACAGTATATCATATATACTGATAAACCAGTCCATATGATCCGTATATATATATATATATATATGAATCCGAGCGGCCCTCCGACTTCGGGCCCTTGCGCGACAGGCCGATATTCCGTGCGCAGTCCAGGTATATAGTGGTCTATGGAATAGACTATAGCAACCCTGATCTTTTTTTTTTTTTTTGTGTGTGTGTGTGTGTGTGTGTGTGTGTGTGTGTGTGTGTGTGTGTGTGTTCACCTAGTTGCATTTTACAGGGCCTGAGCAACGCTCTTATGGCCCCGTCTCCATATCAACATTTATTTTATCATTCATCCTTAGTGCTTAGTGTTGGCCGAAGCCATCCCCCCAGGAGGCGGGTCACAAACCCCCGGCTAACACCCGGTACCCATTCACTGCTGGGTGGACAGGGGCTCGGGTTTTAAGAAGACCGTCCGTCTGTCTTCGCTCCGCCCGGGGATCGAACCCGGGACTTCTCGGTTGTGAGCCGAGCGTGCTAACCTATACACTATGGAGTTCCCCTAAGTGTGTGTGTGTGTGTGTGTGTGTGTGTGTGTGTGTGTGTGTGTGTGTGTGTGTGTTGCATCGTATTCATCTATTATTTATCTTTTCATATTTATTCGATTTTTTTTCCACTCATACATGGTTTTTTCATCCTCTATTTATTTCTCTAATATCTGTCATATTGTACATTTTTCCCCTTTTTTATTTATTTTAGCTGCTTCACTTGCACTGTTATATAAGGATATATAAAAATATATATATATATTTTTTTTATATCCTTCAATAACTTGTTTTGCCTCGAGTATGTTTCGTCCCACGTCTCTGCTGTTCTTTGGCAGTCTTTGGTTCTTTTTTTGTGTGCGAGTGTGTGTATGTGTGTGTCATTCATATTCACCCATGATCTTGTTCACGCGAGTCGGACTCGCGAACGCCAGTTTCACCCTCCCGGAGCGAGCTTGGAGCTCATCATGACCGATCTTTGGGTAATGCTGGGACCTCAGACATTACAGTCCCCATTCCCCTTGCTCAAGGAGGACAATAACCGTCCGATTTTGTCATTGGAAAATCCCCGAGAACAAGCGAGGATTCGAACCGGCTAACCACAGAATGGTGCGCCAATGCTCTATCAACTGGACCATCGTGGCGGTGTGTATAGGATGTGTGTGTGTGTGTGTGTGTATATGTGTGTCCGTTGTATTTTACTCACCTAATCGTATTTCAAAATGTTCTTTTCTTCTTTCTGTCGTTTTTTGTCTTTTTGTTGCATCCATCATTGGCTCCTCCTCCTCCTCCTCCTCCTCCTCCTCCTCCTCCTCCTCCTCCTCCTCCTCCTCCTCCTCCTCCTCCTCCTCCTCTTCCTCTTCCTCTTCCTCTTCCTTCTCCTCCTCCAACTTCTTCTCCGCCTCTTTCTTTTCATCAAATTTAACTTCGTTGCAGCATCCTCGAGCTCCGTGATTCCTCCGTGTGGTTCTCGTTCTGCTCGATTTTCGTCCTCGCAGTCATCTCAAACCTCCTCCATGCACATCCTCGTCGTTGTTGTCACTGTTGTTGTCATATCGTAGAAGCAGGTGTCGTTCTTCTTCTCCTCATCCTTTTTGCTTCCTCCTATTTACCTATTCCTCCTCTTCTCTTTCCTCTTCCCAAATACCATTGTGTTAAGAGAGACAGAGAGAGAAAGAAAGAAAGAAAAAAAGAAAGAAAGAAAGAAAAAAAGAAAGAAAGAAAGAAAAAAAGAAAAAGAAGGAAAGAAAGAAAGAAAGAGCTAAAGTAGCAGTAGTAGTATTGAATATTCAAAACTTGTTATAGACTTGTATGATGTCAGTGCGGTTGATATTATATCTTGTCTTTTATGTTCATTCATTATACAGATCTAAGATATCGACGGGAATACATTTGAATATATAGGAAGAACAGACACCAGAAGAAGTATTGGTCTATAACGAGGGTACCTGCTGAACTTCATACTACTACTAACTATCAAACTACATGTAAGATAAAAGTTGATAAAGGATACCATACGCCTAAAGAAGATAAGAACATGGAAGTTTGGTAGTGAAGATTGAGAGGATATGAATTATGCTATCTGATGCTACCACTAACACTAGTCAATCCGGGGGACGTTATAATTTAACACATGGAGCAACTCAAAACTCATTTAATTTACAGTACGCATCCAGTCCATTTTTAAATGAAGTTATTGTGCTGGCTTCGACAACATTAGCTGGTAATTTATTCCATCGATTAGCAACTCTAACATTGCAATAATTTTTACAGAGATCTGTGATGAAACGCTGACCATTCAGTTTTAAACCGTTGCTTCTTGTTGTCACCTGAGGAGAAACCTTGAATAGGTTATCTTGATTAATGCTATCAAATCATTTAAGGATCTTAAAAGTTTCTATCAAGCCCCTCCCGATTCTACGATCCTTTAAGGAAAACACATTAAGTTTCCGCAGCCTCTCTTCAGATTCTCTTAAGATGAATTTCGCAGAGTTGGAATCAGTTTGGTTGCTCTGTGAACTGATTCTAATTTGGCTTCATCTTTTACGAAACAAGGCGACCAGAAATGAACAGCATACTATGTGCGACCTAACCAAAAACGTAAATAGTCGTGTCATTACTTGAGGAGTTTTTTATATTCAAAAGGAGGAGGAGGAGGAGGAAGAAGAGGAGAAGGAGGAGGAAGAAGAGGAGGAGAAGGAGGAGGAGGAATGCAACAAAGGAGGATTGCTTGTTGACACCGTTGTGATATTTGGCCTTGCCTATACCTATACTGTAAATGTGTTTATATTAAACGGCTTTGTATTTGTAAAGTTTTTGTATATTTAATTAGTATTTTCACTTCCTCATTTATTTATCATTATGTTGACACGCACCATCGTCTTGTCCTTCTTGCACATGAAGCCTTATCATTTTTTTTATCTTTCTTTCATTATCTATCTTTCTTATTTATTTTCCCATTTTACAATTTTATTTAGTTTTTCCTCATCCCTGCTTGCCTACCTTCAACTGTTCCCACTCCTTCCTCCTTCCATCCCTACCACCACCATCTCCCGTGTGTGTACAGCAGCTTCTTGTGTACAGACCTAAGCGGGCAGACCGACATGTACGCCTATGTGATATGAACACAAACACAACAATTATTACGGTGCATTGCTGTTTAGGGAAGCGGTGGATGAACACAAACACAACAATTATTACGGTGCATTGCTGTTTAGGGAAGCGGTGGATGAACACAAAAACAACAATTATTACGGTGCATTGCTGTTTAGGGAAGCGGTGGATGAACACAAACACAACAATTATTACGGTGCATTGCTGTTTAGGGAAGCGGTGGATGAACACAAAACACAACAATTATTACGGTGCACTGCTGTTTAGGGAAGCGGTGGATGAACACAAACACAACAATTATTACGGTGCATTGCTGTTTAGGGAAGCGGTGGATGAACACAAACACAACAATTATTACGGTGCATTGCTGTTTAGGGAAGCGGTGGATGAACACAAACACAACAATTATTACGGTGCATTGCTGTTTAGGGAAGCGGTGCGTTTGTGAGGTCAAGGGAGGGAGGGCAGGAAAGACATGTTTGGTGAGGGCAAGGAAGGATGCGAGGGAAAAGATGATGGGAAACAGGTAAGGGCTGAGGAAAAATGATGATATATATATATATATATATATATTAGTATATATTTTAGTAATGGTAGTAGTGGTAGTGGTGGTAGAAGTGTTAGTAGTAGTAGTAGAAGTAGTAATATTAGTAAGAGCAATGATAAGTGATGATCATGACCATAATGATAAAAATGATGATAATGATGATACAAATAATGGTGACAAATATAACTTTTATATTTTCTCATACTCTTTGTGGCGTCCAGGCAGTAAATGAAAAGAAAAGAAAATACGAAAAAGAAAATTACAACATGAGAAAATATGACAAAAAGACAGAAATGACTCAACTAATTTCCTTGTATCGTGGGAAGAAAATGTTATGTGGGAAGGGACGTCCAGCCTTGTCCTTTATAATATCCTTTTGTAAAACGAGGTAATGTAGATAGAAACTTTGCTCTAAATCAACATGCGAAAGGAATACATAACAATAATGATTATAATGTTAATATAACATGATATTTAATGGCAATGTGTCTTGTGAGCTTCAGTGTACACGTTCAAAGATTTATGTGTGTTTATCATGAGCGGTAAACACACATGTAAACCTACAGTATTGTATCACTGATGCAGTGGTTCTTAACCTGGGGTACCTGTACCACCAGGTGGAACGAAACCTTACACCTGGGGGTACGAGACATGCTGACCAATAATTCAATATCATATTGATAAAGAGGCTGGAATTATATATCTACTAGCCGCAAGGCCGCCCTCCGGGCGGACTTTTTGGCTAGCTCCTGCGGAGGGCTATTGGTGGTGGGCCTTCGGCCCACCACCTGTGTTTGGTGGGCCTTCGGCCCACCAAACACGGACTCTCCAGATAGCCCCTTCTAACTTTCCTGAAATCATGGATGCAGAAATGTATGTATTCCCCCCACCCATTCACTCACCCATTACCCATCACCCCCCACCCATTCACTCACCCATTACCCATCACCCCCCACCCATTCACTCACCCATTACCCATCACCACACACCCATTCACTCACCCATTACCCATCACCCCCCCCCTATTCCCTCACCCATCACCCATCACCCCCAACCCATCACCCCCCACCCATTCACTCACCCATCACCCCACACCCATTACCCATCACCCCACCCATTCACTCACCCATTACCCATCACCCTAACCCTACATCAAGGTTTCCTCAATTCTCGCAACACTTTTTTTTCACAATTATCGCTAATAGGCTGCTAAAAAAAAAAAAAAAAAAGTGATCGGATCATCTCATACTTGGGCTTAAAACCTTCCCCTGGTCAACCCGGTTCCAAAAATGTGCCATATGAGGTGATTGCGCCACGGGGGGCGGAACCTATACCAGACACACACACACACACACACACACACACACACACAGACAGACACACTTTCGCTTATATTTACCATTACCCATCACCCCCCACCTACTCTCTCACCCATCACCCATCACCCCCCACCCATTCACTCACCCATCACCCCACACCCATTACCCATCACCCCACCCATTCACTCACCATT